>JAPZDV010000006.1:16403820-16442263 GCA_029814665.1 Acanthurus lineatus
ACAACATCAATAATAATAATAATAATAATAATAATAATAATAATAATAAAAATAATAATTTTGAGCAGGCAAAAATAATTTACTGCCTAATTTTTCAGCTCAATTCAGTCCAATCTGATCTTTCCTGGCCACAGTCAGAACCACTGCAAAGGAGGTTGCTCTGGAAAATCTACAATGCTCTGTTGCTTCGTGGCACGTGTTGAGAAAATATGCCGCGTGATGAATTGCTGCACACACTTCTCCGCCTGCTGCCTCTGAGATTGAGATCTTGCACTGTACATCAAGCGATTTCGAGAGTTCTGAAAACATCAATGTCTTTAATCAAAATTAAATGAATGCTTCTGTTCCATTTTTAGACCTGCTTACCCCCTCTGGTTTCCTTTTTTTTTTTTTTCTTGTTGCTCTTGAGCTATTTAGGAAGAAATCTGTCGAGAGAATATCCTATGGTGCATCTCTTTGTAGATCCATAGTGGCCTCATTAGCATAACTTACCCCCTATCCGCTCCTCACTCGAGGGGACTGACTCATGTGGACTCGTGTCACTTTTTGAAATGTTGTTTAGAACAGTATTGACAAAGTGAAGCAAAATCAATGAGTGCTTTGCCTCTGGTCCAGCTGGCAATGAGACATCTATTATTAAATCCCATTGCTGAAATGCCAGTACATACTGTGAATGAATAAAAGAAAGGTTCAACAAATGTTTTTGTTCACATCTCTGCAGTTTTAACAAATAAAATATGTTTTGTTATCAGTGTTGCAGAGACTGGTTGCACTTATGCATATTAACAAAAGTAAATTTCACCGTTTTGTGTCACTGAAAAAAATAGAGAACAGAATAACATTTTGAAAAACAGTATTTTTTGACAAATTATTACTGTGTAAAATCATAAGTCTTGCAACAGAATAAATGTAACATGAAAGTCTAACTGTTGCGCTTATAATTTGTAGTGATTCATAGCTTCATAAAGAGACTGGTATAGCATTTTAGCTAGCATGGAGAACAAGACATCCTTTGCATTCTGTGCATGCATACGTACTTTCATTTGTGCATAAATTGATTAAATTTAATTACACAAAGACTCATCAGATTGTTTTTGAGGAGACAAACTGCAGCTTGAATCCTTGATTTGGCCTGATGCATAATTACTCCTTAGATGATGTCTTTGTTAGGCTCATGTTGCCCGTGTATAAACACAGTGTGTGTGTATGTGTGTTTAGGATAAAACAGAGGAAAAGAGAGCAGGGTAAAGCAGCAGGATATCAGCATATGGCCAAACTTACAGCTTGAAAACTCCAGGGGACATGAGTGCTCATCCATTGGGAAGTTGTTCAGTTTAAGCTGGCACTCGGCATCGATGGTCAACCTGCAGAGACACCAGATTTGGATCCACTGACTTAGTTACTTGGACAATACATAAAAAAATATAGTAAAACGTATGTGTAAGTGCAGATTTTCAATTAAATATGTGTCTCTAAGGATAAAAAAACTAAATAGATGTTTTCCACAGCAACTCATCCATCTTTCATTTTCACACTTGAGGGACTTTAAAGGCAAAGTCATTAAACTTCCCCTTAATGAGAGAATGACCTTAAACGACTTTACCCATCCATGCACTCGCTATTGTCATGTATCATCAGCGGTCATCCTAATTAACCAGTGGTTACATTCGGAGTTCCTTAACAAATTAATGAAGTGGAGGGGTGCTGTTCTGCATTGCAGAACATCCATCACGGCTTGATTGAGTCCAGATCAGTTCACTTTCTCTCTTATAATCCCTGATGATGTATTGTGGTGTCAGAATAAACGCATGCTGTATTTATGACGTATGTGAAAGTGGATAATAAGTGCAATTAATACTACTTTAATCAAGCTTCCTGTTTGACATGTTTTCAGATTTTTTGGTTGGTTCTTTGATTTTTCACTCACAAAATGTATGTAGGCATGTTTTTCTATTGAGTACATCTCCATATTTATCCTGTATTTTTCTAGTCTAAAGCTCTACAGGGAAGAATGAGTAAATAAACAATATGGCAATCTCTATAATTAGTTCTGTTTTCATATTATTTATAAAATTATTTCAGATACTCAGTCTTAATGATACAAACACGGTATGAAAATTAAAAATGATCTCTATTAAGTCATACACTCAATGCAACGGAGCCTAATAGAGTCGGTTTAAGGAAATGTAGTCCCAGTGTTCCCTGACAACAACACTCATATCACCAAAAACTTCCTGCCTCATGCAGCAGGACACAGTTCCTGCACACTAATTAATGTCAAATTTAAAATGCCTAAATTTAAATTGTCCAGGGCATTTTCAGGATAATCAGTACCCTTAATCTTTTTCTGTAGAGAGGCTGTGAATGGTCAGGTAATTCAAGTGCACACATTTTTAGCTGCTTTTGGTGGATTTCAGAAGGGACTGCACGGGCCTTAGTGGCAACAAATTGAAATTAATACTCTAAATTAAGCTGAAAGTGCTGGAATTAAATGTTTATGTAATTTTTTTCATCGAATTTGTGTTTAAAGGCATTTTTTTTAATTTAGGATTAGAAACACAGGCATAAAAACAGGATGACAGAATGACAAAGATAATAACTACTGACGATTTAATATTTCAATGTGACACAGCAAAGTGATAAAATAAATGCTGGTTAGTCAAATAATTCTGTCACACATTTAAACTGTCTTATATCAACAAGAAATACCCAAAACAGTTCTTATAATATCTAATCTCAGGCATCCCCGATGTTTTACCTGAGGGTGTAGAGAATTCGACCATCATTCCAAATTCGAAGCATGCGATTGGGTGTTGTGATCCAGTGGGCGTCGGCCTTCTTCGAGTTGCGGAAAAAAGTGTCTGGGATCCAGATTTTTCCGACCATGTTGCTGTTGAGGCGCAGAACCTTCATTGTGCTATTGAATTTTAACCTTCTGTCATACCAGGTCTGAGCAAAGAAGATGTCGATGGTGTATTCCTAAAAACAGATAAAACACCGTTTTACCAGAATTGCTATGTTTAACTTCAAATGCTGAGCATGCTTTATGCAACCCTCAAGATAAAAGTCTCTGTTTGTCAGGAAAACCTTGCAAACAGTATTGTTTGCAGCCAGCGCTGTCACAAACGTGTGGCTTTTAACTGCGAGATGCACTGAGATCAAATGGTAATGTGGGCTGCAGAGGCACTCCTCTGTTTTCTTCCGTCTGAGGGGAACTTTTTCTATGCCAGTGAAAACTTGATACTGGAACACATTTGCAAGCACATTTTCCTCAGACAAGATGGTGTCTATTCAGGCCAAGAAGTCCTTTTCTCCCCGCCACAGAGCGCTGTTGAAAAGGACCATCTTGACGCCCTCAACCTGAAAATTAAATGTTCAACGGGGCAATTAATAATTCCCCTTGTTTGGCTCAAGTATTATCTAACCCCATAACCTGGTGCCTTGGCAGCACTTTGTCCTGAGCCTCACAAAACCTTCTGCTTCCTATTCAATCCCTTTGAGAGCTATGTGAGAACATACATTCAGTAATAAAAAAAAATAGGCAACAGAGGCCTGGGTAGAGTTAAAGAGCCAGGAGCAAAAGGTAAGACGTGAGAGGGAAAAGAGTGGCAGCCAGCGAGTGGAAGCTATCAGTCTTTCTTATTTTGTTATTTGGAATGGTTGAGCCCTGAGGTTCAAAGTAAAGTACAGCAGGAGAGGAAGAAAAAAAAATCGGAGGATTTGTGTGCAAGAGGGCATAGAGGCATTAACTTCCCGACAAAGCTTAGCCCAACAATAAAGCCTAAATCCATGCCAAAGAGTCCTAAATGAGATTTGAAAAATAACATTTTCACCAGGCAACATTCCCATCCTTTCAGCATCCTTTTTTTCCACAAAGGACAGACAGTTCAAATCCAGTGATGAGAGAAAGATTGAATGCCTTAGGATCTTCAAATGGGCTCTGCTGTGAGGGATAAACTTCTATTTTTTTCTTTAACCTATATATACTCTGGGATCTTCACAGAATCACACTTTGTTCAATTCAAACTGCTGCATGCATCTAAGAACAGCTAAGAAGTGCTCAGCTCTAGCGGCGACAAAGCATCAATTTATAATGCTTTTTATTCTTCAAACCTCCCTGTTTGTCTGTCCAATCCCCTCCTTCTCCCTCTCTCACATGAGTCGCAGCTCTGTTGTATTTCAAAGATTCCTGTGGCATAATTAAAAATTCATAATCATGTTCATGCTGTCGTGAACACAATTCATAGTGTGAATGCGCAGGCCCAGCCGCGCTCATTACGTATAAATGTAAAGCAATCAGTCAATGTTTCATGTCAGCAGAATGCCTTTATTAGACACACAAACACACATGCATGCAGACTCCCCAATGTGAGTGCAAACACAGATTTTCTGACTGATTCCATCGCTGGTGTAATAATTTGGAGTGGGTGTTTTTTAGCTAAGACTAAGTGAAATGGAACGTCACCGCCGCGTTCAGCACACTTCTCTGCAGAATCACAATAGAAGTGGGCTCTCAGCGGGAATGTTCGACAGAAAACAATGAAACACAAAACAACGCCGATGTGACTTTATTCCTGCTTCTTTCTTTCCTACAAACATTTTTTTCCCCTCCCTATTATCAGATGACAACAACTGCCCTATTTTTCCGCTGCAGCATTACAGCTACACTGTATATATTCTACTAATACATCTCGGTTCATGTGTTGTTGAGCATTGCAGGAGCATTACCAGTGGCAATTAAAAAACAAAAAAAAATCACATTGGTTAGCTTCCATCCTGAATATAATAGCTAAAATTTAGCATTGCCAACACTTTCATTTCCAAACTAGTCTTCTTAATTAATAGGCATACACTAATATGAATTTTGGAAGCTGTTATGGCACAAATAACCAGTTCTCCCACTCACGCTGGCTGAAACTGATGCACTTTGTTGTAGCAGTACATCATAAATGCAACATGTAATGGGCTTTGCAGATATTAAAAGGTTCTTATGAAGATTATAGTGGTTAAAAAATACAAATACTTATGTAAACACAATGGAAAGTGATAGTAATAAAATTGGTGCATGTTGTTTAAAAAAAGGTGATCCAATGTCTCCATGAATGCAGGGTTATTTCATTGTTTTTGTATACTAGATACATAATCAAAGAAATAAGTTCTTTTTTTGTTTTGTTTTTCAAGAAAACTTTAGAGCGAGTTACGCAGCGTTGCGAAAGTACATGTGGTGCAACCAGAACACAATTTCAATGTGTCACTCCAACCAGAACAGCAGACAGAAATGATCAAAAGCCAAAAAACAAAACAAATCCGAGGAAAACCAAAAAAACCCGGTATGTTTATTTTAAAAAAAACCACAAAGAGTTTGAACAGGTGTCACCTCAAATTGTAGCTGATGCAATTTTTGGCAACTACAAAGTGAAAACATCTCGGGATTGCCAGCGCATGCAGCCATTTGCAAATATGCTTCTCTGAGATGTGGCCTGTGTTCCCAGCAACACAACTGTCTATTAATAAGCATTCATATTTTAAAATAAGAGGCATTTAATGCGATAAGATGCATTAAATGGATCACATTTATTCACTGTGGTGCAAAGGCCAGTGTCGTAGTTAAGTACCTGATTGACACCTGTACTAAGTTGCTACAGTACAAGGGCAGTGGGGCAGCATCGTAATGAAGTGGACTAGCCAATCCTGCATGACAGCAAGCATCTGCCCTGCTGAAGGGTGTCTGAGCGAGACACTAAATCCCTGCCAGCCCAAGAGAAGTGAGCAACTCTCTCGGTCATTATCCGCTCATCTCCCTGAGGATGGAGGCGGGCATAACAAAAATTTGGGAAAAAAAAATATTCTTGATAAATTACACATGCAGTTTTAGTCTGATTAGCATTAATAACCGTGATGACACAGTGACACCATATTCCATTATTACTCACCATATTAATGGCATTCACTGGTCCAATGCTGTTGACAAACATGTCTGTGTGGATCACTGTCGGTTTGACTGCAAGGAAGCAAAGGAAAATGCATTTTAGAGATAAACAATAAATAACTGTAACATGCACGGCAAGTATCAGGAAGTTTTTTTATTAGTTTTGTCTAAGTCAACCAAAATAATAAAGAAAGAGGAAGAAACAATGTCCCGGTTGTGTGAATATAAAGCTGCTGGGAAATATGACTGCTCAGGTAAGTTCTGCACACCTGATAAACAGGTGCAAAGGATGATATCATGCCTCAAGAAAGTTAGAACTCTTGTACACTATATGCACTACATGCAATCATGTCGCTTTGTCAGGCATCGAATTCACAATCTGAAACAACAATATCTTCATACTCAAGCCACAGGCTGAAATAACCAATCGAAAAAGCAATTCAACACCACAAAAATGACAAGCAAGAGATATAAAAGATAAATGCAGACTGAAAAAACTATATGGCCAAAGCAAAATAAGATACTTTTTATTACAACAGATCCGACAGGGGAGTAATATTTGACTTCAAACTCTTCAAGTCTCCCACGCAAAATGAAAACATAAATCCATAGGATTCATTTTGTAATTGTCTAAAGTGTCTTGCAGTTTGTGTTTTAATGGCTGTACAACGACTGTAGGGATCTCAGGTTGTAAATTTTGATGTCTGCTACTACCAAAATTGTATTTTTTGGGTTATTTCTTTATTTAATACATCACATCGGGGGTTTTTGATTATAAATCTTTACTTCATTTCAGATCCACTATCAATATAAGCATATATATTAGTTACAATAAACCCAGTTACATTTATGACTCTGTATTACATTATTAGGACTTTACCAGGTTCAAGATACATCAGATTGTGCCGATGAAACAGCAGTCCTGGCTCTTTTTCTTTGCAAGGAAACAACATCAGAGCCCACAGGACCAATTTCAGTTTGAAACAGGCTTCCTGCCAATGTCAGAGAACAGCACACTTTGTCTGTATTTACGGCCAAACTCCTGGACCATTTACCACAATACCTTTGTGCCCCCTGCAACATCCCAACCATCCCATTGTCTTCCCATCCATGTTTCAGACCTGTGAGCTCCTCTTCGCAGCCAGTCAGTTAGCTTCTTTTCTCGCAGACCTGCTGGTGCACTGAGGCTTCCACAGAGATGCACTTTAAGGTTTGAAGTTTCTCACAAACGCTCTGACTTGACAACATTTGAAGTAAAATCACAGCTATTGGGCCAAAACAAAACCTTGAGACAGATATGCCGTGTGATACTTAGGGTAGCACTTCTTTTTGTAAAACTATTTCATGTCAGTTTTTTTAATTAAGGATAATTCTTTTAGAAGGAATGAGGACATACAATTAAAGTAAACACAATTAGCTGCATGCGCATTCACGTGTGCAAATGAATTATCTCTGCTCTGTTCACCTGCATGTCCACCACCATGCATCGCACCTCTTTGTGTCTACTGCCTACACTGGTTTAGTGAGACAGACAGATGGACGTCAGACAAAGTGTGGTTGAGGACACTGGACAGCTTGGTGTCAAATGGACATCCACGCTCTGTCAGATCCTCTAAGTCAGCCTGGATCAGCTTCTACACTTTGCCATCTAATGCGTATGTTTATGGCTGACTGGACATTATGTCTGAGAGTGAGGGGTGTGGGGGGGGGGGGGGACTCAACCAGCCTAAAGGCTTGATGTGGAAGCTACAGTGAGAGATAGACAGAGGGAGTGAAAGCAGGTTGGCATTCATTTTTCATGTCACTCACAGGCAAACATGAGTGCGCATTGCAGCCGTCTACACACACTTTAACATGCATGAACAAACTCTTGCGTGCACACACACACAAAATGCTCTTCTATTTTATTTTTTTTATCTCTCAGAAAGTTCTAAACAATTAGGTGGCTTTTGGCAAGATAAATAAGTGACATTAGTGCTTGAATAAACTGTTGCAATGGCTTAATTAGAGTGTTTGTATACTAAAAATGTGATGCATGAAACATATCACTCCTGATCTGATTGTTAGTAAAATCACAAATTCAGTTACCGTGGTGACTAAAATAGAATTTAATAAATAAATTGCCATATTTTATACAGCCAGCTGGAAAGTGGATGTCTTTCATAAATGCACAAACAGACGCCAAGGAATCATTATTCCGGGATGAGAGTGAACATTAAGTGTGCTAAGCTTTCTAACTTAGTGTCTGAGAAAACATAATACATGCCAATACACCCACCACGCGCTTTCAGAGGCTGATCGAATTAGCTCATAGGCTCGGACCAAATGCATCACAGTGAATTAGCAGTCATTCAGACCTTTTAATTAAATTCATTAAACTCAATGTACAATAACTTCATGTCCTTGACAATGCTCTTCATATTCCTGAAAGCTCTGAAACAATCTATTTATTTTCTAAAAGGCAATGACCTTGATCAATGCCACGGATGTATTAAGGATTTTCAAATTTCCTCTCTCCCTCTCTCTTTCTCTTTCTCTCTCTCTCTCTGTTCTATTTGCCACAGTTTTCATTCGTACAGTAGACTGCAGGGGCATTAAAATTAAATGAGCATCACAATGGACTTCAAAGGGAAGCTGTGGCAATCAGCGATGAATCTAAATCCACAGTATTTCAGAGCTCTGAGGAGTGTAGGAGAAACTTCGCTTCTCTGTGGTATGGTTGGTTGGTTGGTTGATTGGTTGGTGGATCAGATGACAGTATAGCCAGCTAATTATAACCCCTCTGTAGCTGTGTAACTTGGCAGCAGCTGGAAGACCAGCGCTGACAGAGCGAGATCATAGCTCGTTTGAAGATGACGGTTAAGACGGTGGCAGCAAGCCGCCCAGCTATGCAGCGGCTCTCTGGGTTGAAGCCACACCTCAAAGCAGATCTGAGCGGCTCTTCAGTTCATAGCATGAGCCCACTCCTGAGGTCTTAAGAATGAGGATGACACCCTTCATGAAATGTGACACATTATATGCAGTATTGCACATACTGCACAGTGCATGGAATAATCATGAAAGTAGCGGATTTACAGTATATAACATCCAGTTCTTTCATCTTGTGCCATCATTTAAGACAATTCATTAGTCATGCTTTAAAGCTGCATTGGGTCAATTCCCAGCAGCCTGCAGTGTCCCCAGCTAGTGGGGTTTTTCAACCTAAAACAATCGGACATGTTGGGGGATGGGAAGCAGCCCTGGCAGCAGGATGAAGTGACTGTGGGGGCTGTTAAAAATTCAGCTTTTTTCTTGAAATTAAGCTTATTAATTTGACCATTTAAAAAAAAAGCCTTACAAAGACTAAATAACATAACATAAAGCTACCATTTTAAAATTAGTAAGTAATTAGCAATATGTTTTTTTTTCTGCAGATACACAAAAATTAAAGGAATAAGTAAAAAAGTAATCCTTAATACTGCAGTACTCAGGACCCCTTCACTGAGGGGACGACTCACTGCTGACACACAGAGCGGTATATACTTATTATTCTATAAGTGTACGTGACAGATTGCGACTTAAACCATTTTTCCCAGGAATACTGACCCATGAATCAAGCATTCAAGGATACTCAAGAGCTTCCTATTCAGCGCCTGCAGATGAACGTGACAGGCTTTAGGATATATGTGCACTTGTGTAGACAAGGGGGACCTGCCCAGCTGTCTGTCATGATGAAGGGAGTAAGCTACTTGTCTTCCTCTCACAATGATGAGACAGGGATTGCAAGACCGTGACGGACTGTTATCTCGACCATATCACATGCATGCACATGAACACAGGTATGCATACTTAATAGTCAGTCTATCTGCCTGTCGACACACAAGGAAAACATGCACGTAGAATGGAGACAGACAAGTAAACAAGGACACCTTCTACTGCAAAGCATGATGCAATAACAAACTGTTTGCTGTACATGTTAAAACATCTCCGTATTTAATTTCTACTCTCCGATTGCAGTGAATAAGAAAAGGCCAGCGAGCCAAGCCACAACAAGCCGACTATTTTTCAATTTATGCCGTTGAAGAGTCTTTTTTTCCTATAACTGTACAATTTATAACATAGGTATCAAATAGCCTGTATGTCAGGTTCATGACTTGAGCATTATGTACAGTGAGGTAGGTTACAAGTAGATCTCAGTGTATTTTTCTCAAATAACATTTTAAAAATCAATTTTGTATTAAGGAGATAAAACCTTAACGATTTTTGAGGGTTTATTTGAATCCACTGACTGTTTCAGGCTCAAATCTTTGCAAAATTAGGGATTATCTGTTTTCACAAGGGAGAAAATTTCAGGCTCCAGGCTGTAAAGATTCCCCTCCAGAAATCACCCAGTGACATCACAGATGCTATGTCTCTATTTTCCTACAGTAAAGTGCTTACGCATAAGCATGTATGTCAGTTAATGAGAGCATATATGTGTGTGATGGCTAATTTAACCATAAACGTGGGTGAATTGTGATTCTGTGACTAAACAGATCATCCGTGAAAAATCAGCGCCCACCTCCGATGTCAGGTCTGAGTTTGTTGTCATATCCATCCAGCAGGCTGTTTAGGATGTGTGTGACGTCACTCTCGTACACTTTGGGAGTCAGCACCCACGTCTTGTTGGACACCTCGTCATCGTCATCAGTCTGGAAGGAGCTGCGGGGAGGGAGAGGGAAGAAAAAAAATACATGCAATCAATGATTCCTTTTAAAAGGAGCAAGCAGTGTCTTTCCAAGTGTGCTCTGCTTTCTTTATGGAACTCATGTGTAGGATTCAGTGGGATTTATTGGCAGAAATTGAAGATTATATTTTTTAAGTGTATTATGTTTTTAATATTACACTCTATTCAGTGTATAATCACCTGAAAACTAAAGCCATTGCATTGTATTTACCCTAGAATGAGGGAGTAGACATTCCTCTACTAAATCCACCTTGTTGCATGCTAAGCCTATATATGAAATAGCAACATGATTTAACAAACGGTTTTGTAAACTAGTGTTTTGAAGCCTCAAGTTTGGCATTATGGTCATCATTATCAAGATTTTTGGAAGCAATATGAGAAATGATATGAGAGAGCAGCTGAGAAAGATATGCATTGTTATCAAAAAACAGTTTGAGGCCCATCAGGCAGCTTGAGGCTGCTGTCACTCAAAAAAGCCACACCTTTAATTATACCATGACTTTAAGCCTTAGCACAATTTCAAAGAGAGAGTTACATAGAAATGTATCCATTGTTCAGTTATCATGAACAGGGAAGTACACAACAGTGATAAAAACTGCAGCAGGCTTTAAATGGGTTTAATTTTGCTGTAAAGTTGGGCGTTTTATTATGGCGGGTCTATGGGGCCGACCTAATAGGGTTTAAATTTACTGGGGGACTATTTCTATTAAGACATAAACTTAAAGTACCGGAGTTTACAGTAAAATTGGAGTCAAAATTAGAAATGTAAATTGAATTAAGGACCTCCCACTGCTCCTCAAAATATCCTTCATTAAAGAAAGATAACTAAAGAAACATGAAGAAACAAAAAAAAAATCCTTTAATTTTCAACTCAGTTACTTCACAAAGACACTGAATAAATTCCAAAAGTTAAGAAACTTGAGGGCCTAACTGTTTGCTGTATCATAAAGAGGGTTTTAGGGCCCCAAAGTTTCTGTGTGAGCTAAAGAGGACAAGCCAATTTTCCTGAATTTATATCATCGCCCCACACATCTCAAACTGAAATGATAATGATGTCTCAAGAGCCCACGACCACAAATGCAACCATGGCAGAGCTGTAAATGTATTTGCTGCTCTCACTTGGAAAATTACATGTCAAAATTGAAGGTTTATCCTTTGTTAAAATAGATTTCTGCTGGTTTGACACCCGAATAAAAGATGCAGGTAGGAGATCACCAATGTTAATAATGCATTAGGGTGAACTGAAATGCTGACAACAACATTCGGCATTGAGTGGGACTACTGTATGTCAGGAGACTGAGCACTACATAATGTCGTCTGCATTAAGAGGAGAGGGTTGCTTCTGCCAAAAGAAAGAGGTTAGATGTGTGTGCACTCTGTGACAGAAAGACACTAGTAGACAAAAAAGCAAGTACAAGATTTGTGTGAAAGACTTGAGGCCAGATTTGTGTACATAAAAGCACTGGGCACTGAATCTGCACTGATTTTTTTTTTCATTTAATTTGTGCTAGCACTGAGTGTAATTAGTGTGTGATTTACTAAGGCAGCAGTTCATTACACAATCAGTGTCTGGGACTGCCTTCTAGACGTGTTTTGTGCTGGAGGAGAGAGTTCAAAAAGTGCAGTATATAGGGAAGGGATTTTCCTGAGATTAGCAACTGCAGAGGAACATAAAAACAAGTCGCACAACAACTATGGCTCGCAAAAAAAATAATTGGGGCCACTATTACTCATTAAGTTTTAATCATAGTTTTAACCTCGAGAAAGACTTGTACTGCAAAGGCACTGCAGTGGAGGAATTGATAAGATATGAAACACCAAAAAACTGTGCAAAAACAATGTTTTCTATGTATATGCATCTGGACTAATAAAGGATGGAGCAGTGCTTTTTGTGCACATCATATGTCACATATATGGGGAAAGAAATTAATAAAACAAGCAACAAAAATCTTACTCCTACTTAAAGGGTTGCTCCAAATCTCAGTGACTTAAAATTCTAGTTAAAACCTAATCTGTTTTACTATTTTGTTGTTATTTTTTATGTGTTCATTGGAGTCATTTATGGTAACAGTAATGTTTTTATACTTCATCTTAGCGTTTGTTTTTTACAGGCTATTTTTTGGAAAACTTTGATATGCAGAATAACATTCATTAAAAAAAGAAACTCAACTCACCACGGTTTGCCTTATCAAGAATGCAATATCTATCTAAGTACAGCAGCAGCTTACCAAATGCCAAACTCAACTTTTTGTTAATGCAAGCGTGCAACTCCCAAAACCCTCTGTGTCAAAGACCGAACAGCATCTTTCATCCATTGCTTTTTATTTTATCTTTCTTCTTCAGCAGATGGCTTTGATATCTGCAGAATGCAGGATTATTAAAATGTACTTGTCCTATTGCAGTTTTCTCTTAGTACACCAGTGTCAGTCCACATGCACTCTTATTAAGGAGCCAATCTTCAATGCACAAAAGGCTAAAAAATTAAAGAGCCTGGGTAATATCTAATGGAATACGCAATAAACCACAAATTTCACATCGTCTGCTACTTGTGCAATCTTCCTTGTAGGCATCTGTTTTAGAGAGAGCCTACTTCACTAATTATAGGCAACTTTTGCCTTGACAAAAGACAGAGAACTCACATTTGTTGCTCTTCAATAAATAATATAGCTTCATTTAAATGCACAATACTCATAAGTGAAGGTAAGGACAAAAGAAAAATGATAGATACATATAAAGGTAAAAGACTGAGAGAGGTAGATTATATATATATAGTTGTGTCGTCATAGCTCTGGATAACAACTCTGGAAACCAACAGAGCAGATCAGGAGGATAGCCAACAGCATAAAAGCTTGGAAACAGTTTTAGCACAGGCTTTGTAGCAATAAGAAGAAGAGACACTTCTGAATGAAATGAGAAAGAATCAGTAATGGTGAAGGAAAAAAGACACAGTTTCCATGGTAAATCACAAGGATAGAGGCCCTGTGTGGAGCCCTGGAGTGGCCATAAAGAAAAAAAAAATATATATAGGCGACATTTTACTGCACTAGGAGTGTGGATGTATATCTCTCTCCACTGCATGTCCAGTTTGGCTTATAAGACTACATGCAACAACACAGAAAACAGAAAGACTGTTTCTCCATCAAGTTGGCATTTAACAGTAAATATTTCTCTCACAGTGTAAACACTGGCAGCTAACCTGCTAGCTTACAAGCAGCTAAGTTAGTTGCCAGCACAGTTAACAAACTTCAAATCAATGTAGAGTTTATATTTTGCTGGGACTTCCAACAAACTACTGCATAAATCTGACTTTCTTTTGCTACTTTTACAACACAATGCTGCAAAAGGAAAGCAAATTTCACACAGGAAAGCCAGAAATGGAAAGAAGGCGAGGCATCAGTGCAAGTAATTACATAAACTTAAGATTGTTTTTACTAGACAGGCTCAGCCAAATCTGTGTTTTGCATACAATAATGTTAAAATGGTTCACATCCTTAATAAAAATCCGATCAAACTCAGAGTCGACACGTCCAGGGGATGTACCTTATTTTTTCTCTCAAGGAGGATTAACAGGTGGAAGGACCTTGAGGAGACCAAATCCAAAATCTGAAAAATTTGTATGAAATTACAGTTCATCTTTATGAACTGTATTGACACCAAATTGAGAGATGGACTGTAAACATATAATGCCTTTTATTTTGTGTTTTAGTTGTTTTTTTTATATATATATATATTCTTCTGAAAGGGAGTTTGGTGTAATATTTTCTCTGAGGAGAGCAGGAAGCTCCTGTTACTTCAAATACTGTATGTGTGTTTTTTTAACCTTTCATCATAGCTACAAAAAGACTTGGTACCTGCTTTAGTATAATAGGGTTGTCTGAGATTCACTGACTGTAGTAAATTATTGGTCTTCAGTTAAAGGATTATAGTCTGATCATGTGTGTTTGTATTGATTACTGACGGTGGCTGATCAGGCCAATTAGCTGCAAATTGTTCAGCGCAGTTTCAAATGGCAGGGTGCAGTAAATTGTTCCCCTTTGTGTGTGTTTTACGTTATCATAACTGAACAATTCAGTTTCACTTATTAAAAGGTTATTTTTCTTGGTTGAATATTATCTCAGACTCAAATGTAAACAGTGTTGAAACTTGTACAGATTAATCCTTATCATCCTCATTAATGAATTATTGTATTTTATCACTGAAGTATAACATTTTAAAAGCCGGAACGACAACAAATTATGGGAAAATCAAACATTTAAGTAAGCTTTAATAAAGTTAATGTTTTCAGACAGACTGACTCCTACTTGTTTACTGTACACAGTTTTGTCTTCATACAATATAGAAATTCCTTTTTGTTATTGCATCATTTGTTTTTATTGGTTTTGGCCTTGATGCTGTACATTTGGCATAATCAAAGGCCAAAGTTGCCCTGCAGAAAAAATTACTTAATTTTCAGGCCTGCTGCCGAGGATACTTAGCTTTGTACATACCACTGTATTAACAAATACAACAGAGTATATATACAAGCAAATCAGACTGTAATAAGTGACATATCCCCCTCATTTTGGCTTCTTTTTTAAAGCACCAAAACCGACAAAAAAATTTTCAAACAAAATTACTCAAACTGAGATTTTTCAATACATGCTGGTCTCTTCTCACTCAACCAAGGTGTTGTAATATTAGTTTTACAGAAATTTAATATCAGAAACCAACAAGGCTGGTCTGTTGTGCTGGCTCTCTGTATCTTAACTAAGCTCTTGCTTGTTTTATCATGTGACCAAAATTTTTTAAAAAAGGTTAGAAAAAGTTGTTTTTCCTTCACATATAAAAATGGTTTGGAGGCTCAATCTGGTCAAATGTGGTCACCATGTATTTTTTTTCTCTTCATAGCCACTCTGAGGCTTCGTAGCCCTGATAGCTTTCTTGTGTTCTTAGGAATAATGTTTTGACCAGCACTCTTCCTAAGGAAGCACTGAGTGCCATTAAGTACCATTCATCTCCACCATGGCACAAGTCCCTAAAACATTAAATCATGATTATTTTACGCAGGTGGGCCCTTTTAGACATGCTTTATTTTATGTTAGAAAAGAATATCCAGGGAGCACCTGTACCTGGCACGGACATACAGACAGACAGATAGACAGAGAGTACAGAGAAGGGTGGGAGACTGTGAAAATATCTGGTGTTTTTTTCCAGGTTGCTGCAATTTTATCATCTATATTCATCTTGCAGAGTATCTCTGTGTATGGAAATGCTCCAAAGACAAGCACATCAAAGGAGGAGCCATGTGTTCTCCACTGCAGGCAGATCTGAGGTTCTGCCTGCTAATTCGGTACCTGAAGATCCACAGAGGGGTCTGTGCAAGTGTGTGCATGCGTGCATTTGTGCGTGCCATTACCTGTTTGTGTTTGTACTTGTGTTTGTTTTTCATGCATATGTATGTCCGTGGCTGTGTATGCACTGAGGTTAGGTGTTGTGTTCACAGCTCCCCTTGCTGAGGATAATCTGATAGTTTCATACATTCTATCTCTTCACATTAGCACCATCATCAAAAAGCACTCCTACCTGCTTTATGCAGCAATCAGAACCTGTCCCTTCAACTGAGCGCTTCTCAATTAAAATCTCATCTCAGGTTTCATGTAAAGCAGCAGAGAGCTGCCCTGTCCTCTGCAGTCGTGCATTTTTAAAAAGAAGGTCTGAGGAGGGTAATATCAGCTATGGCAACAGCTATGTGCCTCCTATTAGCATCCACATCAAGTTCCCTTGAGCTATCCTCTTTGCATGTTTTGAATTGTAGATAATAATGAAACCAAATCTAATAAACCCTTATGCTCATCATCGACCAACGCAGGACTGGTCCTGTACCTATGGCAACAACACAACAAACCACTCTTGCACATCGAGCGGTTGCCACAGCCCTCTTTCTCACCAGCTTTACCGTTAATATACATAATAACACAATGCATTGCCCTCCTTTTACTAATTGACAAACTGTAATCATTGAAAGTGGATGTAAAGAGTGCTTCTGCTTAATTAGTTGGGCTGTCAATTTGCAGCAATAAACACCTGCACTAATGGTGCTCACACAGGTCTGTTAACAACCAATCACCCTGGACACTGTCGGCCTGCTTCACTTCACTGACCTCTGGCAGTTTATTTATAGGCTTCACTCAGTCTAGTCTAAACCAGATCACGTAGATTAGCTAGCCTTGGCGTGTAAATTTGACTAGTTTCTCTTAGTGGTGCAATGAGGCAAATTAAGCCAATTTATTGTTTATATTATTACTGTAAAATAAAGTTTTAATCACCAATTTCTTGATCCATTTAAATGTGAGGTTATACTGACATAAACGACTAAAGTGTTTGACTTAAAGATGATGTAAACAAGTTCCTAACACTAACATAATATGTGCTGTCTGGTGTAAATCACTGGATTAAAAACCACGCCAAACAGTAAAGGAGTAATAGTAGAGTTTACTTCTGTGTTTAAAGGTCTGAGGTTGAGGCATGAGCTTTTTATTGGCATTTGAATCTCACTGCTTTTACTTTTTAGACTTTTATGAGCAGAGATACTGCAGTAAGTCCAAATCTAATGCCACATTGACTGTCAAGCAACAAATTGTTAAGTGTATATAAAAGCAGGCCATATTTATATAGAGGGGCAAAAACATTGGTGTAGTGGATTCACAAGGATCCTTAATTCACCTGCTGTGGACTTGTGTCCTTAAAATAGAAATGTACAAACCCTTTTGGAATAAAAGTAGCCAAAAACGACCCATATTTACCCTCAGAATTTCTTAGGACAAAGACAGAGCTATCAGGACAGAGGCAGCACAGACGGCCATAGTGAAAGACTTTAGATAAGACACTGTGAGAGGATTCTTATGTGCTAGCGGCCATGACCCTACTTCATGTTTACTGTGATACTAACTAAGCTGAATAAGTGGGAATAATCACCACTGCTGTTAATTCACAACCCCCCTCCTTTCATCCCACAGATCTCTGACCTTAATACCTCCCGGGTGACGACTATGACAGGAAGTGTAAGCAAGAGGCAGCCATGAGCCCTGACGGTCATCTTCTACAGTCTTGTCAAAATGTCTCAAAATCGACATTTGGAAAAAAAAAAAGGAAGATTGACATATTTGTGCTATCAACCACATTTCAAGAGTTTTGAGACATAAAAACATATGATAGATATTATGGGATACATGACAGATTGACAGTTTGTCAAAATTATTCATCACAACTCTTTCAAAGTGATGACAAGAGACAGATAGTATATGATGGCTTGATTGATTCCAATGCAGTGTAGGTTTCCCAATTCTGGAGAATGAGCTGCACTTATGATCACAGGTCTTTTGGTGCAAAATAATCATTTGGGTGGGGATAGCTGGAATGCAACAAGTGGCAGGTTGGACAGAATTAATCAAATTTGCACAAAATGGCTTCTCTTGTCAAATTTGTCTTACATCATTCACACTTTGCCTACAGTAGCTCGAATAAATGCTGCAGACTCTGTATTTATCTTCAATCAGTTGTGATTATTTCTGTCTTTATGCTATCATGTCCACAGCATGTTCTTGCTCGCAAGCTAATTTCAGCCAGAAATTTGAGCAACTGATGAGATATTTAATTGAAGTCCATTTATTTTCATTTGTTTTATATACAATTATACAATCTGCAAGTAACAATGTGGGTGTATAAGCTGTTGGCAAGGTATCTGTTACTTGTTTGTTACTTGTTTAGCAAGTTTGTTTTGCTTAACCACAACTACATTCAGCATTGTATTCATTTTATTGCTTTTCTTACTTTGTAGGAGTCTTGCATTTCTGTTACTGACATTTAAGGTGAGGGGGGACACATTAAATTTCAGAGAATTTTTACAGTAAGTTGTCATGTTATAAAAACCCGAAAGATTTCAAGAAAATAGGTACAGTATTTTAGAAAAGAAGCTGTTATCGGACAATACTATCCTGCTGAATCTACCACATACTTTTTCACTTTTCTTTCATTTATATAAGATTATAAGAAACCTACTGTTGGTAAGCACTGGAGAAAAATGTATCATTTAACATGTTTAAATGTTAGAATGTGCCTTAAAGGAAATTTAAACTTAACAATTTTCCAGAAATGTGAGTTGCTGTTACGCTTATCCAGCCTCTGACTATTAAAGCCATGAGAGTTATGAAAAAGGTATTAAAATGTGTTCTTGTACAGGTAAGGTCACATAACTAAAAATAGAATATTAAAAAAAAATGATCTCAGTGTGTCCCCAAATCATGATGATGTAATGAATTTCATCATCAACCCAAAATGCTTCAGGTGAATATGCAGGACAGCACCACCCAACCAAACAGGAAACCTGAGCAATGCTTCCTCACTCTGACATCAGTTCCTTCAGCCATGACCTGTCATGGTTTACAAACCCAGGTTGTGGATCCTGGACCAATACATTGTATCTGAAGACTACATATCTTTACTTATGCCATTAAATGCCTAAAACATTTGCAACTTAAGACACTTTGGGACATCTGCCATCCAAATAATCAAGTCACAATCTTATCAGAAGAAATTTAGTTGTATTATCGCCCAGTGATTCTGATCATCTCCAAAATCTTACAAGTTCTTCCTTTGCTCTTGCCACAACCTTCCATCAAGTTTCACGAAAATCAGGCCAGCAGTTTTTTCCATAATGCTGCTACCAGACAAACAAACAAAGAAACAAACTGAACCAAAAACACACATCTAGCTCAGTGGAGGTAGTAAGATGTCTTCAACTTCTCCTTCAGGGTGTTGTGCCAAACATGGATGCTGTGATACGTTCGATGCACAACAGCACTTGACTGTGCACTGGTGTTAATGTGTGCTGATAGCCATCAGACATCACTACACATAGTAACTGTCGCAATGAGTCACAAAGTAGCATAGATTACTGAAAGCATGCCTGAGGCCTTGAGAGATGTCTTATGTAAGAGGTCTCATACATGAATCACAAATGACTTCCAATGCAACTTCCAGAGCAATGGCTATCTTTTGGTTATCATACACAAGGCCTGCATGGATTTGAAAAGAAAGTACACACTGCTGTCACAATGGGGTCTGAGCCACATATATATATATATATAACATTTGCACATGTGTTTACATAAACAGCAAACATTTGGCCTTGTTATGATCATTTAAGAAGTCATTTGTTTGGATCTACCTCTTTAAATCACTCATGCACAACTTTATAAAATCCAATGTATCTCAACTCTGGGTGCACTGTGGGATAAGATGTAGTGTTTACTCAAGCATATTGTGAGCACTACTTGTGTATACAATTATAACACATACACACACATACACACACATAGCCCTGACAATGCAGGCTGGGCTTGGAGCCTGGAGGTTGCGATCAGCATGACGGTGATTGACTGATTTATCTGCCTCCATTTTTTCACCCTCCAGCAGCTCAAGACGAAAGCAGTGCTAGGAGCCCAACCATCCTTCCTCTTCACTCCTCTTATCTTAGTGCTCGGGAATAATGTCTTGACAAGGACGACCAAAGCAGCTTCTCTCAACAAACTCAAATCTGCACCTCAGTCAGTGAGAGCTGAAATGGCAGTCCCTTTTTTAACTGTGCGTTTGTGAGTGTGTATGTGTGTGTGTGTTTGAGTGTGCAAGAGAGAGATCAGTCCATATGTGTTATCCTTGTCCTTATTGTGCCTTTACACTTGTATTCTCTGTGATTGTCTGCCATTTTGAAATGCTTTTTTTTTTTTTTTTTTTTTTAAAATTTCAAATACGTGGGATGAAACGTGTCCTCATTCATACTCAAGTTTTCTTTATTGCAAAACGACTCTTTGCACATATATACATTGAGCTCGGCCACATCCGACACAAGCGTTCAAGGATGAGGCTTTGGCTCTCAGAATAGACTTGATCCTTGAAGATAGCTTAGCAGAGACTATATGTAGCTTTAGCTTCAAGCAAATTAGCCTGCCACTATGCTATTTCTAACGCTGGACAGATTGTTAAGAGGCACTGGGCAAATCGTCTCCTCACAGACATGCTATCTTTCCGTAAAATAAATGGAATGAAACCCATAAAATAAAAAGATCGCTAAATGAAGCGTTAAATCATCTGTCAAATATTCAAATCGGCATGTAGCTGATCGTCGTTTTTTTTTCGTTTCCTGTGTAAGAAAAAAAATACATCATGAGCTATGAAACCTCACAGTAACGCAACGCATGTGTCGCTGTGGTGGTTTAAAAAAAAAAAAAATAATCACACTTCCATGTCGAAACACGGTGATAAAAATATGATAATAATAACGTGAAACACTACATGGTGTGGTTTTCCATTAAAACCACAGACTGTCTTAAGCTACCTAACACTCAGGATCTCACTAATAGCAGGCTTGTGTTGGCATTTGATGGCAGGCACCGCAAAATGCTATGTTGTTATAATAAGAAAAAAATGCTGCCCAACAGAGCCGACAGAGGAAAAAAAAAGAAAAAAAAATCACGGTTTTTAAGAGGAAATGTCACCCATGAACATCTTACCTTGTAGGAAGATTAACGACAATAAAGACCCAGAGAAACAGCTTCAGGGGGATGGAGGGCTTCGCCATTGCTGTCGAGCATTTGAAGGCTAAATTTGGTGAAGCCATCATCACCATCTTCGTTTCCTCTTTAGTGCAGATGGACGTGTCCGTCTACTTACTGTGTTTCCTCTCTACGATACATTACGCACGTTAGCGGTAGCGGGTCTGCAAATTTAGACCCGAGGCGGACGTGCGGTGGAGTCAAATCAGCCAAAACAAAATCGATGTGAGTCGAATACTTGATTTCGTATCGCTCGTTTTTTTTTCTCCTTTATTTATTTTTTTTTATTATTTTATTAATTTTTTTTCTGGCGTGTCTGTTTTCAAATCGACAAGCCCAGCGGGGGTCCAAAATAAAAAAAAAACCCTGCCACAGACAGAAGAAGCCCTCCTCCTCCTTTGTAATAAGCTACAGTGATATCGAGCAGCCGAGAAAAGCAGTGGAGCCTCAGTCTGAATGCAGATTAACACCAGGGTCAGAGAGGAACTGATGCACGTTGCTGCAGCACGGATCAACACATGCGTGGTTTCACCAAGCGGAAGCAGGGGTGCATGGAAGAAGAAGGGGGGAAAAAAGCTTTAGCTTGTTGCTAATAAAAAATAGTGATTATTTATTTATATTTATATATATTTTTAAACTACTTGCACACTATGGATGCATACTACGTGATGCTTGTTGACAAAAATATGTTTTCAATATATATAAAAAAAATACTTAAGTCTTACAAGAGAGTAAAACTTAAAAGATTTGGTAATAGTTATTGAATAATTAAAGTCAGCAGTTATTAATGGGTATTATAGTTGACATTTTAATACTAACTGCAGCATAAAATATATATAGAGGTCAAACTAGTTTTGTGTGGTGTATGTACAGTGTTTTAACTTTGTTATGAAACTATGGTTGTGTATTTCTGTTCCATACTGGGAGGTAAACCCAGGCCACTGAGGAGAAAACCAAAATTTTTAATCTATATAACATGAGAAACTTGTTTATCATAAATATTGTACTTTATGCTGACCCATTAGTTAATTTTGGGTCTGAGAATCTGAGCTGATTTGACCCTATTTTTGACTTGCAAAAGGTCATTAGAGTTACAGGGAGGAAATGTACTGTAGTTGGTGCCAAAATGTTACATATTGGCTAATACATTTTCCAAAATGTTGCATAGAAGCCCACAAAGTGAAATCTAAGTTAGGACCATGGGGTAATAACTAGCTATTGATTAGCAAATACAGAACAAGGGTGTATGGAGGACTGTAAGTTGTCATATTGTTTCACTGGCACTTTTCCTAACAGTGCAGACAAAGAAACTCTTGTCTAAGTAATTACACAAATCTTCTCAAGTGTAACAGTGTGTGTGTGTGTGTGTGTGAGACTGAGAGGGTGTGTATGTGTATGTGAAATCCCTGAAAGAGTCGCAGGCATGAGTCTAGTCCAGTCCAGTCACGCTTTCAGCACCTTGGACAGCTCCATTAGTTTCATCTGCATTACAAACCACCAATCAGCACCAAGGACAGCTTCTGTCAGTTTGTTGCTGCTTAAATCAGAGAAATGCTGGCTCTCACGGCCCAGTTGATTTAACAGTTACTAAGTAAATAAATAAACCCTGCCATCTCCAAAAAGAGGGAGCTCAGAAAATGCTTTAGTCTACTCTGCTGTTTTCACATAGTTTGTTTGTTTTTTTGCACAATAATCGATTGTTTGACTGAATGAGGTTAAGTAGGAAAGCAACCTGTGCTGGAGGATAAATCCAGTTTGGGCAGCATGCACCACTCTTTTTATAATGTATGGGGTTTCCAAGTCTTTTGAGATATTTTGAAACCAATCCAGGGAGAGTATCCTAAGGTTTTTACATTGCCCTTTTTAAAGTGCTTGAGTACCCATTTCAATATCATTATGTAAGTATGCTAATGCTCCTGCTTTGAAAGGGTGTAACTTATTTCCAAGGACTCCTTGAGGGGATGTTTGAGAAAAATATGTGCTCATAATCCAAAATACAGAATGGTAGCCTGTCCCACACTGTCTCATAAATTACTTTGATACTGCTGCTACACTTCACAGTGTCTCTCCCCTTCTCCTCTCCCCCTCTCCAGCCCTCTCTATCTATTTAGACACACGCATTGCTTTATTGGCAAGTGCAAAATCTGCTATTTCTGGAGAGAGCAGGGGAAATAAATATTAATAAATATAAGTTAATATATAAATAAATAAATAAAAACAACTGGTGCTTGTTAGGGCTGAGTGCGTGACGTGAATAGCAGGAGCCAAAGTAGGTCACGTGTCCTCAGCTGCATTATTCTGCCTTCTGCTTTGACTGACCCAAGGACACTTTCACATCTGACAAGTTTCTATTTTCAAGTTTGTGTGTGCTGCAGATATCTTTCATGAGGTGCATTCCTGATATATTTCTTAAAAGATGTGGGGAAAAAAAACACAGACTATATTGCATATCAGCATAGTTGGTTACCAAACAGGAAATTTACATGATAAAAGTATTTTTCACCTTTTTTTAGCACTTTGTTGTCGCTGTCCAGTGATCTCTTGTTGTGCACACAAAACATACAAAGATAAATAAACTGATCTCATAAAGTTAAACATCATCAGTGTGAAAGCTGAAGAGGAGAAACAATAATAACTAAGGAGAGTGGCAGGTGCAACAAACAAGCAGGTGCTTGAAGAGTCGTCATCTTGTCATGGTGCATTAGCCCAAATTCCCCCCTGAACGTTTATTCCACGAGGCATACAGGCAGTTAACACACTGCACCATCACTTTTATGGCCCCACGAGGCTACAGTCACTGTAAACTGTGGCACTTTTTTCTTTTTTTTTTTACATGTTTGTGGCTTTATAAACTCATCCACCCGGAATGATAACCAGCCGATGTCTGCTTTGTGTTTTTCAACATTAGTTATTAAAATTTGACTGTTGCAATCAAAGCTGATTGCAGCTGCTGCTGCCGCCTAAGTGTGGCACGCATGGAAGATGAGGTGTGTCTGATTTGAAAACCCCATCATGTGTTTATTTTGGGCAAGTGAGGCTCAGCGTAGGTTAATCATCTTAAGGAAATTGACAGATGCTTCATCAGCCATGCAGCACTCCTCAAAGCAGAGTAAACTAGCAAGTGCTCCTGTAGAAAGAACAGTTGAAGAGATTTAGTCTCTTATGCATTCTCTTGCAAACATATTGAACTTTACAGTCCTTAGCAATACTGTGCCTTATTACTTTTTTTTGGAGTGATCATAGGTGTAATGAGCCAAACATGGTACATGGTGACAGTCAGTTCGATCATTCTTTAAGGTTTGATTAATATGGCTAATTACAGAACTACTTGCAGAGCACATCAATACTCAACCGTCCTTACATGCTAATCAGCTGTAAAGATATTCTACATAGCTACAGCTTTGCTTATCCTAGACAGTGAATTAAACAAATTCTAAATAGACACACACACACTCACACACGCACACACACAGACACACACATGCACACACATTTGTGGCCCATATCATTCAGTCCCCAGGGCTGGATGATATAGCTCTCTCTGCCCTGTAGCCATGTCACCACAGCTGTCAAAGAGTCTGGCCGCGCAGGTCATGACCCCGACGTCAACATCAGAGATACTGGTTAGTGGCAGAAAGTATTGATCCATCTGAGATGGAGCCTGTAATTTAGATAAATGCTGATATACCCAATAGCTGCTAACTTGTAGCAGTTAATTAACCCGTTTGGTTGGTGGGAGACATTCACGGTTGGTTAATAATTGGAATACATGAATGAAAGGTTGAGTGTAGGGGTGGAGGGATCAGGCTTCTGTTCGCTTGTTTACTATTACATCATGTGACTAGATGATTATTTTTAATCTATATGGCTTATGCCTTACATTTATTCTGATTATACAAGGCAGCGAGTTAATAGCCTTGGCAAGAATCTGCCCTTGTTTCTCTTTTTATACACTCTACCTCTCTATCACACACACATACACACTAGCAGAGTGTAAGCGAGGGAGATGTCAGGTTGGATCCACTTGGTTCAATAGTCACAGCACAAATTTGAGCCAAATTGGCGCATCACCGTATCATGGATGCACCTGGGCTCTCATGCGCTGACCTGCCTCCAGAAAGCTATTCATCCGTGTGTGTTTATAACATTGAGAAAATGCATGCAGGTTGTTAACTTTACCGACATCAATTTTCAAATCTTATAGTGCCTCAGGCTCATTCACAAAAAAAAAAAAAAACTGGTGTTACACAGATATATTACACAACCCTGATCCAAAAATCTGTAGTTAACAAGATCGAGTAGTGTCTTGTTGAAGTGCATGAAATGTGTATTACAATGCAGCGTAATATAATTGACAGTAGTGTATTACAAAGCATGCAGGGTTTCAATTCTATAATCACAAAGATTGGGTACATTGTGGGCAGTGACAGTACTGGCATTTGAAGGCCTTGGTTAATGACACGTCTGCTCAAGACAAGAATTCAACAATGATTTCATCTCTCATGGCATCCATTCTCTCTGCAGACAGAGTGGCATGTGTGAGTCTGGCTGTGATTATATGTTGTGTCATCTTTAGATAAGAGCTGGGGGAGGTAAAGTCTTCTATAATGGCATCATTGGACACACAGATGCCCAGTTCCACTATCATTCCAGTTTTACAACCCACACATATGCTGTCACAGCCCCACTCGGTTAGCATCAAGCTGTGGGAGCAGAATGATCCACTGTAAGTACTATTGGATATGAGAAGCATTTTGGCATCCAGACCGAAGTGATGTAACTTCAGAAATCCAAAAAACAGTGGAAGAAAAACATAAGCAACAAATTATAAAACTTGTTCATGGGGAGATTTCGCCGCAGTTTTGCTGCTGCAGTGACCGAAAAGTAAATATGAGCACTGAAACTGTGAGAAACAGATGCTGAATGAGGCCAGGTGGTCTGTTTATTAAACTTAGAAAAATGCGCAAAACACACTCCTCCTGGCTGAGAGCTTTCGAACACGAACATAAAAAAGCACTCTCTGTGGTCTGACATTGCTAAAACTTTTAAACCACATTTGAAATGCGACCACACTGGATCCCACAGTGTCTCTAAATCGTCCTCAGTCCAACTGATTCTGCCTCCTTTATTATCCTTGGCTGTTATATAGCTAAGTTTTCCTTTAAAATCAGTCTTTATGTATTAGGCTCCATTTATAAATAGTTCCTTTATCTAACAAAATGTCACGCTGTGTGCTCTCTGCTGATTTAATGAGGACTCCCATTAAGAGTAACATCTCTTTGGCTCTTGATTTGCTGCACTTTATTTCTACCTTCATGCTGATCATAGCTCCTCTTACACTTTATACATAACAAACACGCTCTGATGGATGAACAAAATCATGGTTGCACGAAAGAGCTGGTGGACTTTCTCAGGAGTGGCCTTGAAAATCAGCAATATGGTATCCTTATTTACTCAGTGGAATCTTGCAGAATATAGATTTATATCACTTTAACCTCTTGGCCAACTTTGTGGACAGTAACATCCTTTTATGCTTCCACTGCCCCCCTCAAAATAACTGGGACATTATACCGCCCCAAAATAATCCAGAGTACCTTGGGGGATGTCTTTTCTTCTTGTTGTTGCATTTTTAATGGAATTTGTTTTTAAAATGTGAAGGTGAGAGCCTGGAGTTTTGCAGCTGAATAACACCATGTTATCACTGTGGAGGAAAAAATCCCACCAGAATAGACTCTATATGAGATGCTGTCAACCCCCATCGCTGTGGACAGGCAGCTGCAGAGGGTGTGAACTGTTTCAGATGTGCGTTCGTTCAGATCTGTCAACCTGAAGGGAGCACGGACCACAAAATCAATCACCTCTCAGGCATGATGGCACGCCCAAACAGGCTTTTACCCTCATGCTGTTTCCATTTAGTCTGGCAAACTATGTGAACTGCGTTTGGACTCAATACTGGCCTTTGAAGAAAATGAGCGAGCAGATGTGATGAACGACTGACATTTTAGACCAAGCGTAAATTGTGTCATGCAGGATGCTGTGCTTAATTAAAGCATTGTTTTGAAGCCGCTCCGACAGATTGCTGAAAATAATAAAAGTCAATGAGAATAAGTGCAAATGTGCAGCATCTTAACATACATGACCTGACATACACTCATAATACATGAAATATAGATATTTAAGTCCAATAATTCAAATAATTTAAAGCTAACAATGCTTTCAACACAGTGAGCATGAATAAATAAAGAAAGCAGGAGGTGCTCTTTTCCACTGCAGGCTACTCCCTTTAAATTTTGACAAATGACCTAGAAAAATCAAAGTGAGAGTTCATCAACCAAGTGAAGAGACATAAATAATACCTTACGGTTCATTTTAGTTCTCGTGCTTGTTTTACCGAGTTGAGAGAAGGTTCAAAAAGACAATGTGTCTGGCTATATCTAAACTGTTTTGATCCAGCAAACCATCCATTGTATACGGATTGAACAAACCACAAGGATTACTTCGAAATTCCGCTTTCTATAAGCCCGTAACAGTCGAGCTGAGTCATCTGCTTGTGAACTGTGGCTGCCAGCATCTAACCTCTCCACTGTGATTGGAGGGGGGGGGTAATTTAGCTGGCTGATTTCATAGCCACTTTATACGGTATTTGGTCTGCTTGACGTTAAGCAGGTATAATCTTCACTCCCAAAGGTAGATCACAGGGAGTTTCTGCTTTCAGCTCTGGTATTATTTCAGAGGCTTTTATGTTCTCTTCAGGGTCACGGCTTTATCAAACACAAACCACAATTGAGCCCGAAGTCACTGATGCAGATACTACAGATTACATATGAGGGAAAAAATGCCAGAATGGAAAAAATGGCGCAAGTTGCAGGCAGAGCACTGCCAAACGAGTTGAAACAATGGGATGCTTGAACACTGTATATGGAGTGTTTCACAATACTTCAGCATTGAACTCTTAAGAATTTTATTTTCCAAAGCTTCTTTATGAAGGAACAAAAAGATGAAATGTGACAAAGCTGCAACACAGAAATTCCTCCAAACAAATATATACATGATGCGAATGCCAGAATATTTATCTGCTTTGGGATGTACCTACGCTATGATACAAATTTTCATCTACAGTAAATCTCTCTGTCATTACACAACAGTTGCCATCAAGATTTGCTTCTACTCTAGCGGAGTGCTTTTCAGCAATGCTTAATGTGCTGTAGAGAACAACTTTATTGTAAAAAACAAAACGCATTTTTTGCTTGTGGCATTCATAGTGCTCTGATGTTACCAAAATAAATATATTTGTCACAACATTGTAAGTGTTGCTGGCATTTTTCACCTTCAAGGTGGCCTCTCTGTCTCCATTTACCTTTTTTGGGGAGTTGAAGGTGTGCTAGGGCTGCACTTTGTCATCTGATGAACACTAATGCTTTGCCATCCCATATTCTTTACAGACTCTTGTTTCCAAAAAAAACTCTCTGCACTTCAACTTATTTCTATTACAACATAGAAATGGTCGTAAAAATGCATATTTACCTTGATCACAAATAGAAAAAGCCTTAATGTAGCCTGACGCAGGTGTCAGATAGAGGAGGCTGTTTGCATCCATTTTCACTATATGGGCAGTACCGAGGTAGCACCATCACACTGACCATCAGCTCTACACTCTGTGTGTGTATGTGTGTGTGTATGTGTGTTTCAGTGGCATACAAAGCACCACACAAGAAGAGGAGACACCTAGTCCATTTACTGTGGCCTACTACTACTATATATTCAGCACCACCAGATGAGAGCATATCACCTAAGTCATTAGGGAAAAAGATGGTGAATTTATCTCAAGGCAATATTTTTTATTGTCTCATTTTGAAAATATCATAAGGGTTTAGTAATTGTGGCCAAAGGCTGTGACTCACACCAGTGTTGATGGGACAGCTGAGCATGAGTTTATCCTTCTTTTTCCGTCTCAACATTGGGATATGAAAAGGATACGTCAGCTTGATTGGACTTTAACTGTGGGAAAAAATGTGGACAATATGATGGCCATCACGATAATAAGATTTGAACCAGTAGAAAGTGAATCTGCCTAACATCATACAGAATTACCTTTAAACCAGAAATATCACATAGTAACTGTGGCTTTTAAAGAAAATGTTCTTTTAAGGGCTAAAGCAACACGTCACTTTTAGTTTACAATGACATTCAAAAAGAATGGAGGAGGGAAATACTCTGATTCAGCACCACTGTTTCTACATTTATGAATACAGGGCTTACCTCACTTAATCAGTGCAGTACATCTTCACACAACTGAGTGATATTTTTCATACCTTTGATGTAAATTCATTGCGTAGGAAAAGGCTTCATCCAAAGCTCATCCTCATCGCTCTTTTCTGTGCCTCCATCAGGAGGCTTACATAACATCGTGTTCAACCCAAGGCCATAGTACTCTGTCCCATTGTGCATCGCTGGCATATTGGTTAGTCACAACAATAGTTGATAATTTACTTGGCCCTGTGTGGTGGAGGGGGCTTCACATTTTATTCATGACTAAGAGGATACCAACAGCCAGGGGTGACGTAGCCGAAAAGTTCAGGGCCTTGAATTCCCTAAAAAAAACACCTTAAAACTGTCGAAAATGCAGTTTTTTAGTTTCCAAGACAGTTAACTCATGGGAGGTATTGTTTTAATAAATCTGTATAAAAATATTACACTTAAAACTTTGTCCACAACCTAAATGGATTCTTGATTGGGTATACAAAGAAAGCGAAGAAAATCTCTATCAAAACCTCAAATAATCTTTCCTGTAGGCTTAAAATAAAGAAAAATGTTGCTCACTCCTTAAAAGATGATGGCAGCTGGATTCACAACAGTTACAAAGAATTTAAATGGCAACTCAGCTTCTTGTCATCTGAGGAAATCATTACCAACACTCAGAAAACTCCTGAGGAAAATGTATGGCTAGTTAGCTGTTAAATCCTCTGCTGTGTTCATGATTTAACTGGCTGCTTTTTAGTGTTAAAGCGTCTGTATACAAATAGCATAAAGTGAGTTTATATGGGCTTTTTCATGGGAAACATCTGTGGCTTTAACAGAAGCTTCACACTACATTGAAAATCAGCTCCAGTATTTATTCAATCTGCTGGTGCCTCTGTGCCCACCTGTATCTGTGTACCCTGAGATACGAGTGTAAACCTGGTAAGTGCAGGTCTTCTGCCTGCCTCCTCTTTTTTTTAATCCGTCTCAACTGAGCAGAGGGGCATCTGTGAAACCTTGTCCCTTTCTGGTTCTCTGATCAGCAGCCTTTAAAGGTCCTGGCAGGAGCCCTGGTACCAGCCTGGCTTTCTGCACGAACTCGGACAGCAAAGCTATAACCATGTGTTGTGTGCCTGTACGAGTTCAGATCCTCGGGGCTCCTCAAGCAGAAACACCACCAGTAGAGTTAGCAGAGGTAAAGTGCACTGCTGTGTTGAAGTTTGGAGACACATCAAGGACAGAGCTGAGTTTTTTTGAGACATGAAAGGCAAAAAAAAATCTACCAGGAGCCACAAGTTTCACCTGATAAATAACAGACAAAGAGACCTGTACAACTAGAGACAAACTAATAGGCAAAACAAAATAAAGTAATTATATGCAGGAAGTGCAAATAAACAAGAGCCACTGTTAAGAGATGCCTCCAGACAATAGATCACATTAGGAATTGTCACAGATTTCATACTGTGACTCCTCTGACACATCAGAGTTTACCAGCAGTGCTTTGTTTATGTAGCAGCCTCATATATTCAGAATCAGCGGGAATGTCTTCATGCCCGTTGCCTAACCCAAGGCCATTTGCTCTAACCTGGGGAACCGAAATGTGCTTTGTGTCTAATTTAGGGAGAGAAAAAAAATTGCCTTGGGCCGAAAGCAATGCAAATGGGGGGGAAATGTATTGTGTAGGACTCCGCTTTGGGAGTGCACTAAGTTCAGTACCCTGTTCATGTTATTTTTTTTACAGGCTTTATGTGATGAACTGCTTCATTCACAAACTCCAAACTGTTGCTGTTAATTTTGGCATTATTTCACCCATAAATTTTAAAACTTGTTAGAGGCAAATTCTTAAATCATCCAAGCAGAACAAATATTTTCCACACCAGCATTCTTTACAAATATACAGAAATCCCAGCAAAAAAACAACCAAGTGTAAAACTTTAGTAAAAAAAAAAAACCTCTTAATTTATTATCTTTCTTTTTATTGAACCGGATGTATACATTAAATGAATTTCAGGCCATATATAATATTAAGTATGATAAAAATGATATTCTGAAGGTGTACAACTGTTCTAATCCTCACTGTTTCTATGCTTCTATGCAAAATTGTGCAAATAATAAAACGTTTCCATAATTATCACAGTATCAAATCATCTAATGTTAATTTAAATGTGAGATTTGTATTTAAATGTGAAAGAAAATTAAACCCTCTAATCTTCCTGGACAGTTCAATTAATATTTATGAATATGAACATCGAAACCCCAAAGCTAAAATCCAGACAACCACAACGGATCAGCATCCGATTTCTTCAGCTGCTTCTTATGTTACAATAACTGTGGACTGTGAAGTCGGACTCTGTGGATGCAATAACTTTCTGGTGTTACACACCCAAATGGGTTTTATTCCATAGAAGTGCTCTGAACCAAAAGATGGGCTCATATCAGCAGAAAATGGGCCCCAAGCACTGTCACACTGTTTTAAAAGTTGGCCCATCCTTTGCAGACAGAACAGCTCCAGGAGGTGTCGCTTGATGACTTCAAAGATTAGTCTTCACTCTCTTATGTGTGAGTTTTTTTTTCGTTTGCAGAGTTAGACGGATTCAGCCAAGGTCATAGAGACACGCCGTTCACTTTGACTTAAACAGCTTTTTATTCGATTCACAGGAATGCTTTTAAAAGCTGCAAAAGATGTCAAAGAATTCAGAGTTAGATTATAATTTTATTTAGGTCTTGTATAACTGACTGTAGCAGCTTTGGCCTGTAAAAAAAATGCCTTGGAGAGCTCTTCTACAGAGAAATGTGTTTGCAGAAATCCAATAATAATGATTTCCAGTGTTTGATATTAAAGATAATAAACAGGCGAGACATTTTGGCAGAGGAAAGAGAGATTCATTCAACTTATAGCGCACTTGTAAACACTTTTAAAACTCTCAGAGGAATATTTAAATCTTCTGACTAAAGACAGACTGAGTGGGTTGAAAGCTGTGTGTATGTGTGTGTGTGTGTGTGTGTTTGTACTCGGTGGAGTAATTGATCCTGCAATTATGATTTCTGGATGAAGTACAAAGTCATATCAAGCCAAAGAACAGACCTGAACTCAGAAGGCAGTGACATAACGAATCCACTTCTGTTGATGTTCTACATTGAATGTTGATGAGATTCAGTGTCCATTTATATTTTAAAGATTTTCAATTATGCAATGCAACCCTTTGATAGACGCTATGTAAAGGTCAATTTGAGCTTCACACATTGAAGGTTTGAGTAATTCATTTGCCGTGGCACAGTCATTTTTCTTACTTGCAGCAGAACGAATGAGGACTAATGTGGTCGGCCGGCAGTGTGTTGTAAATTCTGATTGGTGTGCTAGTGTGTTACACACTTTATGGGTTTCTAAATTATGCATTAGGGCTTATTACACTAACAAACTTTTTATCGGGTTAAAAATTATGTCCTGTTGAACAAACAGTGATAGGTTAACTGTTTTTATGTGATGAAATAACTATTGTTTGCATCTTTTTCCACAAAGTAGCTGGGAGAAGTTTTTAAGTGGTCATGAAGTGGTCATCTTTAATGCCTGTAACCTGAGCCTGCTTGCATTTTCCACAGGAAAGTTTTGTAGTGAGGTGTGTGTGAGTCAGTTTAAGGGCAGCAGAAGGTTTTGTTTGGAGTTTTATATTTGTGTTATATTTTGTGGATATGGTTTTATGGCAAAAAAAGAGACAAACTGCCCAAAGTTGTATGCCTGGTATAAACACATAGTTATTTCTTCAAACATCATCATATTAGAGTTGCTTATTTTACGTAGCCACAGATACACGACCTTAACTTATATACATAATGTAAACAGTTAAGCTTAACTAAAAAAGTTTAACGAAAAATGGCATTACAAATATATCTGTCTTTGTTTCACATGCTTTTAAAACAAGTGAAGTCTTCACTCTTAGAAATGTAACTGCTTATGTCAACAGTGGCCACAAAAACAAACACAAACTGAAAAATACTTTCAGTTGCATAAAGTATTGACAACTGTGCAAACACCATATGGTGAGACAAAGCTTGAAAGCTCCAAAAAGAGATATAAGTGGACCTTAAAACAATAAAAAGAACAAAAGAATGTTAAAAAAAGGACTGCCACTACAGATAAACTGACTAAGTCACATCTTTTGCCTCTTCATGGCCGTCTGCACAATATTTTTTTGATAACATTCAGCATTTTTCTTCTCCATACAAAGAATTTGCCTGCAGACTGCAAACAAAATGCTTTGCTATCTTATCAAAAGTAGTTTACTCTACTACTCTCCTCTGGTGTCCTGAAACTCTTTGGGAAACCTTCAGTTTGCCTTTGCCATCTCTGACTGAAGGAGTGTAAACTCACTGTATATTTGTAGCTGCCAAACACACAAGGTCACTGAAAATGTCTTCTAGAGCTGTTCTGAAAACTTGACCCAGAAAGCAGAAACCCTGTATGTTGTTATTTCCCTGTCATTTGGGATTTCTTAACCTATGCGAGGTTTCATTTTCAATGGTCCTCCAGAAACACATATCATGCTGACTTTGAGGGAAGCACTTATGCTCCTCAGCCGCCAGCGCTGCCACTCGCCAGAAGAGTCGCAGTGTATTTGAGAGCTTCCGTGCATAACAGGGCCCATCTCAAACGCCGTACTGCTGCAAAATCCAACACACAAATACTGAATCCTCTCTGAAGACAGGCCATCATTATCACCATCATCCTCATCATCACCAGTGTTGTCATCATTGTTGTTATTTCTGCCTCATTTAATCTCATCAACACAGTCCTAAGAACAACATCCTCATAGTGTTATATGCATCAGTGACATTATAAACATCTTCATCTGTCTCATGCTTCATCCCCAGCTCTGCACTTTAACCGGGCCTCATCTCAGATGGATGGATGGGGGGGGGGGCAGGCTGAATAAGCATTCAGAGGAAGGAAGTTGGATGTAGTTTTTTTTTCTAATGTGAGAACAATTACCTGGATGCATGATTTGATTTAGAGCAGAGAGGCCGACAGGCATCCTGTGAAGCATAATGGATGCAGCTAAGTAACTTCTTAATGCTTTTTCTGGAGAGCGTTCAAAACCTCTATTGGATTTTTTTTGCTTTCATTCTCCCTCGCTCCGCTCCTTTCCATCTCCCCACTGTCTCCTTATCCCTCGCTCCTCGCCCCCTGCTTCCCTTGCTGCTCCTGGTCCCATGGTGCCAGTTGGTTTGAATATGAAAACTCGCTTGGATGGCTGCAAGACAGCGTGGAGTTGTCACCAGGGAGGCAGCCGGAGAAAGGTTATATGAGATAACGGTGGTCTTGCTATGCCCTTCCTGTAGTATATCAGATGTTGTGTCAGTCACATGCTAACCCACCGTGGACCATCACTTGAGTTTTAGTGCATAAAACACTGCACCTTCAGAATAATATTCAAGAGGTTTCAGTTTGTTTAAGTTTGTTTTCTTAGGATTAAAGTAGATTTCTTCTTCTTCTTCTCTTCCTCTACACATAAACAAAAGCTCAGGAAGAACAGATCGTGAACTCATTCAGATAAATCGTGACGGGAGTGCGGGACGACCACAGCTGGGATGCTAAAACAGACAGTTTGGTATAGAAGCAAAGCCTTAAAGGCAGGATAAAGAAGATTTAACAGTTTTTCTCCATTGATTTAATGCACTTCTGCACATACTGCAGGAACTATAACTCCAAATGCAGTCAGTTATGTGTAAAGGATTTTTGCTTCTCTTAACATAATTCTTTTTTAACTTTTACATAACTGATTATTATATGGAAAGAAGCTTGCAGAACATTAGCAGGAGTGCAGGCTGTAAGTGCAGAAAGCGCCATACTTAAAATATTGTTATTCTTGTTGTCTGAGCTGAAAATGCTTCAATGGCTTTGGCTTATTAACCTTGAGAAAATTTAAAAAGGTTCAAAAAAGAGAAATCACATGTTCTGTAAAAGTGACGGTAACCAACCTGCAACCACAGAGAGCTGGAATGTAGTGATGTGGTGAATAAACTGGTACTTGTGGTTTTGTAAATGACTGCAGGTGTTTGGTTTGATGGTCTGTGTTGAAACACAGGGCTGTTTGTCAGTTTGCTCTTGTGAAGAAGTTATTCTCTCAGTTGACATCCGTATAATCAGATTTTTGGGAACACAATGTTTTTTGAGCACTTTTTTGTTTTACAAACTGATGGTTAATTGCTTATTCTGAAAACAGGTCTTAAGTTTCTAGCAAAACTGTTGTTGTGAGACAGTTTAAGAAGTAATAATTTTAAACAAACCCTGGTAAAAAATTTTATTTGTTTCTATTACGTTAAAATGTAGTACTTCACTTTTTCAGCTCCTTGCCAATTGTCTTAAGTTAATAATTTAGTAAGAACACAACACTCTTTTGGCTGATCATGAAATAATTTGGGAATTTTTTACAATTTTAGTTAAGAATCAAGAAAATTATGTAATGTTTCCTGTTTTCAAAATTTCCCATCAAGAGACTTAAATGCATCTTGCTTTAAATTTGCAACAAAAAATAAAACAAGTTCTAAATTGACTTGTGTGATTAAATGAAAAAAACTGCACAAACCCAAACACAACATGAAAGCAAGAAAACAAGGAATGAATGCAATAAAAGCTGGCAAAGCAGCCTTTAAGGACCATAAACTGGGTTTGTCACCTTCAACTGAAGTTTACAGGCACTTTGAATTAATAAAAATCTGATTATGTTAACAAACAAACACACACACACACACATGCACACACACACACACATGTTTGCCCAGCATGTTTGTGGAAAATAATTTGCTTCATTTGCCTGATTGAATTTCATTCAGAGGGAGCCTTTCCTCTCAGAACAAAACACCAACTTATGAAAAATTCAAATGTGAGAATTTTATGAGTTTGGCTTTTAGACATAATATGAAACGGGAGGGCTGAAATGCAGCGGAGGGCTGAAAGCTTGTGCAGAAACAAGAAGAGAGAGAGAGAGAGATTTGTCAGTGATCAGGTTTGGAATACAACAATGATTTATTTAGTGCTAAAAAAAATCAAAATCATACACAGGGCCAGTCTGGGAATGAAAAATAGCTGGCTCTTGAGGCATGTCACGGCCCAGCTGTGCATGCACCCCAGCAATGTTTTAATAATGTTCCAGAAAATGAGACTTCACATCATCTCGAGACTGCCACCCATAATAAATAAGGTGCTTTTTTTGTTTTGTGTGATTTTTGACTTTGTGACACAGAAAACAAAAAAGCCAGGCTAACATCTGTTCTTCATTAAATAATTAGCTGTCAGTGATGGAATGTGTGTTTTCCTGACAACATCTCTTTTGTTTATTTGTAGCCATTTGTCACATTTGCATCCTTAGCCACAATGAAAACACAAATTAAGTCTTAAAAACAAACAGGGAACTGGAACTACTTGGGCCAATCAGTGTCAAACAAGGCAGCTGTTTGTTAAAACTAATTAAATAGTTACACAATGTGACCCCAAAACCCTGTGGGGGCCCCAAAGGCCTCAGAGTTCTGACAAGTTTGTGGTAATTCGATTAATTGTGAATTTGGTTGGTAATAATGGGTCATAACTAAAGCACAGTGAGAGTTAAATTTACTAAAATGCACACAGAAGGAATGGAAGCATATAGGTTACATTTGCATTCATATAAAATCTTGAAGCCCCCCTTGTAGAAATGCCAAAAGTTGAAATTCATTTTTGAGGAGCTGATTATTTTAGGCTATATTGTGCATCAGTTATGTACACTCCTGAATAAATACATCTCTGCTTAATCAAGTCACATGATAATACAGACAATGCAAAGACACTGAGGGTTCAACAGGGGCCCAAAACTCATTTTTTCATCTAGGATCCTGTAAATTCTGAATCCTTTTGTGTCCTCTTTTTCATAACCTGTCAAACAAGAGTCCAGCCTTCACTGACCAGATGTGGTCTGACAGCTATGGAGAAAAAATACCGGGGTCTCATTAACTTGGCTATGAGTTATGCAGGAATCAGAACCATCAGTGATGTTTTGTGTGATAAGTTCTGATTGTTAAAAGTCAATATAAAATACCCAAAGTTTTACTCAAGGCACTTTTTAGATAGAACACGTCTAGAATGTGATTTTTAAAATATTTTTTTACAGACTACAATAATTCTTACTATGAGTAAAAACTCTCAAAGTTTGGAGCTGAAAACCAAAAGTACATAAAACTGCCCAGCGCTATTGTATCAGAATGAATACTCTGTGTAGACACGCACATTCTTAAGAGGCCCATGAAATCAAATGAGGAGATTCAGTGTGACAGCGACACTGATAATGACCACCCACTGAATGCAACAATCACATTTTGTGTGACAGAGAGATACGACTACGTCTTTGTGCTTGAATTCATCCCAATATTCTGCTCTGTCTCTCTCTCTCACACACAAAAAACGTCAGAACTTACAAAGTTAAAAGAGATGTCTGATGCTTTTCGAACAGCTCTTTTACCACCCTGCTTCATACATGCATGCTTTTTTTTTCCAGCAAAGTGAGTCAGACAAGAAAAAGAGAAAAGAAAAAGAGACATATTCAGATATGCAAGGTGGGAGAGAACAGACAAAAAAGCACATTTAGGGAAAACTTCTCAAGCAGGGAGGAAAAAGTTCCAAGTATCTGCATGGAAGTCTAAGTGTGTTTTTCGTTGGGTTTTGCAACAGACAGCCAGCAACCAACCAACTATTGCAACACCTCCCCCTGCTGGATCTACTGCAGTGAGATAAGCAGATGAATAATGTAGGCCCTCTCTCTCTCTCTATCTCTCCCCATCTCATTCTTCCAGTCTGTTACTCTCTCACATTCCTAAGCTTTCTCTCTCCTCTTTTAGTTTAATACCTCTCTATTCTTTGATGTATTTTTTAAAGAACTGTGCATCTATCTATCTATCTATCTATCTATCTATCTATCTATCTATCTATCTATCTATCTATCTATCTATCTATCT
>JAPZDV010000006.1:16446777-16460048 GCA_029814665.1 Acanthurus lineatus
CCCACTATCCCTTAATCTATCATCTCATCATGCCCTTTTGCGCCCTCCTTCTCACCTTTGGTTACTCGTATTCTCTGTCTGCCTTACTTCATTTCAATCCTGGCACAGTTCACTCTTCCTGGAGAGCAGAGCATCAAAACATCGGCTGCAGTCAAAATAGATGGGACGGCTGAATGGGACACTGGTGGTTTCGGTGGCGAGGCTGACCCTGGATGTCAGCTTCAAAACAATGAGATAAACAAGAGAAAGACACAGAGAAAGAAACAAAACAAAGAAATACAAAACAGTGGAAGATGAGCCATAAGCATCGCTCCAGTCCTAGAAAATAAATTAAAATGTGAATGATAGAAAGGAAAAAAAACCAAACAAAAGACGATGTTTGTATTCTGATGAGAGCTGCAGGAGGAAAGACAATATGCTGATGATATCATGATGGCCTGGAGAATATGTCCAGTTATCATTCCCACAATCACCCAGTATTTTCTCCGGACTGACGATTCTTGCTCTCGGCTGCCTCTCACCATCATTAGCCGACGCTCAGGGTTCTGCAGTGTTCAAGCAATATTTAACAACTAGCTCTTTTAGATAAACTTGAAAATGTCCTGTTATATGACTAACATTATCCTTCTCGCAGAGGGACAGCTCCTGGGCTACAATCTGCACTGCTTTCCCTCTATTAGCTGGTTTGGCCGAGTTTAGCAAGTCATTTTTTTTGTTCTGTGTACGCTGTGGCTTCAAATGCTAACAACCCCCAAGAGTGACTTCTTTTTTTTTGTAGTATTTACATCTAAGCAAAATTTGAGGTCAATGCTGTCATTATGTGTGGCTTTGCTTTGTGTCTTGGTAATTTGTGGAAATCTCATGAAGTGCGACATAGCCCCTCAGGGAGACTGCGTCATCGTCCAATTTGGCTGAAATGAACAAAGCACAGTTCTGGAGTTCACTTTGGGGTTGAACATCGTGAACAGAAAACACAGCACAGGAGGTAATTCAGTAGTGTCTGTTGGAGTATGTGCTGTTTTTTTTATCCTCTTTGTAAAGTAATCATTTGTGTAGCTAAAAAAGGTTTGCTATTCCATGGAGTTCAGTCAGTGATAACAATTTATTCTCATTACAGCAACAGCTACAGAAATGCACTATATTCTTGTATTTTAAAAACGTGGAAAGGTTTTGTGACCATTTGCTTAAAGACCTCCTGTACCTTAAAATAAGTTTCTATACTTATGTCTCTTTAATGTCAGACCTTGACTATACTGACTCCTATTGATGCAAAGTTAAAGTTAAAGCATATCTGGAGACAAATTTTTAAAGATTCACCAAATACTTTTTATCTAAATCAAGAGATTATATGTAATATGACATTAGCTACTTATAGTGACAAACCCCTTTTAACGACCCCATTTTTTATGTCCTTCAGCTGTTTTGGCCCTTTCACCTCTAATTTTGACTGTTTGATTACGTTCATCCAACCAAACCAAATTCTGTCTCCAGCAAGCATGTTATTGCTGAAAATGGATAAAACACTCCACATTTTCTGCCCACAATCAAATGGTTAATAGACAGTTAGCAACAAGCTCCATAAGTGGAGCATTTACTGCTGAGGTTTGTGACAACACAATTTAAAAAGTTTATTACTAGTTAAAGTCCTTGAGGCAATACATTTACTCATGTACTTAATAGCATAGAAGTATTACCTGCAAAATATACTTAATGTAGCATATGTAACATAAAATACATAAAAAGGGACTCTGGAAATTAACTCAAAAACTCACTAAGTACTTAAGTTTATGTGCTGTGTTACATCTTTCTCTGTAAAGTTACAGCACATGGACCGGCTTACCAAAAAACTGCAGAGGCTTCCAGCTTATTCCAGCCCGTCTCTCTGAGTCACCATAAAAAGGTTGGCACTTTGTGTCATAATACTCTCACATTACTGCCGAACATTCGGCTGTTATGGACTGGGCATTTAAATTTTATTCTAGCTTTGGAAAGAGGTTTTGACAATGGGGGGGAAGGCACAATGGAAATGGCTGCTTTGAATAGTCCATTCCAATACTGACTCCTTAAACCCTGCTGAGGAAAATAAATGACTAATTTAAAATTTTTATGAAACAAAAACCCAGAGAGGGGGGAGAAGAAAAAAACTATTAGGGTGCAGGGAGTTTCTATTGTACATAAACAGCTTTCAGCACATGTACAAATGGAAATATTGCTGAAAAATGAAAACAAAGCTGTCCTCAGGCACAAAACCTTTAAAAATGAAACATTTACTTTTAGTGAGTGCAGAATATAAAGTAATTATCTTTTGCTCCAACTGTGTTTTCCTTGCTGTTTTCATATTCATTTATGCATTTCAATTGAAAGATAAAAAACAAACTACAGATCCTGATACCTGGCCAGGTAATCTATTGAGTCTACAAAGGATAATTGGGGAGGACAGCAGGCAATGGAAGAGAGCGAGATGCTGAAGCAAAGAGACAAAAAAAACGAGCGAGTGGGGAGAAAACTAATGAAAATCTCAGGAGATATTAGGCCCCAATGTGGCTGCTGCTTGAGAAGTCCAATTGGATGAAGGTACCCTGGAGGTGTGAGAAAGGCTGGTCTTCAGCCTCCATCATCTCCATGTGGAAAAATGTAAACTGAATCACAAGAGAAAGATGTTTGAGAAAGGAGAAATTGCAAATTTAAGATCAAATACACAAAGCACAGTTTACATTATTTTCTTTTCTGTTAGTGCAATTCAGTGAAGGAAAACAAGATAATCACAGACTATAGCTCAAGAATTACCCTCAAAATATCAAATATTCATAAAAGTTTTGCTTTGAAAAGTTTACAGCCTGACCTTTAGCAGAAGCCATCAGCTTTATTCAGCTTGCATTCACAATGATCACAATAGATCCCAATGTCCACTAAGAATTGAAACAAAATGATTCAAAGTTGGATTATTTTGTGTTAAGAAGACTGATCCCTCGTCAGCATTTCAAAGATTTACTTATATTGTACAGCTGTTGCTGCGTTTTCTCAGAATTGCAATCCCTTATGTATCACGTAGGGATTGGCTGAATTTACATGAGTTCCTTCAAAAAATTATACATGCACTGACTGCTAAATGCCCCTCAAAATGGAGATCCTGGGGACACTAGGAGATAAGAAAAAGAACTGTTTGTTCTTAAAAGGGAAAAGGAGGTTTGTACTTGTGACAATAGCAATCCACACAATGCTTTTTGTAAAATTCAAATGTGTCTAAAAACGCAGATCAAAAGAAAAACTGTATTTGCATTTGAGGCAGAAATAATTAGAGTACAATTCATCCTGTGCCTAAGAGTGAGTGGGACACCCCCCCACCCTGTAAAAAAAAGGAAAAAAAAAGAAAGAAAAAGTGTGCCTATGAGGAGAAAAAGTGACAGACAGAAAGAGAGGGAGGAGGAGAGGAACCCGGGAGAGAGAGAGAAAGAGAAAGAGAAAAAGCCTCTTCTCTCTGCTCCTCTGCCAGCGAGAAGCAGCTTTATTACATAACAGTCTCAGGGCTTGGCAGCTCACATGCTTTTAAGGAAGAAGCACACGTTCCCGTGCACCTGAAATCTCATGGCAGGGTGGGAGAAGATGGGGACGAGTCGGAGGCTCGTGAACAGAGAGAGAGCACAGAGGACGAGTGAGGTGAAAAGCAATGAAAAACAAAATACCGATGTCAGCTGCAAGATGGTTGGACTTGCTGGTGGCCTCAGGTAGTTAATAACTTAAACCCTTATCATTTACAATTACAGCGTCTATACTGTCACCAAGCATAACACTAATAATAATTATATGTCTATCTGTTTTATGACTTTTTTGTATTGCGTAAAGCTCCGTCTGTAAATCCAGGTGTGTAAGGGAGACCTGCGACAGCACGACCACAACCGCTTGTTTAAAATGGGCCCTAAATAATGAAGTAAAATCCGATTCATTTTCAGATTATCAAAGGAAAAAGGCCTTGTAGACATTCATTCTTCAAGACGTTCAAGCATTCTTGGATTCAAATTAACCTCTGTATCTTTAACCACTTTAAAATCCACTGATGCACCATGATAAGTCATCATGAAGTTTAAAAAACAGTTAAAGTAATTTATAAAGCAAGTTTTTTAAGATAGTTAAGAATAGCTGGTTATGTAAAATTGCTGCGAGGCTAAGGGTTCCTTGGTCAAGGGGAAGTGTGAGGCGTTGTTCTTTTTATTCATTAGTATTATAAAATGGACTGTGATGTGCAGTTTGTTAAACCAGACGCTCACTGTGAACCACGCTAGTTTGTGCTTTATAAGGCTGTGCTTTTTGCACTATGTTGCTATTCTCAAAAGGCTAACAATAGCATGCTAGCAGGCTCACAATGCCAATGCAATATTGATTGTATTCACCATCTAAGTGTAACATGTTAGCTTGCTAACATTTGCTAATAAGTCACACACAGAATATTCACCAGAGGCCACTGGATTACTTTTAGTTATGATATTTAGTGAGATATCAAAGTATTTTACAAATTAAAGGTTTGGCTATAGAGTTCATAGACATTCTAATATTTCACAGAATGAGAGAAACGTATCCTGTTTGGTGGTGCCAGTTTGGGAACCCTGGATGTTTGAAGACCATCTTGTGGTTGATATTTTACAACACCAGTGAAAACTTAAACCTACTAGTGGTTCTAAAAGGAAAAATCAGAGGATCTCTAAAGCCAGAATGATTCATCTTCTGGGCACTAAATTTCTCTCCAAAGTTTAGTGGCAATTAATCTGAGTTAAGATACTTCAGTCTGGACTGTAGGGGTGGACTCACCAACAAATTGACATTGTCTGAGAGCCAGAGGGACAAAAAAAACACAGAATTTAAGTTCAAATAGATAAATCATTTGCAAGATCTCTTAAAACACAGTGGATATTTGGACTAATCAGTGAGTCCAAGTTAGTGGTGTAATGTAAGGCTTTGTGGCAGGTCTTCGGCTAATTTTGGCCCTAAAACACATCTCTAAAGCTTGATCTGGCAAGTCTCAGGGTTCAGCACCCACTGAATGAGGCAGAGTTCTTCTTTTTCCAAATGCAACCACTTTTTTATGTAAAATCAGTCTGATTTTTACAGCAAACGTATATGGTATTATACCGGTTATCAAAGTCTGTTTATTAACATGTCTATGTTTTTTTCATTTATCTACATGTAAAATTTATAATAAAGGTAATACTTAATGCACACACACCATTATATGTACCTGATGTTGCATTAAAGCCCAAAAGTAACCCAGAATAAAAAAAACTAACATAAAAATAACACACTTCTACCATTACTACACGTGCTGTAAACAGTGTTTTTGTCTTGGTAATTCATTCATAGCACAAGGACAGAGGTGTAGCCACAACTTTCATTTGTTTTCTTTTTATTTAAAGACTAATGCAGAGAATCAGATTCTACAGGGCCATATCATAACCAAAAGAAACAAAAGAAAACATTTACAGAAGGTTCACCATTTATTCTACATCCATCAGAACCCTTTGTCAGTACCAATGTACTACCAACACATTCCTGTGTACTGTGTTCTACTGAGTATACGTGTTTGTGTGTGTTTGAACATGTGTTTGTTGATATCCATATGTATATAGTCTCACTCTAATGTCTCTTACCATAATCAACTTTTGTGCTTTAGAAAATTAGTTTTTTTTTACATTTCAGTGAAAATCAGAACATATTTTGCTTGTTAAAAATACAAGAAAAAACTCCAGTAGGTATCTAGGAATAACCAAAGACTCAATGTTGGAAAGCAAGTGCTGCTGAGAACTGCAATGGACCTTGCATCAAACAGAATGAAAGAAATGACCGATGTGACTACAAATGTGATATTTACATGTATGCTCTGCATATGAGTGTGAAGGTAAAAGTTGGAAGCTCATGATTGCACTGTGCCTCATATTTCACATTCTCTCTCTCTGGAGCTTTTTTTTTTAATGTAGCAAAACCAAACCTGGCGCAAAAATATTTGCAAAGTGGCCTAAAAGCATTTGTTTGTTCCTGCTTGGAGTACAAGATATGGGCTTAGCAAAGTTATTCAACAGTGTACAAAATTTACTTTTACTAAAAGTCAAAACTCTCTGGCGCTCCCTGTAATATCATTGAGCTTTGAAAAAGCAAAAGGTAAACGAAATGATCTGTTTAGCAAAGTAACATTTTTCATCTGCCTTCATATTTGTAACAACAAACAAGCTCAAGAATGAACAGAAATGTTATCAACAAGGTGATCTTGTTACAGTTTTGCTCCAGTTTTTTGTTTTTTTTTTACTTCCGTTCAATCACTTTATTGCATTCTCTTGGAGAAAAAGTGCAATCAACAATGAAAGCCATTTTTCCCCTCAACCGCCAACAAATCCAAAGCGCAAACAAAAGTGATAATCCATCGTTTTCTTGATGTCACCCTGTATAGCCATGGATGAAAGAAACAAAAAGCTAATGGGTGCGCAGCGATATAAAAGCTAAGCTGTTTTTATGCCTTTTTTTTTAATAATAGCTTGTAAATCTGAAACACAATGGTCAGGGAGAGAAGGTCAATGACGTGGTTCAAAGCTGTCCTTGCATAGCACGAAGCTGACTACATAAATGTAATGTTATTGTTCTTCTAAATGTGCAAAATGCATAACAATAGGTTGATAATACAAACAATATTCATCATCATCTTAGCTAATATCTTCATTAATCAAATACTGTATGCATTATGTATTTTACATATGTATATATATTTTTTCTTCATGATAATAAACATACATACAATAGTTTAGAATTCAAATATCTTTATACAACTCTTCACCCTGCACTTTGCAGTTCCTTGACCCTCTGCTTGTAGGTTAAGTGGCTGTTAACAGAAGACCACTTGCATATGCTTGCAAAGACGTCTGCCATGAAGGGATAGGTTCAGTATCGGACATAATGATAATGCAAATAATAACAATAGCAACAACCACCAGTCTCTTTTTTCGTTTCCCCTCTGGCCTGAGCCTGATCTCTACACCTCAGCGCACAAACACACAGACAATTCTGCAGGATTCTTCGATGCCTTTTGGCCTGTTCAGTGCCCTGTAAAACATATTCACAAAAGAAAAAAAAAGAAAAAAGCACACCCAGAGCCCGTAATGCAACACAATGCACCCCCACTCCCCGACAAGAAATGTGGAGATTTTGTGGAATAAGATCAGAGTGGGAGGCAAAGGCTTCAGAACCCAAGATGGACACGATACGATGCGATGCCTGTTATCTTTGACCAAATCCATATAGATCCTAGATGTCCACGTACATTATACAGATGAAACTACAAGTAGAGAGGGGTCAATGTAAAGCTACAATGGATATATTACCCCCAGACTGAGTGTCAGGTTCAGGTCCTAAGAAAAGCCCTTGCTAATTAATATTGCTACATTAACATAATTTAAAATGGACTGTTCAGAAACCTCAACATGCCACATCAGAGAAGAAGCTTAAAGTGTAGGTGTGTGTGTGTGTTTTTTTTTTTTTTTGGAAGTTAAAAGAAACAAAGAGCAAGCAATGTCAAGACAAAACAAAAGCATTCTTTTCACATTTGTTTCTGTTGGTTTTTCTCGGAAGAGGGATTGACATCATGCTACAAAAATATATTCATCTTCGTCACTATCGTAGAACTACAAGACAAGTCCTCTGTGCGAAACACAGCGCCGGCTAAAGCAAGATTACAGTGCCACTTCAACTCAACGTCTCCTTTCTCCCTGTTGTCTCTTTCTGTCTCTGTCCCTGTCTCTCGCTGTTGCTCACCAACAAGCAGCAACAAATGAGTCCAAACGGGCATGTGATACTGAAGGCAGTGTAGCTGGTACTTTCTGAGTGTTATGTCTCAATTTTTTAACTGAAAGGAAGATGGGAACTATGGCAAACAGGGTCAGGGGACACAGTGGGATGGAAAATACAGACGCGCCATCAATCAACAAAGTAGTAGCCACCACAGCTTTAACTCTGAAAATGGAAAAGGCACTTCTCCTCCCTCTCAATGTGCCCCGCCCCCCTCTTTTTTTAGCGATGCTAACTACACTTTGCTATGAATGGCGTCTTGGCCAATGAGGCCCCACCATGGAAAAAAACCAAAACAAAATACGTAATTAAAAGATTTGTTTTAATTCTAAATGTAAAATGCACTCCAGGATTTACGATGATTTTTTTTTACATTCTTACTCATAACTAGCCAATCTCACGTTACACTGTTGATGTCGTTGTTGCTGTTGTTGCCGTCTGTGTGCTCACAAACACACGACTGAATAATATTTTACTTGGTTGTGAAAGCAGCTTTGAATGGAACGCTAACTCTGCGAAAAACAGTCACTTAAGCGTAAATTAGACCAGTATATACTCTTTTTTTGTAGAAAGTATCATGAACAGAAACAAAAATAAACTAAATTTAAAAAAAAAAGTTTGCTTTTTTTATGTATTCGATAAACATACCCTTAAGTTACACTTTGCAAAGCTTAAACATAATATTGACATCTCTAACACATGATTATATTTACAATGCAGTGAGAGGAAATTAATATTTTCAACTGCTGAGCACGGAGATGATTAAACTTTTGTATTTTTTCATCCCTAAATAAATGGTGTGTCCACTGAGACGTGTTTTATTGCTATTGCAGAAATTCCAACACATTTTTGAAGAATGACATAATAAATCTCATAAAACATCTACGGAGAATTTGAGATACTCTGACAGAGACTGAGCGTAGCATTTTGCTGCTGATATGAAATAAACTAAGCTATCTGTTGATGGTGATCTTTTTGAATAAATAATCATAAATAACAAAATGCCCTGCCCATGCATTTACACAAGTGCCTTTTTACCGTGTCTGTGATTCCATGTTTAAATAAAAATCAAGATGGAAAATAAGAAAATAAATATAGAAACAAAAGCCCCTTAACAAGTTTGGGCTATGTGCAGTTGTAGAATAGCATTCTCTTGGCTATATATTTATAGTAGCATTTTCTTAGTAGCATCATCCGAGACCTGAACAACACCCTTTCAAAAGTCTTTATCTTCCTTTTTTTCTCTGTTTTGTTTTTTTCAAAATCTTCAAACATTAGGTAAACATAGAAGCAATGCAACAACTGGGGATTCAAACCAGCATGGACACCATGTTTGTCTGAAAATAAACACCTGTTTTGTTTTTTTTAGGAGGAATAAGAAAGAAAATTACAAAAAAAAATAAAGAAAAAAATACAGTTATAATTTGAAAGGAGTGAAACATGGATTAGTGTGGAGTTACCCCCTGCAATTTGGGCTTCTTATTCAAGTAGGTCGCCCAGTAGACCAAGTTAAAGGTTCCAAAGAGCAGAGGAAAGGCTATTCTGGCAATCCTGTCTATCTTGCTCACACTGTTAAAGGTCTTCTTGGCCTCTGGAGGTTTGGGCTTTGGCTCCTCCTTGGGCTCAGTTGGAGGTGGTGGGGCGCTTTTGGCAATAGTGGCCAATCCAGGGTCTCTGGCAATATTTGGGGCGAAGGCTGTAGCAGTAGCAGCTGGGTAGGCTGTAGTGTTGTTCTTCTTGAGGAGGGACTCCTTCTTCTTCTTTTGCTGTTTTTGTTTGTTAGGGGAAAAAACACAGGGAAAAGATATAGTTTAGTTTTGAAAGATGATTTTAAGTCTTTTGCACAATTACGGATTGCAGTGTTTCGTCAGCAGCCTGGTGAATATTCAGTAAAGATTTTGAAAACATAATAATTCTTCACATCTGCATATTTCCAAATACAGGCATTAAATTCTGCTTTCTAAGGATTATTATAGAGCTGTACTTTAAAAAAAAAACAGTTGAAGGATTACAGAGCATGGTGCTGCTAACTGCAGCACAGAGACAAGTGGAGCAGAAAGCAAGAGATGAACACTAAACTATTAATGTTCATGTCATGTTACTCAAATTGCATTTTCAATGAGATGAGGTACCGACATCAGCTAAATGTTCCCTGCCTACAGTTAGCGCTGTAAGTGCACTGGCCTGGTAAAGTCAATATATATAATTTCTAAAATCATGTTTTTGGTAACTGATATCTGGTCTTATCATGAGTCTTTCCTCTCCTGGTTAGCTCTCAATGGATTTGCCCTCATTTTGCCAGGGGGCATATGGATTTTCGTTCATGTAAGACACGGCAGACACTGATATTTTGAGATTCTGTACAAGCTTTTGTCAATTTATCTCTATTTTTTTATGAGGATCTGTCAACACTATGAGTTAAACAAGAAACAGACTTTAAATACCTTCTCTGGCACCACACTTTTTCCATCCCAGGCGTAACCCCTCTTGGTGAAGTAGTTGACTGTGGCAAACTCAATGAGGGCCGAAAAGACAAAGGCATAGCAGACAGCAATGAACCAATCCATAGCTGTGGCATAGGCCACTTTAGGGAGAGAGTTCCTGGCGCTGATACTGAGTGTGGTCATGGTCAGGACAGTGGTCACTCCTGCATGAAGAAACATAGACAAGACGGTTATGAGAAGATAATTCAGTTGGTCTCTTTTCTCGTTTGTATCTTTAACGTACAAAAAGAAAATATTTCCAGAGCAGAAGTGAATGTTGAGGAACCAGTAAATTTCAAATGGAAGGTCTCAAGTTTGCATCATAGAGGAACTTTGCAGGGCGAGATTTTTAATCAAATGAGCAAGCAGTTCTTTCACATTAATCTCTATGAACAGCTGATGCTGTCTTGCAGCTTGCACTTTTAATAGACTCAGTAACATACAAATTTCCACGGATGCAGCTGCAAGATGAGTTTGCCTCATAGATGCAGCTGACTGAAGAAGCTTTCTCTCTGAATCTGACCCACAACTACTGCATATACAAGCAATACAATAAAATGCATAACGGACAAGCATATATCAATACAGTTAAGGTATGTTTCTAACAAAAGTGCATCATATTAAAAAGTGCATGTGAACCATTAAACACCAAATCTCTAAACCCCTGCAACTGAATGCTGAGATGATACACTGTATGGTGAGGGAGAGGATCTAGGTCAAAGCATATCTAACGATGCAGTGCTTATCACAGAACAGGCAACTGCAGATGTTTACACACCAAATAACATCAGGCCAAGCAGCTAACAATCCACCAATTCAGCCGGGGCAATAGCTGCAGGAGCTGAAGAACAGCTGACTTGCTCAGGAATTATAAAATATGTAGAGAAGACCCCCCCCACATGTGAGGAGAGACCTTTTATATGAAACACACATGCACATGATACCCTGACAGACACACTTTAATATTAAAAAGAACCACATCAAACATTTTTATAGATTCGAGAAAACGATCATCTTATGTTGTTTTTTAGAAATATTTCCATAATGCTCAGCAAATGTCTCGTACTTGTTCTATGCAATATGTTATCAGCTTTTCATCACAGCTGAAAATATAAATGAATAAATACATAAATACATAAAACCTTTCCTGATCATAGCTACCACATTTAATCAGCTACTTCAATACAACATCTAAAGAGAAAGTTTTAGAATTTGTATTCAGTGTCATTCTATTCTGTAGTGTTCCTGTTATTGTGTCCACACCACCTTCAGGCAGCAAAACCAGCTGGTGCTCAGTTATTACATGTGTCCTGAAATGTTAGGCCATGAGCTCCCTTCAGAATTATGAATCCCTCTTCTACTTCCTCCTCATCTCTGATAAAGTGTTAAGTGATGAATCACAGATTCCTCATCCTCCTACTCTCTTTTCACATGCTTTTGGCATTGCTGACTCGGTGCTGTGACATGAAGCATAAAGGATGATTATTATGTTCTTTGCAGTCAGAGCCAAAGAAATGATTGGTCACTCGCCATAACTGAACAAGACACCTCTGATAGATTTACTGGATCTGCATAGTCGGCACACAGTGTGCATGGTCACTCATATCTGTTGTTCATTATGGTTTCGAAATGAATAACAAATAAGTCTGTCCAAGTAATTTGTTCTAATAGATTTTTTTTTTTATGTGTTTCTGAGATTTTCATTGTATATTCTTTAATCAAACGTCCCCTATTGGATTAAAAAGACATACAGGATTAATAAAGAGTAACACCTGCTCCATCATCACACATGCTATAATTGAACTTGGCATGAGCACAACTGAACAAATGAAAAAAAAAAACGAGTGCTGGCTTCACATTAGAGTGGCAATGTTCCATTCTAACGTTGAAACAAGAACAAAACAACAAGCATCCATATAAGTGATTAACACAGAAAGGTAGAGCGTAAGGAATAAAGGTAGCAAAGGTTAAATATAATGAGGCGTAAACTTTTAAAGCAATTTTTTTTGCTATACTACGTGTATTCAGACAGTTATATGATGTCATAACATCCACTCATGACCATGCTCTGCACTGCACCAGCAGCTAAGTAGGGCATTGACTGATTTGTCGATATATTGTTATGGGAATGCATGACAGCAGGAGATATGAAAATATGAAATGATGCTAAGTCATGTATTCATACCAGATTTTTAATCCTTTCCAGCTGATCTTAGAAAAATATTCATACTTAACTAATTTTTATTAGTCAAATTCTGGGTAATGCACGATGCATTTTAAGGGATGTGTCATAAAAATAAATAAATAAAACATACCCGCACAAAAATATCTACACCAGGCCCTGGAACTATAAAGTAAAAACCTGCTCCTATGGTCCTCTGTTTGTTTCCCCCCCTCCATATCTGCTAAAACTAATATAAGAATAATAAAGGTAACAATGGTTATATTATGGCTACCATAAACACTTTGCTAGGGAGAAGCTGTGGTTTTAGGTTTTACTCTTGACAAGTAAATGCTTGAAGATTGAGATGAGGTTAAAATTTAATGTCAAAGTCCAAAACAGTGAAATTACACACTGCTAGCTTACTTAAATTGTTGCTGCAAAAGCAACATACAAAATCTAAGTTGCAGATTCAACATGAAAGTGCTTGTCTTTAAGATGTGACATCAAACTCGTGTGTTGGTTCGAAAACAGTGTCTTTAGATGCTCTGTGGATTGTGACAGCACCAGCAAGGCACCACTGCTTTGAGGTAGGTGCCAGAATATTCTCCACTGAAGACCATCTAATGCAAAGTAATTTTGTCAACAGTCATGTGAACTCATGGTGTAAGCAGATGCTGAGAGCCGCAGAGGTGAGACACAGTGATGGAAAATGAGAAGTGTTCAAAGGGATATCTGCTATGAAGGACAACAAGATAACCCAAATGCATGAGTGGGAGGAGAACAGAGGCCGATATATGTAGTTA
>JAPZDV010000006.1:16460148-16480879 GCA_029814665.1 Acanthurus lineatus
TCAAAGTACAAAACAGTGAAATTACACACTGCTAGCTAACTTAAATTGTTGCCGCAAAAGTAACATGCGAAATCTAAGTTGTAGATTCAACATACAAGTGCTTGTCTTTAAGATGTGACGTCGTGTGTTGGTTCGAGAACAGCATCTCTAGATGCTCTGTGGATTGTGACAGCACCATCAAGGCACCACTGCTTTGAGGTAGGTGCCAGAATATTCTCCACTGAAAAACATCTAATGCAAAGTAACTTTGTCAATAGTCATGTGAACTCATGGTGTAAGCAGATGCTGAGAGCTGCAGAGGTGAGACACAGTGATGGAAAATGAGAAGTGTTCAAAGCGATATCTGCTATGAAGGACAACAGGATAACCCAAATGCACGAGTGGGAGGAGAACAGAGGCCTATATATGTAGTTATTTACATAGGGTACAGTCGGAGGAAGGGATGAAGGCAGGTAAGGGAAGGTGGATGGAAACACGGGTGGCAGCAGAGTGTTGTCAATCCGTCAGTTAATTTTTGTGGGGGCGGATGAAGGCAGCACCACTGGGTATTACACAAGTCCTCACAAAAGCGCCCCAATGCTTGGAATTATATATACTTTACTGTGTTTGACAAGCTTGGTTGTCATGGAAACAAGTCTTTCAACTCCTCCAACGTCTTAGTACCACCACAAGAGAAAATAAAAAAAAGAGATTAAAAAAATTAAAAAAAGAAAAAAAACATTAGGTGTTGAAATTTGGAATGATGCATAAATTTTAGTTTGCTTTGGTGTTTGCATGTATGTGGGTTGGTGTATGCATGTGTGTGTGGGTGTGTGACTGTGCTAACAAGATGGACAGGTAAGAATTTCTTAAGGAGGACTTCTCTTTGTGCCTGTTTAGTGGGAGGCCTACTTAGGAATAATTTAGAGCAGTGGTAAGTTTTGATTCATTAGAACATGACTGGTTTTAAATGACTCCATTTGACACGCGGTAACTAATAGACTTGAGGCTTTGAAGGCTGTTAATGAACAAAGTCACTGATCTGGAAAGTTCTAACTGGATAAATAGTGGTGTAACTCAATTCTTGAGAGTTCCTTCCACTCAATTTAGCTCAGTGTGCACAAGCACTGACACTTGATTTATATGATACATATCTTCTAACAAGGTTTTCGCTCTGTTTGCACACTCACTTTTACACACACGCACACACACACACATGCACACGTGCACGGCAAAAGAAAAGGAATGTCAAGATGTAGAAAGATGGTGGGAGAAAGCAAATTTGGGGAAACTAAATTAGAGATTTAAGGTGATGAATGACAAGGTGAGGCGACTATTTCAAGGTGGCAAGGTTGACACTGTTGCTTCAGGCGAGGAATAGTTTGGAATAACTACACACAGAAAAACAGTCCAAATGTGCAGTTTTTGGAGAATGTGGGGCAGATAATGTCCACCTGGTTAATAGGTTTCTGACCCTGCAAGGTAAAACTCATTGAATTTTGATTTATTGTCTATCAGTGCGATCAGTCTGATAGACTTTCAGTGCTTGGCTGCCTGTAAGAAGCCGTAAATTAGAAAATAAATTGCTCCAGGCATGACTGAAAATAAATTTATATGCTCTTTGAGCTCAACTTTGTTTGTCCCTTAAGGTCAAACAGTTTACTACATATAAGATGCAAAGTCATCGTTTATCATTTTTATTTATCTTTCTGACAATTTATTATTTGCTCCGTTCGTTCCAACTTTAGCACTTGATTGACAACCCGTGAACGACAGGCTTTAGCTAGTCAGGCCGATCTCAAGCCAGTTAGTGAAATGTATTGCTCAGCCGCTGGACTGCAGCCAAGCTACAGGTCACAAATATCTGTGGGGGAGAGTGAGCCTTCAGGAAAATGGCTGCTCTCTCTCTCTCTCTCTCTCTCTTTCTCTCTCTCATCTCCCTCTCGTTCATGCTCTCTGGTTGCAGGCAGTTATGTGCCTCTGACGATGTTTTGACTGAGTAAGCGACCAATCAAATATGACAATCGAAATGTGGGATGAGGTCAAAAGTAGGTTGTAGAGTAGGAAGCCGCCTCGCTCAAAGAACACACAGTCTCTCGTGTGTGACTCAAATGCTGTATTAAGACCAGGTGCTAAAGAGCGTCTTGCAACACAGCAGCTGTTAAAAAGCTGTTTTGCAAACCATTTATTGCAAAGATGCAAGTACTGTTTTATGTTTAAGCCTTTAAGAAAGCCTCCAGAATAACTTTTTTGTATCAAGCCTTTCTCTGATGTTTGGGATTTGCAGATGAATTGCATGGATGTCAAAAGGGCGGATGTGAGGATGTGACGTTGGTCATTGAACCACATGACTTTGACATCAGAGACATACAATAGGTTTTGATGTATGTCCCATCATTACAAGTCAGCACTGATGTTTTCAGTCTTTAACCATGATCACCATCTTTTTTCTATCCTAAACATCAACCAAGTTCTTTTAGCTGTCTAAAAATAACTACAAAAAATCATGTTTTAGCAGACTTTAGTTAATATTCTGAAAAAAACAAATGACCCACAGTTTACATTTTGCAATTAAACTCAATATAACCACTTTATGATGTTTCAAGGACTATGAAGGGATTTCATTAAAAATGTAAAATGTATGTTTTGGGAAAAAGGAGGTTATCTGTCTTATAATGGCCATTGCTGGCACAGAGTAAAAAATACATAAATGCTGATGTATTTAAGTTTAATAAAAACATATTTTAAGAGGACGCTGTTGCCTGCATACATATCCTGGAAAGTTAGGGTTGATTAATTTTTTTTGGATGATCTTATGCTATAAGCTCATTTATAAAGAAGTTACTGCACTGTGTAAAATGTAAATGAGAACAGGATGCAGTCATTTGCAAAAACAATGTAGAAATAAAAGTTTTGCTAACTGTTTTAGATCAAGTAGTAATATTCTTTATAAAATCATTCCAAACAGATGTTTTCAGATTTTTTTCAGATTTCTCCACAACTTCCCAGGTATGTTGTTGCACCTGTCTTAAAATTAAAATCATGTTGCTGGCATTCAATTCAGAATAAGCTTATATAAATGAAATAAATGGAGTTGATGAGGTAGAAAATTAAAAATATTGTCCTTGTACTGTCTTCAATTAGGTACATGCAAAAAAAGGATTAGCCAATTATTTCAATTTAGTTTAACTTTTGTGTTACACAGCATCCCGGCTTGTTTAGATTTAATTTTGTAGGGGTTGTAGTAAATAAATTAGAGTACAACTGCAGTGTGACTTGTAAAGACTGTTGATGAATGAACATGACTGTTGTGCAGGGAGTTGTCAAACAACTTTCTATATTCCCACAACCGGTCCCAGGAGTGTTGCTGTCTTTGTTCGATGTCTATCAGTATCTCCACTGTGCTGCAGCTTTTCATTTATTCATGCCTTATCAATAACTGAAGCCTCAGGGGAGGGGGAAGGGGGCAGCCTCAGAAGCACATTACCTTCAGCATCACTCTGTCACCTCCCATTTACATAAATGAAGAAATAAATGGACGAGTTGATTGGCGGGTGAGTTAAATGACTGTGCCAGCGACGCAGCTGCGAGAAGCGTGCCACGCTCTCACACACACACGCACACACGCACACACAAACACAGGGAGTTATTCCTTAATGAGCTGATACATTAAACAACATGGAAGAACCAATAAATACCCAGCCAATGGCTTTTAAAGAGGAGAAAGAAGCAAGCTAATCTTCTGAGCACTGCCATCCCTGACAGCTTAGATATGGAGAGAGAGAGAGAGAGAGAGGGAGAGAGAGAGAGAGAGAGGGAGAGGGAGAGAGCATCGTATCAGCACCATCAGTGGCTGTTTCCTTTGGTTTTCATTTGGACTGCAAATAAATTTCCACCACACTGAACTGGCTATAAACTAATCTGCCTCCGAATCGGCACAATGATAAATAAGATAACTCTACCCACTGCTGTGTTTTTAAATTGCCTATTCATCTACAGGGCAGGCTTTAGGAAAGAGATTTAGTGGCGAGGCTGTGCTTCATAGACACGATGTAATTGTAACTGTGTTTTCAATGCTGCATTTGGTCATGTTAATGGGGTTTTTGCGTCAGCTTTGGACGTCTGTGATGGAAACATAAACCTAAGCACATCTATAGTAATCAGAGAATGGATATAGTACTATAGTGGTAGTTTTTTTTTTTTGTTCTTAGTGTCACTGCATCATTTGATATATTGTGATTCTGTCCTGAAATGAAAACAGAGAGAAACCGAGCTGTGAATAGGTGTCTGCAGGAGGGATGACTAAAGTGCATTTGTGCAGTTTAGTCATTCCTCCCGCTGTAAATATAAAAATGAAAAAACATGTTTTCTTTAAGGTTTTTGTTGTTTTTTTTACATACTCTTAGGTTCTTTATACACCTAACAAAGGTATGTCTGCTTTGGTAAAGTATTTCCACATGTCCACTAAAGAATTAAGGCACAAAACCATGTTTCTTTTTGTCTTTTGTTCCTGCTGCATGTTTGCTGTTTAAGTGTGAAAGTCACATGTGGCAACTGTGACATGAAAACAACAGCTACTCACTGCATCTCCAGCTGCTTATCTGCTGTCAATGCGTTTCCACTGCTTAATTACTGTGCAAAACCACCATTTATACAAAGAACAAATGATGTACCGTTTCAACTAGCTGTCTGTTCTGCAAAACCCCTGTTAACTTTTCAATAAAAATGATTTGGATGCATTGAATTTCAATCAGATGCGTATAATGATGTGCATTTTTTTTCATTGTACTTGTTATTTGTGTTTATAAGCGTTCTAAAAACTCTCCTCAGCTGTCAGCTGTCAACTGTTTTAATACTTTGACATCTGTCTGCCTCACATCGTGCTCACTGGATGTTTAAGAAAACATTTACAAGGCCAGCTCTCAAAATAGGCTGTGTACATAGCAATGTCAGGTCACAAACAAGAAAAATGGAGCCAGAAGTGCTGAGACACAATTTCTCCATGTACACAGCAAATATTATAAGCGGTGACACTATAGTAGAGATTAGCCCCTGTCTAACATAAAAATGCAACACATTATTCCTGAGTTTTCGCTGTATGTTGCCTCATAGCTTGTTATATAAGTTGTGTTTTACATATAAGTCACTATAATAAAGAAATGCTTTACATAAGCAATGGCAAAACTTTTGAATAAAGACAACATGAGTGTGCTCTCTCACCCTAATAGCTCAAGACACATGTACAATGGCTCAATATACCATATAAATCCTTGAAGTAGAGGATTAAGGATGGGAATAAAAGCTCCTGATTGTCTGCTATGTCTATTTAATGATTCATTTACAGCGATATTGACATTGTAACCTCTTTGAAGAACAGTCATCAGCTCATTCATCTGCCGTCTCAGATGATGCATATTAATCACATGACTGACCTACCTAGAATACTGGGACTCTGTGCTGCTCTGCGTCTTCCCAATGTATGTGGACCTATATTCTTATTCAACTTCACGTGAGTGTGTCTGAGCGCATGTGTGCACATGCTGCACGCGTGTAATCTCATGAAGCAGAACCAGCGATGATAGCATGGGGGACACACACATGCCCTAGATAGTTGTTTGAATCTAATCTAGGCCATCCTCATTTCCCCTCGACACGTGACAAGCACCGCAGGTAGCTGGCTGTGGCACACACACACACACACACACACACACACACAGACATGCCCATACCCACGCACACGCGTACACACACACTTGAAGACACCTGCTGGAGACTGCAGAGCTGCAAAATCTGGTGCATGTATAATGTTTCTGTGAAAGCTCTTTAAGTAATGGGCCGGGGGAGACACTGACATCCATGAGAAGAAGCGAGGGAGGGAAGAAAAAGAAGAAGAAAGAGTACAGGGCGAGGTAACTCAAGGACATTCTGCCTGCTGCTGTGCTTTGCTGCTACAGAGCATGCTGCAGACTAGCAAGAGCTTTCCTTTTGGGCGGTATTATGTAAGACCTTAGTGTGACAGACAGACAGATACACAACAGATACACACACACACACACACACACAAGCATCATACACACATACATAGCCTCACATACACATGCCCAGACACATGCACACAGGGCCAATCTGCACACACGCACATGGACGCACGCTGACATCACTCACAGGCAAGCACAAACACACACACATACGGACACACACACTCATGGACGCACATTCAGAGCACGTAAATCTAAATTCACACTGAGCCTTGTGCTTGACATTCAACTGCAGCTAGCCACAACTGATTAAAGCTCATGTTCACCTCATTGGTGCAGAGACAGAATAGACAAAAAAAAAAAAAAATAGAGCAGAAATATTGTCAAATGTGGTCAAAAATAAATTTGCAGTTGTTCAATCAGTTTTTTCTGAAATTTAATATCCTCTGAAGGTAAAAGTCTGACATTTTGGCAAACAGGCTTATTGGCTTTCTTGCAGAGAATTTGATGATAAGATTGATACCGCTCTGAATACTATCACTGTGAGGTTGCCAGGCAACCAGCAGAGACACCAGGAAGTCAGTGCACTGTTCAGCAAGAAACTGTTACAGCGTGTTGTCCTTTTCTTTGTGTTTGTTCTGCTGATTTCTGTTTGTGCACAAATCAAACAAAAAAATAACTAAAAAGATACAACATGTAAATTAGGTGGTGGTTCTTTTGAACTTTGGACTGAGCCAGCTAGCTTGTTTCTCCTGCTTCCAGGCTTTATGCTATGCTAAGCTAATTGCCATCTGGTTCCAACTCTCATCAACGAAAACAAGTGCAGGCATGCACACTATTCACATAACATTGACCATTAAAAGACGTTCATTTAAGCTATATCACCATATTTAAATAGTATGAGGTAATCAATTGAAAACCACATCATTTTGGGGTTTTTTTTGAACACTGAGGTCTTGGCTTGGAAAGCAAATTAAGATGTACTATCACACTGTGGAGCGTATTGAGAGTAAAAACATTTTTTTTCAGTCTTGGTGTAAAGAAATGAAGCTGCACTCAGGGCCATGGACAGCTGCATGTTCAAAAGCCATGTGTCTCACAGTTGCTTCTATTTAGTCCAAAAACAAGCGTCAGAGAAATTTATTTTAAGAATTCATTCAGATGGTGTTAATGCAATTTATCTTGGGCTTAAAAAATCCAAACACTTTTCCCATTGCTTTGATTATTTACCAAAAAAATGATCAAATGGTTTAATATTTTGTGTATTTAGATGGAAATGACTTCCAAACAACTGAAAGTGTGGTATGAAAATGGGAAGGTTATTTTGCAATATAACCACATTAAAATGTTTACAAATGATAAATACATGATAAAAGATTAAATATAATTTTCAAAATCCAGTATAATATTTGGAAACCTTGTATTACTTATTAAATTTATATTACCCAACAATTTTTGGTATTAGGCAGCGTTTGTAGCATGAAATCACTACAAAGTAATAACACTGGGAGGCCCTAATATGTATTTGTTCCATTTAGAGGGCTTCATTTCATTGCATTTAGACAGCCTAGTTGTTTATTTGCTTTGCTCAACAGCTCCATATTTTTCTGAATGAGTGCCTGAAGTCCTGCCATCATAACTTCCACACTGATTTTCCTAGAAAAGATTTAAAGCCCTCTGGTGATGGGCTCATTTCTCTACCCACAGATGTTTAGGAGACTCACCAAAGACAGTCCTGGCAGGGACAGACTCTCTGTTAAGCCAGAAAGACACTTGGGACAGGATGACTGTCATGATGCAGGGTAGATATGTCTGGATCACAAAGTAACCAATTTTCCTCTTCAGATGGAAGTGGGTTGTCATCACAACATACTCTCCTGTGGTCAGCAGAGAAAAGACATGAAAGTCAGAAAGAATGCACAGATAAACTTTGTACTCCGCTTTGAAATATATATTTAGAAGATCTATTGTGTCCATATAGTCCCCTATGGTTTTGTTGTTTTCTGGCCTTCAGTTTTATTTTAGTTGAGATTTATTGGACCAGTTATGGGCGTCATCGGTCAACAAAAAACACAACACCCAGGCTTGATCCATCTCATCAGGGCATTCAGCCTCAGTCGCAGAGAGACTAACACAGTCAATAACACACAGTATGTTGATCTTGATGCTTGTTGTTGTTGTTGTTGTTTTCCAGGGACATAAATTACTGTTACAAAATAATACGGCTATTCATAAATTAACTATAGCTTAGTCCCTCAGGTTTGGTTGATGCAGTCACTTGGGAGCTTGTTGCTAATAAAGCAAAGCGTGGCTTAGGGGATAGGGCTGTCTTAAGCATTACTTTACGCCCTGCAGCTAGCGTCACTGCAAACAGGTCACCCATTTTATGCTGTCACTAAATTTTGCTAGTATCAATTGAGAGAGGAGGAGGAGGTGGAAAAAGCTGTAATGGCCAGTAGGGAAATTATGAATCTGGGACATGGCCTGTCATTCGTAAAGCTACAAACTGATGCCACAGACGATGCTGATGAATTGATGCAAAATATGCAGCTTCAGGTCTTTATTTTGTTCCCTAGGCTGACTGTAACTGTTATTACTGACCCTTTGTCTTTCTCAGAAGCTTTGATAAGGAGATGTGGTGTGAACATTTGAATTTAAAGTACAAAACTTCCCCTTTAAAACATTTATTTATTTCAAAGTAAACTGTGTAGTTAAGAGCAAAGTGTAATCTAACCACGACGTACCTGTGCTGGACTGCACCACACCAGAATCCACACTCTGCCCCATCAGATCGTACTGGTTTAATCTGGATCCATCTTCTGCCACCACCACAGACTGGGCAGCTCCTCTGGTCCACACATAAACCACCTCTGCTCGAGTGTAGGCATCTAAAAAAAAAGGACAAATGGAGTGAAAAGTCAAAGAATATTTTGCAGATTTGCTGTTGTTATGTGTTGCCTTGCAAGTTTTATTTGTTTGTTTGTTTGTTTGGATTTGTGGAGTTGCTAAGGAAGCCAAGTGGGAAAAAAACAGACAAATCTGACCAAAACCTGAAATGTGGTTTCCCTCTGAAATCCTTCATTTTCATTTTGCCTCATCTCACTTTCTCTCATCTTGTTTTCTCTCTTGTCTACACAGCACTCATCTCAGCTCTACCTGTCTCATCTCATTTGCTATTGAAGCACATTACTCTTTTCTTTCACCTTGTTAGAGAGTCTGCTAACCTCGTCTTCACCGTTTTATTTAATCTTTTCTATTATCCAAGCTCATCTTGTCTAATCTTTTGTCACCGCCTCTCAAACATTTTTTTGCCATTTTATCATGGGATGTAATGTCGTGTCACATCACGTCATCTCATCTCCTCAACCTATAAGAAAACAAACAAACAACATCCCAACAGGACAACATGACCTTAAAACAGCCAAGTCAGTCTTTCCTTCCCTCCGGCCACCCAACCTGTCAAAGCTGCAGTGTGGCTCGACCACTGCAGAGGAAAGGATGGCTCGACTGCAGTCTGCAGCACGAGGAAGAGAGCTCATCACTGAAATATTTAGGGAGTGAGTTCAATTTAAAGGGGGGGTTGAAGCTCGGTCCTTTCACTCACGCTGTGCAGCTGTCTGAAGTGTGGCACAGAGAGAGTGTGACTTGTACTTTTGCAGTATTTTTTTTTTTTTTTGCTTGCTTTCTATCCCCCTCTCTCTACCCTTTTTCTCTCTATTCTTGTCTCCGGCCTCTATCATTCTATCTGCTGTTATGTCTTTTCAAGGATGATGCGGGGTAGGGGTAGCTGTCAGCGGTGAGCAGCTGGTGTGATGCTCTGGAAATATTACAGAGAGTGCTGCCTTGGATAAACACAGGTCTGTGAGCTGCATGCCTGCCAGGGTCTTGCAGGGTCTTGCAGGGCCTGGCAGGGTTGAACGAGGGGAACCAGAGGGGCCTTGGCAGCGAGTTGCTCTGGGAGAACAGCTGTTACCGCACTGTCATCCCTTATCAGGGACTGGTGCCGGGGTCGCGCTTCCAGTTGGAAGAGGTAATGACAGCATGTCAGAGGCACGTGTGTGTGTGTGTGTGTGTAAGAGTCTGTTTGGTGTGTTTATGTGTGCTTAGGTGAGGCTGTGTGTGAGTACAGAGGCCACTTACAGCTGCCAAACTTCAGTGGACAAGCATGGGCATCCATTGGAAAGTCTTCCAGGTGCATGGGACATTCTGCTCTTACTGTCAGCCTGGAGAGATTCATACAGACATGGTTGGCGAATTAGAAAACTAGCAAAGGAAATTAGGAGACACACAAGTGGCAAAGCCTGTGGGAAGGAAAGGATGGTGACAGTGAAGGGGTGAGGAAGATGACCAAGAAGGATTAAGGCACAAACATGGCATTTCAGTACAGCAAGGCACCAAAAACATTTTTTTTGTTTGTTTTCGTGGCTCTCAGTACCAGACATTGTCATGCTGCAGATACTGTTCCTGAAAAAAAACCAACAGAAAATGCTTCAGTACCCTGAGCTGCCAGGGGTTTCTATTTCCTGACAGCTTGGTGAAAAACAGCATGTCAAGCCACCCGTGACACACTAATCTGCCATACATCCCTCATCTCGCTTGTCTGTGACAGAAATACAAGCCCCGCCCTCTACCCCAAGCTACACCCTCCCTCGCTAGTAAACATGCTAAACAAATGTTTTACGATCCTCGCCTCAGACGTCTCCCATCAGCATCACCCTGTGGTGTACATCAAGGTTTGTATAGTCTTTATGCTGTTATTTACCTCCTCTCCTACTGAAGGCTACTGAGGAGCCGCGGGTGGTTCTATACTGAGCTCAGCTGGTCGTACACCTTATCTTCCTGCCTACAACTGTCAGGTAGCCTCCCCAAAGTGATAAATCATGACAACATAGAACTATTTTATTTGTCCTGGTCAACAGTACAATGGAAAACATAACAAAATGTAATAAAAGATGTAGGCAGTACAGACAGCATATAAAGGGCCGACTAGAAAAAGAACAATAAATAAAAAAGATATATATTTAGTGTAGTGAATCACTTTTCTTGTATAAAGAACCATATATTTTAACTCTATATAGTGCAGTATTCCATGTATTCACGGTTCACACAGTACTCATTAATTGCTTAAATTAAAAAGCAGTAAAGTACTGAGAGACGGGTTAACACTTCAGGTTATTTAATTGGTTTTGTTGAAATATATATAATAAGGCTGGCATTATATTTTCAGCTTGAGTGACATTTGCTATGTTTTCATGATTTCTTTTCAAAAAATTGCACCAGTTATCCTCTTTTTGGCTTAGATAACATAGATTCATCGAGCTTTTAACCCTCCATCCTCTTCAACAAATGAAATGTGCACTGATTATAAAATGACACAAGGTCGCAGCTCAGCCTTCCAGTTCAAAAACTTTTTTAGTTTTGTACTTGCTTTAAAAATCCTTTGCTGCACTGATGTAACAGAGCATGTCGGCCTACCTCATGGTATACAGCAGCGTGCCTTCCTCTGTGATTCGCAGCAGCTTGTTTGGCATGGTCATGTTATGGGCCACCGACTTCTTGCCGTTGTGGAAAAAGGTATCGGGGGTCCAGATCTTGCTGGCCATCAGGTTGTTGAGACGCAGCACGGCCATGGGGCCTTTGAACTTTAACCTCTCATCCTTCCAGCTCTGTCTGAAGAAGACATCAATAGTGTACTCCTACAGGTGATCAGTGAAAGGAAGAGAAAGACAGGAGTCAATAACGAACAAGGGACGAAAAAAGGGACATGACCAACTGACGATTTAATAATGCTGGCTGGGGGTGGTGCTGAGTAATACAGCCATATCTTTTTCACTCTTTTTTATATTCTCATTTCACTACTTTTCTCTCCCTTGTGTCACTTTGACTTTCTCACACTAGTCTGGACCTAATATCCCTGCTGGTAACTATCTCATCATGTTAAAGTCTTTGGCAAACATGGGGGAGATCTTGTGGATGGTTTCCTTGCTGGGATATTAAAAATTGCCTGTACTATTAAATAAAGAAACTGTTCTCTATTTGATGGCTGTCTTCCCATTAACTTACATTTTACTATTTACATAATTATGGTCTGGTACACTTAATGCACTTTTTAATTTAGTGTTTGGCATTTTGGTGTTGAATTGTCAGGTAAGTCCCCCAAATGATCATTGTTGGCATTTTTCTTCTTTAGGGAACGTCTTTGCTCAATAATCTAAATTACACTTGACACAAACAGGAAGAATTGGACACAGAATTAGAAGGACATTTCATTTTGAAGACAGCTAATGACTATAGCTGTGAGCAGATTTTAATGGTTCCACATGAGTGCCCGGCAGAATATAGGGAGCCTGTAAAAATTACAGTTCAGCCTGTTTTTTGTTCTCTTGCCCACCCCCTTTCACTCGGCCCGTGCGAGATAATTAGTATGAACTGAAACAGAGCTTCAAGGTAATAGAGGGGGATAAGGAAAAGCTGGAGATGAAGAAAATGTTCTTTAGCTCTTCCTTCTGGCTTTAACACAGCAGCAAAATAGTCCTGGGCTACATGTCAGCCAGTGCAATTAATTGAGATTATGTCAAATAGAGTACACACACTTCATGTGTATGTAACAGGAGTTGTTTTTTTTCAAGTGGTTAAAGAGAGGAGACATTTGGATGAAACTAATTGGTTTTCAGTGCACAGTGCAGAGATCAGATGCTTTTATTTGAACTGCCCACAGCTTTTTTTTATAGCATAGAAAAGCATATTGAAGAATAAATAAATCAGCAAAGTGATTTTTTTTTCTAAATAAATTTAAATATTTCATTTAAATTTGATATTTATTACTATTATTTTTATATTATTCTTAAAATCACTTCAGTCTAATAATCTTATCATACGGTGCTATTCATCAAAGCAACATATAATACAAAATATGTCTGTTTCATAATGATTTAATCACATTTTAGGAGTTATAGTGTAAACAGCAACTTGTACTTCTAGATAGCTACATATCTTGTACTTCTAGATAGTACTTGTACTTCTAGATAGCTACATATTTGCTACAAATACCAGTTCATTAGTGTCTGATCATTTTAGTCATTTAAGAGATTATTTTTTTCATTATTTAATCCCTTAAACCTTAATATCTTTCTCTTCCAGAGTTTTCAGCAAGGAAAGCTGAGCATAAGGGGTGCCCCCGGTCCTTCCACAAGATAAACAAAGGCTATTTCTAATATCCATAATAAATTAATAGGGTTTTAGGTCAGAGTTCATGATATATTTCGCCATGCACATAAAAGTCATGTGCAGTCATATTTATGAGTGGGGGGTGGCATTTATGTAGAGTGGGATTACGAACCGTGCACCAGAAAATACATTTCACACTTGTGACAGTTTTATTAACACATCAGGAGTTGATGGAATGAATCATCAAATTAATAATTATCTCACAGCTCAGACACCACAGCGTCCAGAGAGGTAAGAGGACGGGGGCGAGGGTGGAGGGACGTGGGGGGGGGGAACATGGGGGGGAAACTAGTGACATTTACAGAGGCGAAAAGAGTCTTACCATGTCATGGTCCGAAACTGGCCCAATACTAGTCACGAAAATGTCAGTCTTGACTTCAGTTACACGCTCTGTTGAAGCAGGAAATTGCCAGAGTGAGGGACTATCAGTGGCATTCATTAGCCTCTAACTACCTGTTAATACAAGACCACCTGGCTATAGCCTCTGATCCATTCAATCTATTTAACATTACATTTATAACACACAAACACAAGAAAAACACACACGTTTGAAAAAATAAAAAATAAAGACCATCATAAAAACCGCCCATTTTGGATGTCGATAACCATTTCTGCTGGTATTGGTTTCAGTGTCAGCTCCATTACCCGGACAGTGGTTCAATCTCTTAATAAATTTGTGCATTGCTATATTACTGAAAATATGCCACTCTGGTCCCATAACACTGTTAGCCAAAATGGGTCCACTGGGGATTCAATTCAAAGGGAGTGGCAGAAGCAATGTGTGTGTGTGTGTGTGTGTGTGTTTGAAGGTTCATTCCTTGTGGTTCTGAAACTGAAATTTTGACAGCATGATTTATGAATGATACCCATCATAATCCATAATTTCTTTCCCTCCGCTGCTGAACTTCTAGCAGGCCTGTTTTTTATTCGCCTGTCTGTCTGATGGCTGCTGCATCACACTGTGCGATCCTCAGTGTCCTTCACACACCAATTCGCACATTATCTCTCCCTCTTTTCTCTTTTTTACTCTCTGTTTCTTTCTCTTTCTCGATTTCTCTCACTTTGTGATTCTGGATATGTCACTCAGTCTTTCTGCCATTTTGTTTCTCTCTCTCTCTCTAACAATGGACAGTTGACAATAGAGTGAAGAGAAGCCCACACAATAAAATGACATCCACTGTATTTGGAGTGCTGGCTTTATGACAATTCATTGTTTCACAAAAAGCAGCAGGTGAAAAATGAATCTTGTGTTGTTGTCACACAAAACCTGCTACTACAAGCAAACCCACCTTCTTAAGAGTTAGTCATATGGATGTTACTATGTGTAGTTACGTGTAAAGTAATCTATTTATAGGAATCCTCTTGATGATATTTGCATATTTGCAAAACAAAACAAAGAAGGAAAAAAAACAGTGATTCAAATAGACAACATGAAGCACAAAATACATTCAATGACCAGGGTTTACTGACCTCCCAGTCCTGGCCTGAGGCGATTGTCATAGCCATCCAGAAGGCTGTCTAAGATCTTGGTGAACACTGTAGTGTTATCTTTCTGTTCATCTGTCATGCCGTTCTGCCCAGAGCTGGCAAAGCATAGAAGAAGATTTAAAGTCATCTCATCCAGAGTCCAAAACCACAGTCAAAACTGCCAAAAGAGTAAGAACAAAACTCTGAATATGAATCATATATCAAAGACCAAAAAAAAAAGAGAGGATCTCTGCTCTGAAGTTAGCAAGACAAGACTCTATTGAAGTACATGGGCAGCACATCGCGCGTCGTGAATCATATTGTGGAAAAAATTGGCTAAAGAACTCTTTCCAATCCTACGTGACGCATCAAGCTGCTGTTGCCAATTTACAATTCACAGCGTGTGACCATGAGGTTTTAGATCACATTGATTTGAGATAAATGAGTAAGTGATTGTTCATTGCTGGACAGGAAGGAAACATATCCCATCAGGCCAACTTATCCTGTATTATCTCTCTGGAGAATCTCTATAACAGTGCATGTTTGCAAGCGGTAAAGTTATTGTCATCATGATGATGTGAACCTGGGTATGCAGAACACGCATGCATGTGCACACACACCCACATGTATGCACAATCTCTCTGACAGAGAGTATAGAGGAATCATAATACATTATTTATACCTATAATATGGTCTTTTAGACCACAAAGGCCTTGCTGAATGTGCTCTTTGAACATGAAACAAAATGCTTAGAGCAACGCTGAAAAAAACATTCATATTCAGATATTGTTGGAGCAGAGTTAGCAGAATCTCCACACATAAATATTTTAACACACTCATAATCAGGAGTATAACCCTTAATTATACTGTGTATCATAAAGGAAGGATGCCACAGGAATGTTTAGAGAGTGTATGTATGGATGTTTGTGTTTTAATTCCTGAATCAATGCATGCGTTCACAGGATCAGGGTCTGTGCACACATGCAAGCCTATGTACACATTCATGCATATGTTTGCATGTGTGTTAATACTGATAATAACCAGATGAAAGTCTCTAGCAATGCTTTTTAAGCCGCTATGCAATCATTCTCTCCCTCTTTTTTTATGCCAATAGCGTTTGGGTTGAATGCATACTAAATAAACAGAAAGTGTTTGGAAACAAGCTCTGCTAGCTGTATGGCTCCAAGGAGAAGGAGAGGTCATCAAGATTAGTTAGCAGGGACCTGCAATGAGAGGGAAGGAAAGAAGGAGGGACAGCGGGAGGGAGAGTGGCGTTTCGAGATATGTGCAAGAAAAACTCTGGAGAATAGGACAAAAGAAGAGGTTAAAAAATGGATATGACGATGATGGAGGATGGTAAGATGAAAAGGCAGAAGAGTGGGGTTGGGAAAAGGTGAGGATACTGTTAAGTGAAACCGGGGAGAGGCGTTTTAGAGTGACACAGCTCTCATCCAAAGCTGTGGGATTAAGGCAGATTCTACAGCTTTGAATCTGAGCAGCTAAATATTTTGCTCTTCTAAATAAGGATGCGGCAGCCACGTCACACATGGATTTGTATAAAAGGGTTAATGCGTATCTCTCTGCCACCAATTTCCCCTTAATTCACAAGCGTCCCTCTATCTGCAACTAAAAAAACCCTCCCAGACCTCTCTGAAAACCAAAGCAAGCATAAACTGCAGAAACTGTGATGAGCAATTTTTTTTTTATTTTTATTTTGCATCAGTCTTAGAGGCGACAGCTTTGAAATACTCAAATTCAAAACAATAATTAATCTGTTTTGTTCAGGTCTGGGAAGCCAATTACATATAAATACAGGAAGCATAAATTGCATCCATGGGACGTCAGCTAAGGCTGAAAAAAAAAAAAAACACAGCCTCATCTTACTTCCCTGATGAATATTCCTGCTTTCTACATTTAAATGGGCATTTTTGATTTGCCAGAATCAGAGTATGACACAGAAACAGTTTCTGGTCTGCCCCCCTGGGGTAACAGTCCTTTATGATCTCCACCAACAGCAAAAATAAGCCAGGACACCCCCTAAGCTCTTAAATTTACCAATAATTAAAACAAACTTAGCAGCAGGAAACAGAAATAAAAAAGTACTAACAAGTCATTAACAATCAGAGATCAGAAATCCAAGAGAAAAATCAATTTTTTACACGTTAGGAATGCATTGGATTAATTTATCACATATATTTTTTAAGGTGGATATTTTTTACAGCGTGCATGGGGAACATAGGTGGTGGTGGGTTGATGTTTGCATGTCAAGGAGAAGGAAAGAAAATGGAGAGAAAAAAAAAGGTGCCGTGGAAGAATACACATGTTTATCAGCCAGGGGCCACTTCCTCATAAAACATTGTACACCATCCCCATCTACAGGTCATCTGAACAGCAACAGAGCTGTTCATACTCACTCTGCAAATGTCTCTCTCTCTCTCTCTCTCTCTCTCTCTCTCTCCCTTTCTCCATTTTAATGTACGTCTCTCTGTCTTTCTCACTCTCTCTCTCTGTCTCTCTCTTTCCTCACTCAAATATCTAATTATAAGGCAATTTCTTGCATTGGCAACATGCTGTAGCAGAGTGCTAGGTCTTCCTGATTACCCCCGTCTCGTTGAAATCCCCCAAGGTGTGTATGTGTGTGGGTGTGTGTGATTCAGTATTTGACTTCAAAAAGGGGACTGGATTATACAGTAAATCTTTGGGCGATAATTGCTTTGCAGTTTGCAGTGACAGTTACTCAGTAAAGTAATCAGTACTTTTACATTTTCTCTAATGTGCTCGACTATAACGAACATCAAACCCAGTAAATCAGACCTTCCACTTGCTAGTCAGTGCATCCCGAATCTAAACTACAGCTGTGTTTAATCACTTAGATCAAGTCAGCGTGCAATAAAGATGTAAGGCAGTGCATCATTATTTCCAATAGGACATATTCCATCTGTGTTTTGCATGTGCTCATGGCGTGTTAGCGGAAACATGTATGATATGATGCACAGATGGATGTTTTTGTGGTGTAGTTGTTGTCACCGGGAGAGAAGCAAGCCAGATCATATCGAGATATTACCATTCAAGACAACTGCTCGTGACAGTTCTAATGAATTATTTAACCCATGGCGAAAAGCCTGATTCCCTCAGTTTCTCCAGGATCCTCCAGAGGAACCACCATGGAATAAGAGCTCCAGTGATCTCATACAGCTGCAACAGCAGACAAATTTATACCTTTGGTGTTGTTGTTTTACACGGAACCTTGTATGTTTAACTGGTCCACAGGTTTATTTACTGTGATGTTTAACATCAATGTTATCCATATAAATCTAAGGACTCCACTGAGATCATGATGCTTTGAGTTATGCTACTCATGAACGGCTGCCCAGCGTTTAAATCATGTGGGAATTACTGCAGTTGCAGTTACATGAGAAGTGATTTCATTGCAGTCATCTCTCATCCAGTCATTCTCTCTCCCTCTTACTGCTCCTGGACATTCAACACCTCAGTGTTGACATTGAGAAGTGTGTCTGTACATCGAAGCCTATCATCCCTGCAGTCACTGTCAGAAACACGTGTGCACAAATCTGTGCCAAATATCACGCTGCAACACACATCATCTCGTGAACACAGTCCAGGTTTTTCAGACTGACAATATAGATGTTAGCAAGGCTAGCGAATCAAAAAATAAGTGAAACACTGTGGCAAAATGGAAAGTGGCTATTTTGGCTCCTCATCTCCTCTCTCTGTGTTGCACTTCTTATTACCTCTATGCAATTATAAGCATGGAGGTGTCCTGTGGGGATGCCCCAGTTACAGCCAAAGAGACTTTGCTCTGTAAGGGTGTAACCCAATAAACCAAGCAATAGGCATAAAGACAGGATATCAGCCCAGCAGGTGTACCACTGGCTGCCCCTTGACTGGCTCACTGCCCCTCTGATTTGCTGTTATATTTGCGAGCCAGTTGAACATTTAGCAAGAACTGACACCAAAATTGAAAGGTAACTGTTCTTTTCACCAAAACTAAATTCAATATTTTGCCCAATGGAATTTGGTCTTCACAGTTTGACACCAAATGTCACTCTACCAAATTACAGCGTTCCAGTAATATCTTCATCACATTTCAACGTAAAATAGGAATTCTAGTGAGTTTTTGTCAAACTATGGCTTCAATTCAAGTCATTTAAACTGTGTACATGTTTATATATCTATAGTCCACTGTGATACACAGACATACATGCATTTTTGAGTCAGAGTTTCTCCTTACCTTTTCCCACCCAGGACACTGTTGGCGACAAGCAAGCAAGCCCACAGACACAGAAAGGCCGTCCTGCTCCGTCCACACATATTTGCAATATGAGGACCTTTCACTGCTGGAGGTCAAAAGAGGGACAATGTGAACATCAACAACCAATGAGCCAATGGTCCAACAGTAACTCCAACATTTCATGAAGTCAGGTGTCAACAAACATGCAGATGTGCTGAGAGAACAGCCAACTTGGAGGTTGTGGAGAAGATCTCATTCATACAGAGATGCTCTATGTGAGGATTTTTATTCCTGCTTCTTAACATCCCTCACAGATTCACTGACAGCACATGAATCAAACCAAATGGCCCTGCCATATGCATTGGGCCATCACATGCTGCTTGACACACGCACTTTACATCATTTTGAATTATCTGTCACAATTGACAGAGGCATATTCTACACCCTCCACTGTGTGGGAGACCGAATTTAAATAGCTGCTCAGCATTTCGATGATCAAAAAGAGACCAAGTGCAAAATTCGACTCTCGTGACTGACACTCAGTGAGCACGCACACGGTATGGCTGCATCTGTAGCGCAAAATGATTAAGAAGAAATAACAAGGCAACACATCACCGACCATATAACAGCCTGTGTGCGCTTGTAGCACCTGTACACAGCCTCCTCTAACACCCTGCAATGTGAAACGCGGCGGTACCGCAATATCAAACCAAATCCTCCTAAAATAAGAGCATTTGCTTCCTCCTCAATCATTTGGCTATGATGTCAGCCGGGTCATAAAGTATGTAAGCAATTAGCCTGCGCTATTGCGCATGCAAAACACAATGCTCCGATTCACGGTCCATTTTGGGAAGCATAATCGATGTGTCCACGAAACGACCAATTACTTACTTAAAGGGAAGCGCAGAACCAGAATTTCACCAACGACCACAAAATCCTGCCACTAAAACACAGCCCATATAGAAGACAATACCCCTGCTATACTTGCTTGTGATGTTCCAAGGTGCACTGTGAGCGGATGGGTGTCGGGGGACATACAATGTTCCCTTAAAATGAAATAAAAATAAAATAAATCCTTTGGTTGACAAGGATTTGACAAAGCGGGGATGATACAGATTAACGAATGGAGGAGAAAATCCCGCACAAGCACACTTTGCAAGTTATTCAGAGGAAATGTCACCCTCTCCTCTGCGATATATGATCATATTTCAGCTGGATAGACATTTAGCATGCAGCTGGCATCCCTGTAAGGCTGGTCTAAATACATGCATGGCGATCCAATTCGTGCGTGGCGGAGTAATTAAGCAAATGTGCGTTGATGCTGTTTTATTCGGAGCGCTGTCCGCGGTGCTGAAAGCAGGCTGCCTCCCGTTAAAACCATCAAACGGCTCTTGTTGGCCATAAAATACCCGGTAAACGGTCCCAAAATCGACAGCGGACTCCCCCCCCCCCCACCCCCTCGTTTCTCCTCAATAAAACTCGTCTCCGATTCTAGCGGTGTCCAGCAACGCGAACCATCCTTTTCTAAATCTGAGTGCTACTCCCCTTTCCCCTTCTTCTGCCCGATAAAAAAAGGCGAGAAAAATGGAGAAAATCACTTACAGCAGACGAGTCGGGGGTATATTCGGTGTCCGCTGGCTATATCCTCAAACTTTTGAGAATATCTTTTCTAGCCGGACTGAATGAGAAAAATCCTCTGTGATCTCAGATCTGACGAATTTTAGCTTGAGGCTGGAGAAGCGGCTGCTGACGATATGCGCAGGTCTCTCTCACTGTTCATTGGTGGTGCTGTAGTGAGTTGAACTCTCACAGTCTGTCAGCAACAAAA
>JAPZDV010000006.1:16481040-16538162 GCA_029814665.1 Acanthurus lineatus
ATAAAGACTAGCCCGCCCATTTTATATGCAGCACAATTTAACTTCCACTGCTGTCGCCCTAATCTCTTTTCACTGTCTGCTTAATAAAAATCCTCTTACATTTTCAACTGGGATCCCTTGTTTTTTCCCCATCGCGCTCTCTCTGTCTCGCTCACTGACTCCTGCGTGATGATTTCCACGGGGATAAAATTGACATTTATCAAACTACGGTCTCCGGAACAAGACAGCTAGGGCATCTTATGGACATGAGTAGCAGTCATAAAAATCGAACAGTTAGTGCTTATGATGAAGGATTAAAATAAACGCAAAGAAAAAAAAAAGAAATAGACACGAATGGATTACACGGCTTGGATACGCGCGCGCACAAGCGAAGAAAAAGACACCTCTAAAAATTTTTTTTAAAGAAAATTCGTGTTTCCTCACCAGCTTGCTCTGATGAAACGAGCCTCTCTCTGCAATAAAATCCTCCTCGAATCACTCACCGTCTCCTAAAAGCCTGCGTTTCGCATCGAGGCAACAGCACTGTGTCTCTGTTTACAGCCAAATATTCTGCTGCTACAGCCGCGCCACTCAAGACTGAGCTCACAACGGCGAGGAGCGCTGAGCTGCGTGCATCTGCAAGGGAGGAAAAAAAAAATGGGCTGATGATACCCAGCGTATATTTTTGTAGTCATCTGCGTATTCCAAGTTAAACTACAAATCAGAGGACATTTTCATCAGCAAGGACTACAGCAGGAGGCTTGCGAGGGAAACAAGGACATACTTATGGGGCAGTTTATTTACATATTAGTGTGAATTCATGGTTTTATAAGCTTAATATAACCCTCCCCCCCAGCTGTTGATTTTGGAATGCTTTTGACAGAGGAATAAGTCATTTTTTTGCGCTTTCAGTTTTTGACTGGGGGTTTATTTTCATCAGAGAGGGCAGAGTGAGCTGGCAGTGTAGTCACGTCAGTCTGGTCTGCAGTGCAACGTTTCCTCTGTTTGCGTGCGTGTGTGTGTGCGTTGCCTCCTCACGCGTGGTTAAAGTAGTGCATGTGCGTGATTAGTTATGAGGGACGTCATGGGCTTATGTCCCTCTCTATTTATTGAAGGCTGCTAAATGATATATTTTCATCTCCTTATCTTTCAATGTTAAGTCAAATTGTTCGACGTTTTAGGGCATAAATAGGATATGAACATATTTTTTGAGGCATTGTTGATAAAGAAAAATTGAATTAATGACACCAAATACCAAAAATCCGAACAATTTTCCTCTTTCTGTCTTTCTTTTATTGGTCTGCTCATACTTCGTCCTTATAACCTGATGCTGCAGGTGCATGCGCATATTTTAATTAAAAAATGATATTAATAATAACAAGCAAAAAAAAAAAAAGAAATCCAAAGAACCCAAGGAGCTCCGTCCCTCAGAATAACTGCTATTGTAATGCAAGTGGAGTATCATTTCAAGCTGCTTCCCTTCTCTCAAAGCCAGACGCCACCGCTGCATGTGACTCGATTTGCCTCTGCGCGCGCGTGCACGTGCGAGCATGCATAACCAACACGTGCCCGCGTGCGTGTAGCGTTGGCGCGCACGCCCGAGACGAATAGTGGAGAGGAGAAAAGTACGACTCTCGTCTCTTCGACACCCTCCCCTCACGTTTGGCCCCTCCGTTCGGCTGAAAGAGGAGAATTTCTCCGCGGCTGACAAAAGCCAGTTTCCTCCAAAACACCGCGAGTGATCAATTAAGACGACGCTCTAACAAAAAAAAAAAAAACCAACAATAGGAGGCGACTCGCCTACTTACAGCTTCATCTCCGGGCAGGTGATGGGAACGGATAGCGAAGTCAGGTGTGTGTGTATGTGTGTGTGTGTGCGCGCGCGCGCATAGCTAAACGGAGAGAGATGGATGATGGTAATTTAGGTGAGAGATGTGCAGGTTATGGGGAAATAATCACTCGCTGTGAACAGTGCTTTTGAATTTCAAAAGAAGGGGATATTGACGAACAAGCCCCCCCCACCCCCCACCCCCCTTGGTGCATCCCGCGTGGTGCTGTATGTGGTGATGATAATTTGTTGCCTTTCACACGAACCTAAAGCACCAACTGTGCTTAATTTGTATTCAGAAGAAAAATGTGTGGCAGAGTCATCCTTATCAATGACACATGACAACCTGCAGACACCTTTGTGTGTTCCCACTTAACATTTGTGTGACTTTTTTTTTTTGTTGTTGTACAGAGTGTTCATGTGCATGTGTGTGTTTTAGAATGTGTGTGTGTGTTTTGTCCCTGGTGCACCATCAATCTTGAACATATCAGAGCATTTTAGCATTTGTCCTTTTGACCTTTTTTAAAGTAAAGTAATTCACACTGTATTTTATCACCACGAGCAGGTGTGTGTACACACACTAGCGCGTGACCATTCACTCTTCTGGACGTCCCACGGTGCCTTTGTGTTACACTCAAAGCAGCAGGATTGTTGTCTCTGAAAGGAAAATGTCCCTTATGACCCGGGAAGGTTTTGTTAGCTTCTTTCAAGTTTAGAGAACACCTGCCTTTTAATGACTGTGACACAATCTTAACACCCCCGGATTCTTTTTCAGTCCTGGCCCACAAGCACAGAGACAACAGCAGGTGAAGCCTCAGTTTCAGCTAATTTGGAGGCAGTAAAGAGCATTTTAAAAAGGGATGAAACCAGGACAGGTGGGAGAAGGGCTTTTTCACTGATTTTTTTTTCATTTTGGAGTGGACCAGAGCACTCTTCACTGGGGAGGAATGTCTTCATTTGGCATGTGATGTCACTCAATTGGAGATTCCTCTGTTTATACTTCATGGACCCTTCTAGCCGGCCACATGAATACCACTGGTTAGGTCATGGCTACTCCTGGATGAAAAGGTCACTTGGGACCACTCTCCACTCAAACAGCAGCAGCTCGGGTTCACATCTGGCTGCCTCCGACTGAGGCAGCAGCAGCAGCAGGAGAGAAGGGAGGGAGAAAGAGATAAATCCAGAAGCAGTTCTTCAGTTCAATTACTGCAGTAAAGCTTGATTTGTGCTGTGCTCTTTTCTGCTCTTTTGGGCTTGTGCATTTCACAGTGCCAAGAGGTCTAAAAACTCTGCTCTGGACTTGAACCTGAAGTGAATGTTGCTTAATACTGTCTCATATCCAGTTTTATCCATCGTGCTTTGATTTTTTTCTACCCTACATCCGTCCAATCTGGACAGAACAGGCTAATTGAGACTCTCCACAAGTGTGAATGAATCAGTGGCAAGTGCTGTCCACATGTGGCATCAAGGAGAAGAGAAACACTCACAGTAAATCAAAATCAGTGTTACTGTAGAGCTCCTCCAACAAACAAGAACGGAGGAAGGTTTGCACCAGAGTGGAACAAGAGTGCACTGTCACAGGTTGATGCTGCAAAATTGCTGGGTACCTGCCCTTCAAGCAGTTTCAGTGGTGGACACACAGACCTTTCCACAGAGCATTTAAGAGTGATTTGGCTCAATCTGTCGTCCTGACGAATAAATCAGGCAGTTGTAGAAGACAACGGAGTACTTCCCCTCTGTGAGCTGCTCTCTGCAATCAGCCGTTAAGCTGGCACCTCCTCTGACACACTGTTTCAGGCCAACTCCCATGTGGCAAGCACAAGCATGCACAGGTGCACACACACTGCGACAGTCATACCTACTCACTTACATAAGAGGTACATGCCTACATATTTATGTACACATTTATGGATGTTTGTACGCATACATAAATGTGCACATGTGAATTCAACTGAACACACGTTTTCGGTACATCAGTACAGATGTGCACAACTGCTGTAGAGGCTCTCAGAACATTCATGGTAAGGATTGCTTAGTGGTTTGATCAGTTGTATTCTTAAATAGAAATGTGTTAAAATAATTTTTTGGGCCTGATTCTGGTTTGATCAAAATAAAAATACAAAAATTAAAGCCTGACATTTATGTCAAGTGGAAAAGGATTGGAATATTTATTAAAAGAAAAAAAAGCCCCAACCAAAGCAATTCAACAAAAATTGAATTAAAGATTTAAGTTCAGCATAGCAATATTTGAGACAGATGAAGAATTCTTTTTGTATTAATGTTGCCAACATACGGCATTCATGAATCACTTCATCCATTCCCACATGCTGTATTTTACCAACCTACTAACAAGCTGAAGAAAACAGCCAGTACTCATTTAAAAAACAATTTCTAGCGCTGAAAAACACAAAGTAACATTTTGTGTATTAATTAAATGATCTGTCAATCACTTTGAAAAATCTCAGTGTGTCCCACATCTGATTTAAAAGTTTGGTGGTGGAGGTTGCAGTCAGTACTTTTAAAAATTGTAAATAAAAAGTCACTTCACTTTCTGTTGACTCTGTCTAAGGCAGTGCACAGTGTTCGAGAAACAATCTTTTGAGTTCAGACAAATACATTAGATTATATTGATTTTATTAACTGCAAGTCTTTTTTTTTCAAATTACTTGTTCTCTCCTCTGCGAGTATGTGACTTTGTCTCCCTTTTGGCTGAGAACATCATGAAATTGTGTAGAATTTCTTCCATATCAGATTATTCTGTACTCTCTAGCTTTACTGCATTTGTGCAATCAGGTTTTTATTAAGCCGCTGCCCAGTGGAACTCTGAGAGCAGATTGAGGATTCCTGAAGGAATTTCTGAAGGTTTTAACAGCATCACAAACATTTCTTAAATCTACGGCAGCATGATTTTAAAAATAAGCACACCTAGCATCATTTTTCCTGAGGTTCACGTTAGACTGTTTCACTCCACTGTTGCACTTATAGTTCTGCCAGTAACTGTTACACTGACATAGTTTCCCTTTAAAAATGACCCATAGGCAGCAAGAGGATGTGAATAAGCCACTTGAATATTAAACTAAAACAATTATTACACAACATGAATGAGTAACACAAAGTCAAGAATTAAAGAAAAAGAGGATGTAATCTGCACAGTGAATGCATTTCTATTAGGATATTTACATATTACTTAGACAAATATATAGTATATGTTGGAATGAGAAGACAGAAGCAAATTTGGCATGTATGCACATTAACAAACACACATGTACATGCATGTTCACCAGTTGTGCACAAATATTCATTTATATCCCACAAGCAGGGTGTGTACTGTGGAAAAAGTCTGTGAATTAGCTGCAAGAATTCAGCCTATATCTGCCTACTTACAATATGCACACTCACACACACACAAACACACATGCATAACACAATGCAGGGCAGAAAAAGGAAGTAAATCCAAAGCTAAAGCTAGAGATATTCCTTGAATCTTTGCAGCCAAATGCACCAGGCAACCAGTTGATCTGTTCACTCTCAAATATTCATGATTTCCAATGAGCTGCCATGATTTATAAACACCATGCTAGTGAATATCAAAAGGACACAGTTCATCTCCATGTTTAAAAATAAGTACAGTTTATGTGCTAACATGAGATAAAGATTCAGAGACCTGCCTGCTGCATCTTTGTACAAACAAGTACATGGAGTACAGCATTGATTTTCCATAAAGTAAAAAAACCCAAAGGACCACTTTGTTATACATACATGTAAACTGAGTGAGTGTGTGTATCCATGTAAACACACATCATGAATGTGTGAAAATACGCAACTTGCAATAATATTTTTCTTTGCAGTATTTTCACACAACCTCTCAAAAAATTTGTCAGATGTGCATACCTTAATATTCAAAATCTCGAATCTTAGCTCTTCTAACACAGTGTCCCATATTGTATTTATATGCACAGTTACTGATCATTTCAGTGGGAAACTTAGCTCCTATGCTAATACACATTATGTATATGAACTACGAGTAATTTACAGTAACTCTTTATGGTAAAAAAAACTAAAAACAGAGCTGTTTAATACACTGTATTATGGTGCAGCACATGGAAATACAGCTCTGGATTCAGGTGTCCTGCCAGAGGAGTGGCCAGAGGCCAGTTATCCTGTTAACATTATGTATGGAATACTAAACAGACCTTCTGGATGCAGGCCCTGGGGCTCTTGGACTGAATTATTTGAAGTAACTGTTTACATTTCCAGTTTGAAAGTCAATCAAATGCATATGATGATGAATGAAAAAACACAACAAAAAAACATATCATGACAACAACATGACTGTAAAATGACGAAAAATGATGCAACACAATAACAAAAAAAACACAAAATAACCACAAAATGATGCAAAATGACCACAGAGATGCAAAAAAGAGACATTGAGTTACTACAAAGAAATGAAAAACAGCCTTAAGGACAAACAATATGGTCACAAAGTAACTAACAATGACTATAGAGAGATGCAAACAAGATGTAAGGATGAACAGTGAACTACAAAGAGAGGCAGAACTACATCAAACATGCAAGATGACAAAGAGACATAGAAGGGAAAACAACCTCAAATAGATGCAATGCAACCACAAAAAAACAGAAAAGAACTGCTAAACAAAGCAGCAGTGTTATGTCTCTTTAAGTCTGGGTTTCTTGCTTCTCTGTGAGAAACCTTGTACATGTCTGTGTCAGGGGGCCCATTGCTTCATACCCTGTTTATGACCGTAGGATATTGGATATACAAATAACAGCCATGTAATGATATTATTTCATATTAGAATATTCAATTTTGTTTATTTGGCATTTAATTATTACACCTAATAAACAGCTTAGCTATTAATATTGTGCACTGCTTTATTAAAAAGAGCCAAGGCTTTAAAAAGTCAGTCATGAGACATTTTTACTTATTTTTAAAATGTGTCCCTTGTCTACACAACTAATTTGCAACTGGGTACCTGCATCCAGAAGTTTTTAAGCCTGTCTGTCTAGACCCACTTTGTTTTTACAGTTAATTTAAGTACTCAAAGAGCTGTTTGCTTGTATTGGATTCCTTAAAGCTCTGCCTGTTAGACCAGCTGCCACCTAAACTGTGCTCTTGTGCAGTGGATTTATTCTTCTCTTGTATGTGTTGTGATTTTTTTTCCCCACTTGCTTCAACACAGCTTACTGGACCCAGCCTCTAGTGGTCAATAAAGGAAGTGCCTTTGTGGACTCACACTGGCTTCAGCATTCAGCTGTTGTGGTTGCTGTGTTACTGCGATGAACTGGCGTCCTCTTTAGACTTGTATGTGTCACTTAGATGCCTCTGCTGTGGAAAGACAATTTGAATTCCACTGAATTTTTCATTGACTTTTCCTGCTGCTCTTGATCTGTCACTTGGTTTCTCCATCTCATCCTTCTTGGTTTGCGTCCACACTCGCTGTTCTCTCCCTTCCCTCCTCTAACAAAAAAAAAAAACATTGACGTCTGCTCATGAATACTCTCATAGCATCTACACACAAACAGCGCTGTGGATGCAAGAGAGTGAGTGAGCGAGCGAGCGAGAGGGGCCACGGAGCGGAGGCAGACCGCACAGCAGCAGCAGCGCTCTCACTCGTCAGTTTACATAACACTGATTATAACCCTGAGATTTAGCCAACTGACGCGCAACAGTTTAGTTTGGCCTGGGCATTAAAATCTCACTGACCATCTGTTCCACTGCTTAGTTGCTTTCCTTCAAATACTTTTCCTGGACACTGATTCTACCTAGTGAAACTGTTCTGCACTGCCAGTCAGGCATCAGAGAGCAAAGATGTGACTTTACTTGTTAAAGTCACTTAAGCGATTTAAGTGCTTAAGTTTTGATGATCAAAATACATAAACATGGAAATATATGATTAAAGAGGGCAGTTTACTGCATGACAAGCACAGAAGTTTAATCTGAAAATTGCAAAAAAAAAAAGGCATAATGTGATAGTGGCATGGTCTCTAATATGTGTTTTTATCTCTTGTATTAAAAATATTGTTTTGACTTTTTCATTTGGAAGTAAAATAAAGAAAATTTATATCTTCTTGTCTTCTTTTGCACTTGGTGTGTTATCAATATTTCACTGTCAAATAATGTGATGTACAAATCATTTGTTCTTAGAGACTTGGGCAACTTAATTTTCAATAAAATAGCCTATATTTCACCATAGTTTTAAAGGTGCAGAAAAAACAGATCTGCCGTCAGCTATCTTTCTGACAGTAAACAGATCTTAGAAGAAATTCCATGTTTTCGTTATTTCAGAGTCAACATTGAGTTACAGGGCTTATGTTCAAAATATCTTGATATCTATGAGCTGAGGGGGAAAACAGCTTTTTTCTTGAAGAAAATATGGAAGACAAAGTTCGTGCTCCAAGTTTTTATGAACTTTTAAGAGAAGTGATCGAAAGCATTCTGACTTAGCATCCAAGCATCACTGATATAAGTGAGGTGAGGTTTCTGCATAGAGTCCAAAGGATATTAGAAGAAATACTTACCCCAAGAAGACTTCCTCTGCTGCTCTGACAAGAGATACAGAAGTATCCGCTGCCTTAAAGCCTACATAGAGAGCGGATTTATGTAATTCATGTTTTAGCAGTTGAATGAAGGTTTTAATAATTATGTTTCTTTGTTTTGTTTAAAACTGATCATTACTGAATCTTTTATTTTTGTATAAATTTATCGGCTGCGAGCCTGTTGGGTTGTGCTTCTTTGAGTCAGTGAATGTTTGTGTTATAGTTGAGGAGTTTTCTACTTCTGTAAGTATGTCATAACCTTCTCTGTGATGGACCTCGCTTTTATACACTCCTCCCCTCTTCCGATATTTCCTCTGAGTGCAGTTTACAAGTTAGAATTCAGCCATTAACCATTAGTGGATCATAAACTGTCTTTGCACTCCACATGCAACGGAGAAATTGTGTGTAGAGTCCCGCTATTACTGTAGCTATTGCAATTATATGGAAAGACAGTCCCTCTCAAACATCCCACTGATTCCAAAACAAAAAAAACAAAGTGAGAGAGAAACAAAACAGAAAGTAAGGAGAGAGAGAGAGGGAGAGAGAGAGAGAGAGAGAGAGAGAGAGATGTTCTGTGATTGTTAGCACAAGGTAATGAAACACTGAAAAGGTGACATTATCAACATGTGGGCTGAGATATTCAGCGAGACTGTTGCTGCCTCTATTTCTGGAGGTGTAGGAGTATTTGTGTATATATGTGTGTGTGACTGGGAGAGAAAAACCAATGGTGTCAGAGCGTGCATGAATGTGTTTCAGTGTGTGTGTGTGTTTGTGTGTATGTGTTTGTGTGTGAGAGAGAAAGTGACAGAATATAAAAAAAAATAGAGATGGAGGGAACAGAAGAAAAACAATGATTTTTCACACATCTCCTACCTCATTAGAGCCCATCATTCAGTCATTCAGCAAAGCTGGCAATTTGTATGGCGGTGCTATTCTGGGTTTCAGCGACAAAAAGTTGCTCTTCATTTTCCATCACGCAGCCAAAGATTTTTTTTTTGACTCATGCCATTATGAATAATGCTCATGAGTAGTTAGCTTTTCTTGAGTCAAGGTGTAAATATGCAGAAAATAATCTGCTACATCTCTGAATCAAATGAAGTAAGCGTTCATTAGAAACACATTTTCTTTCCATTGACCTCATGGTTCAAATGTGTGGATTCAGTCATGATGTTCGTGCAGATGTGCACTGCAGTATGCTTTGATGTTACCTTTGCCATTATGCCTCTGGGGAAAAAAAAAAAGAAAAAGGAAAAAAACAGCTCAAATGAGTAACTATGGAACTTAAGAAGTAAATAAAGTAAAATCTGTGAGTAATGTAGTTAAAAAGTTCATAAAAACTGTTACAATAATGTCTTTTTTTTGCATTTTTTGGCATTTTGTGTTAATATTGTCTTATTTTGAGCAATGATCAAATTACGCATGAAATTTGGCTTGAAGACACATTGACAGAGTCTAAGAGGTAAACAAAGAATGTGGCCATAGAAGGTGAAGAAAAAAATAGGGCAAGAGAGACACACAGATGTAAATTTAGCAGGAGTTGAGCAATATTATGTCACAACCACCATGTAAAAGCTTTAGATGCATATTACTTTGCTTTTTTTTGCCATGCATCAGACTTCACTACTTAAGCAAACTTAAGACACAGAATAACTAAAAGTCCTTTTCAATCAGAGTTTAGCTGGAAGTGGCCATTTAAGAACCTGATGGATACTTTTGTTTTCACTGTTTTAGCTCTCAATCAGTTTTAATGGCTGCTAAACAGAATATATTACTGAGAAAGAGAGAGCGTCATATTTGTAATAACAGCAAAATAGGTGTCTGCTTGTGTATTTGCCTCTCGGCTTATCAGTGCCAAATGCAGCTGCTGGCCTTTAGCAGTTCTGCTTACATGTTGTTAAAAATGAGGGGAAGCAGTGTAAAGACAGGAGAGGAAAAAAAATATTGCACAGAGTTGAAATAAACCTAAAGGACGGGATCATTACACTGTTTTGCACCAGTGTGATAGACTAATTGATTTTAATTGACACCCATTGGTTATTAATGGAGCTGTTAATTTACAGTTTCGTTTCATCATTCTCACTTGCAGCTACAGCTGTCACCACTGCTGCTGTTGTTCATATTACATTTCAAAGGCTCCGCCTCCTCCCTAATTTCCACCTGTGGGCTCTTAGTCTATATTCCCCTGAGATGGTAGTCATGTTGTTGATCCACGCCCCCTGCTGTTATGTTTCCTTATGATGAGAGATGAGATAAGACCCAAATCATTTAAAAAAATCTTGTACATATTAAACATTTGAACTAAAAACCATGTAATCCAACCGATGTGTGTGGTTTTCTACTGCAAAAGACACTAATTTAACCAACTTGTCATGGAAATATCTTAATTTTGTGTCCAGTCTCATCGATATCAATGTGGTACACTGATTTGAATTAATGCGATGTACGAGACTGGACTGTAGTCTCCCTCTTGTGACAGCGAAAGACCTGGTCCTCTGCATTATATCATTGGTCAACAAGCCAAATATTCCATTAAAGCATGCAAAAAAAAAGCCATCATGAAATGAATCTGGCGAAATGTTGTGATTTCTGGTCTAAATCATATTACCAAAATAAAATAAAGCAGCAGTTTTAATTAATAAAACATCTCAAAGTACTACCAGATCCATCCACGAATCAGTAATAAATGCAGCCTGTGACTTAGAGAAAATGAAAACCAGACTGTTTTTTTGGTTAAGGCTGACTTTCTGAGCCACTGTGTTCAAAAACCTTGGGAAATTAGCATGAGAACCATCACCTCCTGGCAGAAAGAGCTGCCGTCGTCTATGACCTTCAGCATGCAACTGTTGTGAGGAGCAGGAGAAAGAGGCGTGATGCAGCAGTGTTTTGTATAAACAGCTTGTGGGATGGATTGCGTATTGATGAGTCAAACTATAGCCAGCTACCTCTAATTGTGAGGGGGATCAATAAAACATGTGTTCCATAAAGCCAAAGTTCTAATAAGGTTTTAAGACGGTCATTGCTCTCATAATAAAAATAACAGCTTCAGCCCCCTAATTTGAATTTATGAGGAAGTTAGAGCTAAACTGCCGCAGACCCGGCTGAAGGCATGCAGAATTATAATATACAAACATCCACTCTTCTCAAAAATGCTTTCGCTTATGTCAGTTTTATAGACGCATCAAAAATAAATTGAGGCTTTTCAGTGAACGAAAACTCCTCATAGCAGCTGTAAATTATTTCCTGATTGTATGAACTCAGTGCAGCCATTATTTCTGTGTTGACATGCATTGCCAGTGTAATAGCCTTATTGCGAGATTTGGGTTTTTTGTGCTGTTTAAAAAATAAATTCTGCTACTGTGACATTAAAATGCTGCACAGAAAACACTGTATAACACTTTAACTGCTTAACCCTCCGGAATATTTCTGTATATCTTTATGAACACCCATAGGCACAAGTGCATAAACACACTCCATTGTTCTTCCACCTCTACAATAACGTTTACTAACACAAAATGTACACTAACACACTAAAACACACACACACACACACCCAAGTGCTTAATGCCCCTCCAGCTCTGTGTGAGGTGGTATCATCCTTCCTTTGTCGGTCATATCCAAGGTCAAGTGCTTAATGAAGATTGATGTTGGTGTGATGATGGCCTAAATTGACAGCACCGACTGTGCTGCATTGTGAGAGCTTATATGTGTGTGTGTGTGTTTGTGTTTGTGTAAACATGAAGCAGGCAAAAACCTGACTGAGATCAGAAACAAATACATATAAAACAGGCCTCGTGAGTTTTTTTTTTATCACACAGAAACTGAACCAGAAATATAAAATTCATCCAGATCAGAAACCATATATGTGTAAACAGTGCTTACAGGCTGTATTTTTAGGCTACATTAGCTTGTCCCAAATGCTTTTCAACCCCCACCAAGCCTCCATTCAGCCTCTATAGCTAGTTGACTATGATTGATGACAGGCACTGGACCACATTGGTGAGGGAGAGGTGACCACTGGAGCTTACGGAGGTAATAAGGTGTGATGGCGGCTGAGATGGCTTCAGTGGATGTATTAGTGCCACATACAGTAGAATGTAGGTTCAAATTCTCTTAAGCATCAATCCCATTTTGGATAAAGCACTCAGGCTGAATAGACCTTCCAGGTAATGATATTTTGAAAGTCAGTCTTTTTTTGGTTTTAATGCGTTCAGAGAACTGTCGCTCTTTAATGACATGAATAGACAGAGTTGCAAGAAATTCAAGCTCTTGCTGCTCAAAATAAAAGGAAACAGTTAAAATACACACAGGACACTTTTAATTAAATGCCAAAAAGCTTTTCAGTCTATGTAAATTCTTTATGGCTATTCTTCATCAAGAGTCTTAATAACTGAACATATTGACATGTCAGTAGAGGGTTTATGCACTTTGAAAGTGTCTGTGTCAAACTGCAGCCCACATTTTTGATAACTTAATTATTGATCATTATTAATAACAATTTTGTGGGGGCAGGTGGATATTTGGGGGTTTCTATAGTTGGTAAAATAGGCATTTAATCGAAGTAAATCTTTATGGTTTTAACCTTTTTTGAACAAGCAAAGTGCATAATTGTTGCCAAACTTACAATATAACTGTAATGAGCTGGTTCACAAAACTGGTTTGTTTGTATGGCATTCAAGAGTTGGATACATTAAACATATTTGAGAATTTTTAGGTTAAAACTTGTTGGTTAAAACAATGTTCATTTCATTTTATGAAAGTTCAGACTTGTGAAGGTACAAGTATTTCCATTTCAAAACAGGCCGATATAACATTTGCCCCGAGGCCAACGCTGTAATCCTCCTCAGTTTTGTCCCCTTGTGCCCTGTTTGCCTCCTGCACCTGTGGCATTTCTCAGGCTATGATTTGAAATTGTCATATTAATGCGTTTTCTGACCTCTAGGGCCAAGACATCAATCTCTGAAGAGGGAATAGAATTGTGTTAGACACCTGGAGCCATTCACTCTTCTAACATGACCCATCCACTTTATGGTGATGGCACTTTTGTCAGAGTGGGTGGTAAATTCCAGGATGGGGGTTAGTTTAGCTTTCCCGTTGATGGTCAATGCTTCCCTGAGGCAGTGTTGTTTCTCCGCCACTTCATGGTTATGATGTTATGATCTGCTCTGGAATCTTTTGTTTCTATTTTCTCTCTTTTGCTGCCCACATACTTTTTAAGCAGAGGCTCCTTTTAAGACAGAGGCTAAAAAAACAGACCATGGCTCTTTTCTACTTTTAATCTTACTGACATTGCTGTAACAAGAGGGATTGAAACCTGTATGCATTTATGAGAAGACAACACTGGAGACGCGATCACTTCTCCAGTGTTTTTCTTCATATTTGCATGCAGTTGATGCTCTCACCCAGAGATCTGTAAAACTGGCAGAAATGGTTCAATGTGTTGCTCAGTGACAGCGCGGCAGATTGAACACATCAGCTGCCGAGACGGCAGATTGGAGTTTTAGCTCTTCATACACCTCCTGGAGAAAGAGATGCTCTAGAGGTTTGAACCTCAATAAACAGAACCAAAAAAATTTAAAGATTTCCTGGCAAGGCCCTTTTCCCAGTTCCACACTTCATGTTTATTCAGGACAGATTTGGAGTGGGCAGAGTGTTCACACCTACACACTTTTAGTATTCGCAAAAAAATATTAACAATCATAAAAATAATCAATACACTTACTGAAAACACTTGAGTTTTGAACTGCTGACACTTTGACAGGTCACAGTGGGAAATGCAAAAGTGCAAAGAATAAAACCAAGAACTGCTTCCTTTTTTTTTGATCTTATGCATGTTACTGCATAAGGTCAAAATCCTCACTAATTTTTATTATTATTTACATGGTTTATCATCACTGTCAGTGCATTAGTTCCATTTAAAGCACACATTTGTTTTTTTCTGTACAGTCATACCTTGGTTTGTCTTTAGTTGAGTTTATCCAAAGTTATTTTTATTGCTTTTGACGTACCAGTGATGAGTGGTTGTTGCTGCTGGAGGGAAGCCTTGTCAAAGCTTGAGCGAAAGGTGCACCTCCTCAAAGGAGAGCTATTTGAAACAGGTCAGTTTGACTATACCGAGCTGGCAGACTATTTATATTTTTAGTTTAGTTTGTTTATGTGTCTCCATGTCACCTCTTCTGTTGCTAAAATGGTCTCATCAGATAATAAATGTGTTCCCCTTCGAGTCCAGATTGTCTCCGTCAGGTCATTTTGGTCCGTTCAGCTCTACTGGGTTTATGTTGTTATTAGTTTTTATGTTTATGTCGACCTCCAGGCTCCTTTTTGACCATTAAAATCATCTCTAAAAATGTTAAACTAGAGCGCCACCTTATTGCTAAACACACCAAACCTGTGACCTTTACGTTAGCGGGTAGTCTGTCCATGTTAAATTGTCTGGAAGTAATCATTTTCAAGGGATTTATTGCTGGCTGAGGCTTTGTGGGATGACAGCGGCGCTTCCGCAGGCTATGGAAAGAGGAATGTTTTCTCTTGTTTGGGTTGAGTGTCAGGCCTAAAATGATATATGCTGATGTGAAATATGTCAACTCAACATTGGCCTGAAGGTTCTCCTTGAAGCAGGTATTTACTTGAGCACCGTCAGCACATTGGACCAGGCTATAAATTGGTTGACGTAGAATACAGCTGCAAAAGTCCTGATGTGATGTTTCTATGGGAAGCAATCGCTGACAAGCAGACCGTCCATGCTGGGTAGAGAGAAAATAGCAGTGTTTGACTTTATGAGGCACATCATCATCACCATCATCACCATCATCATCATCATCATCATCATCATCATCATCATCATCATCATCATCACCATCAACTCTGTCATTGTTGTTTACCAATAAGTTCACTGCATCTCTAAACTCATTTTTTTTGCTACGCGCTTTGCCTTAATCACCCTATGTTATCATTTAATGCTTGCTTTCCTCTCTCTCTCTCACTCTCTCTCTTATCTATTCAGCACACTGTGTTCAGATGCTTCTTCTCATTTCTTTTCTCTGGCAACCCCCTCTTTTTTTTATTCACAACCGGAATCCATCCACCCGTACACCCATCATCCACCCATCCATCCATCCATCCATTTATTCTGCCATAGACATTTATCTGTCTGTCCGGCCAATCCCTTATCTTCCCCCTACAGTGTCCATTACATCCGTTTCTCACCCCTTATCCTGAGTTCACCTGTACTGTTATATGTCTCTCATCCCCCCTGCTTCCTCCTTCATCCCTCCCCGTGCTAATTTATCTTCTTCCAGTTCACTCTTTGCTCAGCCCTCTGCCTTACTAAATTACTCCGGCTCCATTATTTTTTTTTCTCCTTTTCTTCACCCATTTTGTCTTTTTTTATACCATATTTGAGACCCTTTCTGCTTTCTTTCATTTCATTTCACAAGATGATGATTTTTATTCTCTGGAAAATAAAAAAAGAAAAGAAAAAAGAGTTTCCTCTTTCCAGTTTGGCTTCGGTCTCTTACCATACAACTTTATGCTTTTTCTCTCCTCTTCTTGCTCCACCACCCTCTCTTGCTCCTTAGCCATTCCCCTCACCCTTACCTTTGCCCCTTCTTTGATCCCTTTTCCCACTTTCACTTGCCTCATTTCAGGCTGGATTTTACCCCCTCCCACATCTGTTACTCACATCCTCCATGACCGTGTTTTTCCCTCTTTTTTCCTTTTCTCCTCTGAACCCTTTTTTCTGCTCATGCTTTCACCTTCGACCTTTTGCCTATGCATCCATCTTAAAAAAATAATCTTCATCATTTCAAATCATCCTCTTGCTCATTACTTTTTCATACATCCTCTTTTCCACTTTATATTATGATAACAAACTCCTCATTCCCCAGCTCTTTCCTCCCTCATGCTTCCCTTTTTCTTCATTCTGACATGCTCTCATTTGTATTATTTACAGCTTTTGCTTAATATATGTAGAGGAGATAATTCTAAGTCTGAAAATAAAATAAAATATAAAAAGGAAAAAAGACTAAATTTATGAAAGTGAGTGCATTTTTTTCATTATATAAAGTCTTTATATAGAGTCTTTGAACAAGATGTTTTTTTTAGTATCGTGGTTTGAATAAAACACATAAATTAACAGAAGAAAAAGCCTCTTTTTGCATAACTGTTGCTGACGATCATGAACACTATCACCAAATGTTTGTGTCTGCATTTCAAGCCTCGTTATGCCAAAACCAATTACACAGTAAAGATTATGACACCAGCGATATATTGCCAGAAAAGAAAAAAAAAGCTGTTAAATTAATATGAAAAAAAAATCCATCTTGCTCATACTGTAAGCTCAACAGGGATTATTTAGGTTTTGCTTTCAGCTTGGTCATGCAAAACCGCCCACCAGTGGGAAGCACACAGCTTTTACATAAGATCGACTGCACAGCCTGCAGCAAACAGTCAGGAATCAGTGATTTTATTGATTGAGCTTAACTCATTGAGAAACACTACAGTAAAACATTCTTTGTGCATGATATGACGCCTAAAACTCCTTTGTGTTATAGTTAGAAGCATATCACCATTTAGCGTCCCATAGGAGACAGTCAGGAACAAATTAGCAAAACTTAAAATTTCATTAAAATAAAATCACAGATATTCACAAAGTACACAGATCTATTCTCGCAACTATGAAGTCCCTATTAGACTCTAATCTAATCTAAACCACAATCCTAACCTTTTTCATGGGCATAGCAGGGAATCAGGGCAGTGAGTGGGAACAAACAACACAAAAAATCATCCACAAAACAAACCTCCTGAACCCTACTCATTAACATCTCGAGGCGGCTTTGGTCCAGTAGGTTGAGCAGGTCATCTACTTATTGAAAAATCGGTGGTTTTAAGTCCAGTCTACATGGAGAAGTGATGCGGGGTAAGATACCAAACCTCAAACTGTTCCCTGTGGCTCTTCCCATGGGTGTGAGTGTGTTGTTTGACGAGCGGATGGCGCTTTGTATCGACGTCCTTGCCATTAGTGTGTGAACGTGTGGGTGAATGGGTGAATATTGACGTGTGGTGTAAAGTGTTTTGAATGATCAATAGATTAGGGAAGTGTTACATAAATGCATTTACCATTTTAAAGCCTAACAAATAAAAGAAAACAGGCTCATATCTACTCAAGACAAATTTTAATAAATTATTATCTCTATTTCCAGTCTCATGTTTTATTTATTGGAGCAAATATACTTCTATTGTAATTAGTCCTCATAACGTGCTACTTTTGCAGTGTGAGCTATAATGTTAACTGAGCGTAGAACCATCAAGTTAAAAAAAAATGGCATATAATTCAAAATCGTAGAAAGTGTAACACAATGAGAACTTCTGCCTGCCTATATGACTTTCTATAGTTTTGTATTATAGTTTTTCTTTTCTTTTTTTTCAGGAAGTTGACTGTGAATGTTCGATATGTTTCATAAACCTGCCAAATTTGGCCTTCACTCTGGTTTGCTATAAACACACTCTTTATTATTCATAAAATGAAAATGTCAACTCTGAGAGGTAGTGAAAGTTTAAAACTTGATTGAAATAAAAAGAAAAAAAACAAAGTGTGACATAACATTAAAAATTCATGGAAAAGAAGGCAGAGTTTGTGGAAGTTTTGTCTAAAACTGAGAGAGACATGGATTAAAGTTCTGCAGACAAATGCTACCAATATTCATGCAGATCACTTAGTAAAAGTTGTTCTTTTTCTCAGAATGCCCAAGAAGGCAAAATTATCTTTCAGCCCTTTAAAAATGTATTATTATTTTTATGCATAGTCTTTACATTAATTTTTAAACACAGGTCAAAAAAATGGAAATAGTTTAATTAAAAAAACTAGAACAGTAGCTTTCCTGAATCGCTGAGCACTGTAGTTTAAAAACACTTTATAAAAACACTCAAACAGAAAACTAGAGTAAATAGCACATTTTGTTGGGTACTATTTTCAGTTGTGCATTAACACGTGTGTGCCGGATTACCAGACTAATCCTCGAAGAACTATAATTCTTTTTCAAACAAAGGCTTATGGTGCTGCAGTCCTGAAACACTTAATTTGCTTTAATATCATAACTGTGATGACCACAAGTCGATATTTTGTGTCCTGTGTGTTTTTTTTATCCATAGAAGTAAAAATAAAAGAAAGAAAATAACCAGCATGTTCAGTAAGAAACTGACATGTATTATTTGCTCGAGATCTGTTATATTTCAAACACTGAAGATTTTTGTTCTTTTGTTGTTTTTTTATATGTCAGAGTTTATGTCAAAGTAACAACGTGAACCATTCAACCATAACAAACACTGTCTTGACCTTTGTGACACGACTGTCTGATCAGGGTTCATCATTCACTCGACGGTTTGTCAGTCAGTAAGATTCACTTTGCTATATATTTATTTGATATTTTCGAGATTTCGAACTGCAACCTTGTTCTCATTTTTTTTTTCTGTTTTTATTGTTCATTTTTAGGTGACAGAAGAAAAAAAAAGCTTGTCCACAAACTTTCCACAAAACTTTTGTTTTCTACATCCCTTATATGTCTGAGCTAAAATCAACCAGCCATTCACACAAGAATGTATAGATCCATGCACATGTCTATCCCCCTCTCATTCTCTCATTCAACCACCCACCCAGTCAGCCAGCTATAGCCTGCCATCTGTTATTTTCTCAACTTCTCCCTTGCTCCCGACTCTCCCTCTATTTCTACCTTTCTCTGTCTCTCTCTCTCACTCTTTCTCTCTCTCTTGCTCACTTTCTTTCTCTCCCAAAGCAGATATGAACGCCCTGCTCCAGTGAGCAGTGAGCTTTTCCCCAGACACCCTGATGGAGAGAGACAACCTTGGCAGAAGACTTTATGTAAGCAGTTCATTAGCTTCTCAGCTCTGGACCCCCAACAGTCACATGATAATCAGAGTGGCCGCCATGGTGAGAAATTACCCAGAAAAATATCCATTTGACATACAGACTGAAAAACACTCCAGCCGGACGCATTATGCAACTGTGACCCTCGTCTCTTTGCACTGCAGGAGTGATGGTGTTGTGAGGAAAAGGCCAATCTATTGATTAAGAGGACTAATTAAAAGGGCTTTATTTTACTGGCCTTTTCAACTGGCACTTTTTGCACAAGAGACACCTCCTAAACTCAGGTTTGGGAAACCAGTGCTGTTTTATGATATTATTTCATTCTACAGCAGAGGGTTGTTACTGTTCAGTAACTCACCTGACACTTTCAATGGTAAGCAATGGAGCAATTCTGGTTGAATAAAGTGTACATTACTGAAAATGGCTGTGTTATGGGAGAGGTTATGGACTCTGGTTGCACTTACTATGGCAGTCTGTGAAGGATTACACCTCATGCTAAAACCTCTGCTAGTTTTTATATTGAGTAATGCTTTTGTGCATATAAACTCTGTTCTTTATTTTGTACTGAAACTCAATGGTGTTATGTTTGTATAATTCAAGTCTGAATCTTTTAATCAGTCATAAACTTAGGTTGAGTTCATAAATTCAACATATGGCACTTAAACCACATTCAACTTCAAACTGAAGTTCAAACTCGGCCATGACAGGCTGCGACTTGCACTCCTGTATCTCTGTGTCTGAACAGCAGTATGAATAGGATCACAGACTGTACCACAACTTCCTCTTCTTTTATGAGCCCTCTACTGTGAAGCAGGCCCTCGCCTACATCAAGCTATCCAGCTTATTTAGCTTGATTAAAGAAAAACTTTTAAGATTAGCCATTGAAGAGATTAAGCTGTGTTTTGACTGCAGTTAACACAAACTGAGGTGGCCCTGTGAGACACCCTCTTCTGCATCAACTGCACAAAACTCCCACTGTTTCATCATAATTAAACCAATTAGGCTACTTGATTCTGACCAATAATCAGGAGTGTTTACCAGACATGTGTTGATGTTTTGGCACAGCAGCTGAAGACTCAAAGAGGGTGCTGGTAAATGGGTGAAGTTCACTACTCACAGACTTGTAGGATAGAAACAAATATAAAGTGTCTCAGTAACAATTTCAGCTACTTAATAACAAATATGCTCCACATGAACTATGTTTTTAAAAGTGACATATTGGTCTTTCTAATTGCAGAACATCAAGTTTTGAAAAACTTCTCTAGCCTCTCCCACAAATTAAAATACACTTGTTACGTCCGACTGCTTATAACTAAAGAGGAGGCCTTTTCTTGTAGTGTTTTCATATAACAGCTAATGCAATAAATACTCATAAGACTTCCCATGTTGTTTTCTGTATTGTGTGCATGTGTTTTTAGAGCTGGATTCCAGTGAAGCTGCATCACGCAGGATGTTGCTGCTCGGGTGAACATGCAGATCCTGTACGACTGTAACAACAGCAGCTGGTGTGAGGTGTTGGAGAACCAACTCAAAGTTAGCCGAGGAACAGATGGACCAGCTGGTCTCTTCTGGTTGGTTACCATGGTAATGTGGATTTGACCTTATTTGTGTCTAATATTTCTACTACCCCCCCACCCCAAACCAGATTCCATTCTTTCTTTAATTAGACACAGATATATCTCCATGTTTATATACAGATACATGCGCTCACATGGGTATCCACAATACTGGGCACGGAAATAAATAAATAAGTAAATAAAAACAACACGTTTATACCCCCGCTTGCCCACACGCATATGTACGCGCCTATTTCCAGAGGAATCAGACAGCACCCGCTGTGCTTGGAGTCACTGTTGCCTCATCTGATTCAACTTGCTTTCTAAACCCAGGGGAGGTCCTCCTGTGTTCCTCATTAGCATAGGTTCTGTCTACAGCGTGCAGCCTGTCATCAATCTTCCACTTAAGATATGCAAAATTGGAGCAAAAAAAAGAAAAAGAGGAGAAAATTTGGAAGAGTGTATTTTACTGTAGCAACTAATGCTGGTTTGCAGAATAATTTTGTGTACTTTGTGCATTTCCATGATTTTTTGTTTTTGTCTACTTTGCATTTCATATAATCCAAAGTCTTTTGTTTTTTTTGTGGATTCATGTAATTTAAAGAAAAGAAAAAGCTGTTTTAATGAGTAAATGTGTTTACAGGGTCACATTTGTACTGGCAACCACAATATGTATGGCTACAATGCAACTGCTTCATAAATCCATAAAGAAGCCATTTTGTATCATTTTTCAAAAGCATAAATGATTTCAGTCGAATACAGCTTTCTGAAGTCAAAAATGTGTGTATTCTTAAATCCACTGTACAACAGTTACTGAACCTTCAGCCACCTTAAATCTGAGCTGCTTAACCTTGTTAAAATTCCTCCTTTACTGGCTGCTGGCTCTCTTTTCCCTGCATCAGTCGTCTTCTTCCTCCTTCTAGACTCAACCTGCCCTAAATGCCAAAAAAATCTAAATGGATTGATTTCAGTAAAGGGTTGTAACTGCTATTAAGCTGCCGATAAAACTATTTTTTTCCTCTTGAGTGCATGGAGCCAGGAAGCCCAGCTGATGTATAGAGATGCTGTAATGCAAAAATCATGCTGCCTAATGTACTGCTGGGTGCTATAAAATGCTTATATAGCTGTTGATATACTGCTTTATTAGTGATGGACAGGTTGGAGGATTTTTCTCTTTTTCTCATGTTGTGGATGTTCATATGTCTGTATTAATGTAATAAAAAAAAACTTTAAAATGTGTGCAAAGCATATCAAAAGTTGACGTTCTGATGAATAACACAGGAGATAGCAGCGTGTTTCTTATTTCATGTTATGTGGATTAATGGACGGGTGCCTCCACACTGCTGTATATCTAGAGTATAATCTAGATGTTGAGGCCATACCAAGCTGCTTAATAGCAGTGGTTCCTCTGTAAGTACAGATCGGCTTTTCCCACCACTCAGTATTTTCTCCTCTCTCTCTCTATTTCTCTCTCTCTCTCCGTCACACTGTCACTCTCCCCCTCCCCTGCTGTAATCCTCACAATGAATGTTGTTTGCCTAAACTGCAGTGTCAGGAGGGGCAACACTACAATTCACACTCTGAATGAATGCAGGATTTAGGTGTAGCACTCTGTGGCAGGAGCAGATTCAAAACATACATCACAGGACAGCTGAGTAACCAGCTGGACTGTTCAGCTGTGCAGTGGGTTTGTCAGTGATGTTTGAATATGGTTCAGCCATTTGGAGATATTGGTAAATATATACATCAAATATAGGCTTGCAAATTAACAAGGACACCTTAATGTGGCCTGTTCAATAATCTTGCAATATTATCAGTGTACACATAAGTTGTAATTAACATTTATTAAGATTTTTTAGACCATGTAAGAGACTTGAATTAACTATGTGTTCAATTTGTGGGCCAGTTTTTTTGATAGAAATAAATTATCTTATTTAGAAATGTGACTAATCAACAACTGCAGTGCAGGGCACCATAATCACTGCAAAGGTTTGCAAACAACTACTAAGCTCATGAGATGACATTTAAATCACATGTAGCTTGTAAGGGCATTATGTCTGTCATGTATTTGCATTTTAAGCTTTTTGCATGTTATTTAAGGCTTTTTGCATTTGAACATTAGGGATTGACCTGAATCCAAACACGTTATTAGGCAAAGCACCAAAAAACACAACAGAAATACTTATTTATTCGTAGTTGTTCATTTATTAAGGTGCATTTATCTATCATTAACAGGAATGGAGTGTTTTCCTGTTACAATCAGCCTTTTCTGCACTATGTGTTGATTTATTCATTAATTTTTTTTGGTTAAGTTGGAGTAGAAAAACAACTCTGCTTCTATTTTCCGAAGGTGAAACAAGCCCACACTCAAGGTTATACTTCCAGAGGCACAGGCTGCACTGTGACTGGGGAGGTGAGGTGAGTCCTCACAATGTAACTGTGTTTACAGATTTTTGTTTCCATAATGAGATTAATTCAAGCACACTCACGCAAACACATTTATTTGTTCACTAACATCCTAACTGACTGTGATTATTCTCTGAAGGCTTCTCGCCTCCCTCAGCTTAAAGTGAAAGTGTTTTATGCCCAGTTTATCATTTTTTTTAATTGGAAATCTAATGCAGTTATAACTTTAAATTGCCCAGTCAGTTTTGAATCTGCATTTTTTATCTGTATATGCACCGTAACTTCATTTAAATAACATTTTTAGGCATTTTTAGTTAAAAAAAAGAGGTTAGGTGTTTTATAGTTTCTCATTTTATTTATGGAGAGTAAAATAAACAAAGACAGGTTTGTTCAGGATGTGTATGTCATACAAATAAGATGATTTTGATTAGTTTTTACTTGGCTAATTGCTCAGGCCAGACAATCTGTTAATTTCATTCTAACAGGAAGTTTATTATTAGTTCGGCATTTAACTCAGATAAGCTTGTTACACTCTTTAACCAAATACTGTTTTGTTCCTCTGCCATTAACAGGTAATAATACTTGAGTTTTAATTAGTTTGAGGAACTTTGTGAGTAGTGCACTCGAAGTTAAGTGTAAATAAAACTAAATGAAACAGGAAATTGCAGGGAGGATTAAAATAAAATCCTCATTTTTTCTCTGATAGCACATAGTCTTGTGCAGAAGGTGGTGAGAAACACAGCAAGAACCAAAATAAGTAGTCTGAATATCGCACACAATTGGAGCTGTCTGGGAAATATTGCTAGAATGTGAATAATACGAAAAAAAAAAAGAAACAGATGTGCGTTCATGTGTAATTTATTGTGGAAAGTACAAGCCTGATGCAGAAGTTGAGATGTGACCTTTCACCTGCCAGCGTGGGAGACCCAGCCGTTGGTATCCTGCCATCTTCTGCACACGCTCCAACTGACCCCGTGCAATAAGAAAAACTTGGTTGCTATGGTATCAAGTGGGATTTTAATGACATGCTTGCAGGAGTTGCTATGTAGAAGCTTTATAGAGATCAGTTTATTGCTCTTTATTCCAAAGCGTGAACCATTCCACCATGTGTACGGTGGCAGTAGGTTATTTGAACGATCAGAAATGATTAGAACAATGCTTTGTTTTAAGTGGGAACCAGGTGGTGGTACATGTTTTTTTTTCCCCAGTTTTGTATGGATATTGCACAGAATGCCATTTAACCATGCATATAAACTGATTAAAACAAATGAATTTAGGACAATATATATTTCAGCGGCTGGTTTTATTGCAGAGTGTCATGCAGATTTCCATAAAAAGTGGCTTTGAAGAATTTTGCGGTCTGGAAACAAATGTGAACAATATCCGAATTGTTCGAGCAATTTTTTTCTTCTCTTGGCACATTTTTGTAGGAACGTTGCACCATTTTTCTCAGAGTGTTAAGTCGGTCAAATTAACACACACAGACAGACACACACACACACTGCTAAAATCACATAAACACAGTTTTTAATGGCAGAAGGATCTCTGAAGCTCATTGAGGACAAAAATTGTACAGAATCTAAACAAGCAGTTCTTATAACTCAGATCTTGTAGTTAGAGAAATGGACAGAAACATAGATAGTGAAAAGTCCTGCCGCTCAGCCTCTTTTGAAGCAGGCTAATACATTTCCCTTTCATTCACTGAAAATTTGCCTGAAAAGAAAACACTGACAACAAGCAATCAAAATGATAGAGATGCACTGTATGCGTATGATCTTATTTCATCTTCCTTTTCTAAGAATTCGATGGATTTTGATCTTTTTGAAGTTCACATTTAAAACTAACTTGGATTGAAGAAAGCTATAGTGTGTGTGTGTTGTGTTCAAAAGGACCAAACGAAACATTTTGGGAGAGGCTTTGTTTTTGATCATACATTAAAATGCTCATAGAAGCCCCTCATCTGCCCAGTTTGGTGCTTCCATTCCAGGAGCATGTGGAGCGCTGGAGTGTATCGAAGGAGGTCGTTCGTCACTGATTCTGTGGTTATTTTTAACCGTTCCCCATGTGCAGGTCTAATCAGAACAGGATGTTCCTCATCAGATTAACCAGGAAATATATTTTCAAGAAATGAGACTGGGTCTGTACGTATAACCTACCATGATGTAGCAGACTAAGGTCAATTACACAGCAGGGTTATGGACCCGAATGCTGATCAGGGTTTCGCAATTTCTTCACTAATAGCTCGGAATCAGATGAGGTTAAGCTTATTAGTTACTTCATAATGGGGCAATAACCCGCAGACAAAGTCATTTTTGAATTTATGTCAAGTATATGCTTGGTCTTTTTGCCTTTATGTCTATTCCTGTTTGAGTAAATTGAAAGCAATTAAACCTTGAAGTCAATTTCATATGAGCACTCATACTTGGCCAATAAAGCTGCTTCTGATTTTTAAAATGGTTAAAATGTAATTTCCCCCTTTGGCAATCTTTAAAAAAAAAACTTTGCAAAGGCAGAAGTCTGAAATTTAACTGTTAATTGGCAGCTACATTTGTGCTATGTCATTATTATGTTCAGAATAGAGCTAACTGTTTCCCCATTGATACATTCTTGTCATAACATACTTTGACACAAACCTGCAGAAAATTAATCCAGAAATGTCTGATTTTTGTAGTTCAGTAAAAATGAGGCCACTAATTATAATAACTGCTCTTCAATTTTAGCATGAGACATACGTAAAAACAACTCTTGCAAACTGAAAAGTTAAACTTATCTTATTATCTAAATCACTGCATTTAAGGTGTGTGGATTTTTTTGACAGTTTCCGCAGTGATTTTTAGCAAAGCACTCTCCTGTGAAAAAATATGGAGTATGGTATCATTTCCATCATGTCATTTCAGTTTTTCTCCCTTTTATATAACCACCAGTGTAATCACATTTAGCAGACGTCCCCCCTGCTGGTGTGTAAGAGGTGTTTTCCTCTTGCAGTATCCTAGGATCAGTAAAATGATCATACTTGTGAAGCGAACAGGTAAAAAAAAAAACAGGTAAAAAAGAAATGACACCTCATTTATCTTGTCATCAACCTAAAGAGCAATCTCTCCCTGTTCAAATTTATTTTGCAACAGGTGATAGTTAGAAAACTCGCTGTAGCTGTAATGAGCTTTTTCAGACCTCATCTACATTCCAAACAGTGACACATTGCATAATATCCTTAAAACACAGGATTTTTTTTATTTTCTGGGGTCGAAATAAAGGCTACAAAAGCCTCATTGGATCACTGTACTTCAAAACACTTCAGGCCCATGTTTTCCATATACTCGACAGCTGAAATGTGATATGTGGGATAGTTACATTCATGATACTCCACCCTGAGTGAAACCTCCTAAGCATTGTTTCATGTACCGCGCTGTCACTAGGCAGCAAATGGAATTGGAAATCTGTGTGCGAGAAGGAAAAAGAGATGGAACGAAATGAAACGAGATCCAGCTGGCGCCTCCACACAAAAGACCACCTCTAGTGTTTCCGTGGCTCCATCACACAGGGAGAGGCAGAGGAGAGAGTCTGAGTATGTTTCCCCATTTGTGTGACACTCAGCGCTCCGGGTTATTGGCTGGTTTGTGCCAAGCACCGGTGCAGCATGTCGGGGATAAGAGAGCTAGAGTTCTGCTTGTGCACCCCTTTTATTTATTCCTCTTTTATTTGAATCCCCTATCTCCCCCCTTCTTTCTCTCTTTCTCCATGTTATATCTCATTCTCTCTCTCTCTCTGGTTCTCTCCAATATCAACACCCCAAGTCTATTCCCGACTCTCCTCTCACCTCTTCATTTTTGCATCTCTCTTTTCCCTCTCTGCCCCCTCCAACTCCCCGTCCTTCTGTCTCTCTATCTTCTTCTCTCCTGGGTTGACAGTGTGGAAACTTGATGAATCAGACTGCGTGTGACAGTCTGGCATGTGAGTGAATCTGATGTGGTTAATATGGTGTCTGCTGACAGCGCTGTGGAAATCTTTCACAGTGGAGGAGCACTGAGACACGGCTCCACATTGCCCCAGCTACCCTCCATCACCCTGCTGCTAGTGTGTCTGCACAGGGGTTGCGGGCGGGGGCATGTGTTTACTTGTCTGTGTGTATTTTTGTGTGTGTGTGCGTGTGCATATCGGTGTTTGTGTGTTAACAGTCTTTTTTCCTGGGGTTCAAAGGTCAACAGAATAAGCCGCCTTCTTTTCTCTCTGCCTACATGTATTATCCAGTTGTTCCTTCAAGAGTTCACATCAGCCTGACAGTGAAAGCTGAGGAGCTTCCCTGGATGAATTAAAGTGATAGTCACATCCTCCCTTTGTCAAGAGAAACAAAATAGGAGCAACACAAAACACATATTACATAACGGATTGCTGTGATCACAAATATTTTTTTAACCCATGTTAACCACAACAAATAAAATCACCCTTAACTCAAGAATTAGATAAATGTTTTAAAACTGATGCACCATTGTCCTGGAATTTCAACATTTTTCAATAGCAATTATCAGTTTGACAAATTTAAATTAAAACAATCTATTTTTTCATTCATTCATTTCATTCAATTCATTTAATTTTACAAAAATTTTTAACTAATTAAAATGTTTTTTTTTCTCATTAGTCAGTGTAAAACCCTTTAATCGAAAAATAATAATAATAACAATAATAACAATAATAATAATATGCTGAATCAAATAAAAAACACATTAAGTAGATATATTACACAGTTATTATAAGGTTAATTTCTAATTGACGACTAATAACCTATGTGGTCAAAAGTGATATGACATTATTGAAATAATATATCTTTTTTATTAGTATAAGAAGTCATTTTTATGCCTTTATTATACATTGACCCCTTTAAAACAATCAGAAAAAATGTTCTTGTTACCTTTTTCAGCTGTGTAGCTATTTAAGCACTGATTACCCAACTCAAATTAGCTATGCTGCAATGCACTGCTTTTGGTTATTATTGTTGAGCTATGAATATTTGTCATCAATCTATGTGCTGTCATTCTGTATATATTTGCATGCATGAGCATCTGTGTGCATCCTCTGTGTGTGTGTGTGTGTGTGTGTGGTTATGTGTGCACTCAAACTGTGATTTTCTCTGTGCGTGTGTAAAAACATATGGTGAGTCAGTGTGTAGGAGTTGAGTGCCAGTGTGTCTGTGGGAGGATGCAGAGAGGATGTGTTGTGATGGAGAGGAGAGAGGATTCAGGTTGTGCGCCAATAGGTGGCACTCTACCCTTTTGTGATTGGCTACGGTGACCCAGACTAAGACAGGTCCTGAAGCACATGCGCTCACATCCGAACGGAACAGGAAGTTGGATAACAAAACTTCCTTTTTTTCCATTCCTCTGGTTATTTCTGCCTACTTGGGCTGCCAGGGGAATGACAGCAGAGTGAGATGAGTGTGACTGGGGGGCAGCTGGAGGTTGCACCACTATGTGTGGATGAATAGTGAGTTTACACTGCTTGTGTTAGAGGCTTTCTTCCCTTTAGGCCTAAATGACTTTATGGTGTTTAAAGTAAAAGACTAAATGGTTTGAGAGGTTGCAGTTTTCTTTGCTTGGACAGCTTTTGTCTTCACCAGGGCATGCACTGCAAATACATGTGCACATGTTTGTACATAGCTGTGTAAGCATAAATGCTTGTGTGTGTGTGTGTGCGTGCATGTGTGTGTGTGCGTTTGGAGAGCAAAGTGTCAGTGAATGTCAACCCATACTCAGTGTCATAAAATGTAGTTTACTGGAGTCTAATCTATTTACAGAGGAGAGCAAAGAGACTTAATTACTGGGACATAAATACGAGTGACTGACCAAACCACATCCCTACTTCTCTCTCAAGACATCTCATATCACATCACTGCTATAATCATTGGGAGTCACATTCAGTGTATAGAGGCATCCATGTGTGAAATGAGAATTATTGGCTTCATATTCTGTTAAAAGCAACAAAGGAAAAAGGTAAGATTAAATTATTGTGATCTTCTGCATTAGAACAGACTGTTAATTATTCAGAAATATAATTTCAGGCATCTGTTTGAACAAAAAAAGTTTCTTACATGTCAAATAATGAAAATTGTGGCTGTAATTGCTAGAAAATACTCTGTGCAGAAGACCACATCTCATTACAGAGATTGTTTTTTTCAAAATCCCACAGTGAGCAGAGCCTCAAAGCCTATCTATCTATCTATCTATCTATCTATCTATCTATCTATCTATCTATCTATCTATCTATCTATCTATCTATCTATCTATTCTAGTTTTATTGTATTGACGATAATTGAACATAATAACATACAATTCTGTGGGAAAAGTATGTATTCATTTATTAACAGGGGACAAAGGACCTGAATATGCAAATTAAGTTTCTCTATTGCGATGAAACAGATCTTCCTCTTGAAAAAAAAAAAAAAAACTAATGGAGAACAATGGGTACAAGGAGCAAATGTGAAGAAAGTAAACTGCAAAAAATACAAAAGTTGTGGTCTGTCATTCAAACCAGTACAAACAGTTATTGCAGTGCAGCTGATCAAGCAGGGATTACAAATAGCAACCTACAGAAATACTTAATCATATTCACAAAATATACACAAAAAATAACAATGTAGAGCATTCATTGTCTATTAAAGTTTGCCCACAATTTTGAGGCAAATGACAGTGCAGATATGAAAATTAAAAAAAAAAAAAAAGATTAACACTGGCTAAATGAAAGAATCAATAAAGCCCATGCCTGAGGAACGAAACGAAATGAGGAAAGGGCGATTTATGGCTGCAGTCACCATAGCAATAGAATTCTATGTTCTATGGAGTTCACAACCTTCTACATTCAACAACCCTAACAAGCACATAAAGGGTCGGAAGTCATGCAAGTGTGGTTCAAATGGTGGTGCAATGGAGCTAAGCGGCTAGGCTGGGGTCAGAGGGCAGATCAATTGGGTCACTGATAAAAGCAAACGAGCTCAGTCATTTAAAAAAAAAAAAAAAAGCACACACACACACTCATATACACACACATCCATACACAAACCCTCTTACTGCAAATTATTTCTGTCTGACTATTCAACCAGAGTTTATTCTGCAGAAACACAGTCAGTCACCGCCGGAGGTGAGAGGTCGTTGGTGTTCTGAGGATCCATTGGGGTTGAGCCAGCAGTTCTGTAGCAGTCTGAGTTCACTGGCAGTCAGTTTTCCCACAAGAGTCTCACATACAGGGCAATAAGGGCTGAAATGCCCCATCTCATCAGTCTCTGCCTCAAAGACAGAGGGGAGGAGGGTGGTGAAGGAAGTGGAGAAAGAGGGAGGATACAAAGACAGTTCATACAGTCTTACACAACTGTTCTTATAGTCCTCTGGTGTACAAGTAAAAGAAACATGCAACATTAGGCTTTAAAATGAACAAATCCTTTGCACACCATAATTTACAACACTAGGCAACAGTTACATTTCAATGTAAACTGACCAGAGAATTAAAGTACACTCAATGAGTCAAAACCTGGTACATTAGATTTTCATGCCAGACACAGGAGTTTTGCATCCTGACACAGACTTGTGATCAAAGCTTTAGCCTAAACCTAACCATACCTTTATCATTCAATAGTTGCCATGCTTGGATAATATAGAAAGCAATAATTTCAATCCTTGGCACTGGATAAAATCCGAGGTTTTGCAGAATTGTCCAATGATGATGCTCTTGACTGACAACTGAGTTGCTTGTTTGCAAGTTCATGGAAGTTTTGCAACTTCAAAATATGGTTTTTAAGCAATGGATCCCAACCTTGGGGTCCAATCAGAGTCTATTGCATTTTTTTATTGCATTGCATATTTTCAGTATTGAAAAACTATGTTTAGGATGCAAAGTTTGAATCGTGCATTATTTGTCATGTTGGTGTTGTTTAACTTAGTTTTGCCATGTTGGTCTGTTCCTAAATTAAAGTGCTCATAAGAAATACACATAATTACAGCAAATGAGGAGCATTCTTACTAACTGCAATGAGAAAATCATAAAGTAGTATTCAAGAACCAGGAAATGAGGGCACTTATTGTTAATTAACTTAAATAAATAGTGCCCTCAGTATGCATAAGACCTAATGAGCATTAAGGAGCAATTTGTACCCGTTGAACAGCTTTTTGTATCATAATGTATGTATGATAAAAATCTAAATTTCAACTTAATACCTAATGGACGTGCAGTTTTCAAGACTACCATAATCTTTTGGCAAAGTGTGCAGGTTTGACATTAACACAGGCACAAAAGTTGCTTGTGTTAATGAGACACCTTTAATGAGAACACCCTCATGTATGATGGATGTTATAAGGAAGTAAACACACATCAGTTTATATATAGACAACACATGGCCTTAACATGTTACCCTCTCTACTTAATTTGAAATGGTGTCTAATCATATGCAAATCCACACAAGTGGATTATTAATGAATGTGTTTTGGCGTTTTGTATAATTGATGATGATAGGTTTATGTTTCTATTTTTTCTGCTTTCTTAATGAGAAACAGAAGCCAGAGCTGTCATCTCAAGAAATAATTGGCAACTAGTGAAGAAAAACTACAACATTAATTAAAATGACTACAATAAAAAGAAACAATAAATAAAAAGAAAATGCTAATAATGTTAGCCTGTAAAGACCTAAATCTTCTCTGGGGAAATACGGGTTGTTGCCTGGATACATGAAAACCATACTGTATGAAATGCTAAAAAGTAGGGCTGTACCAAATATTATGTTTTAAATCAAAGCCTCCTTAAAGATCCTAATGTACGTCAGAATGTTCAATGTTGTTAACATCCTCCCCCAAAAGTTGGTTTTCCCCTAGCTTAACTTATATGAGTTCAAGCTGCCCCAAGCAGCTAGAATACTGCCTGTTAGCTGGAAGATAGCAAGCTACAGCAAGCACCAAGGGTGTGTGTTTCTGTTTGTGTTGATTTTAGTTCAGCCTCTGACTGTACTCAGCATTCACCAGTCTCCTGTTTTTTCAATTATGGTGTTTTTATTTTTACCATTTTTCTTTCTGAAAGTTCATTAAATCATGCACATTTCTCCTCCAGCAAGCATTTAATGAAGAGAGACTAATTAAAATACAAGTAAGTAGTCCATGACTCACTGCTGCAAATAGGCGGACGTGAAGTTATGAACCACTTTTTAATTCGAAAGTTTAGAAACTAAACTGTGAGCTCTCAGAACGCCGGCAAACAGCTCTGATTCAGAGCAGATTCCAGTGTGGCTGTGGGTGTTTATTCCTCCAGAAGGTCCAGCCTGCTCCTCGACTCTTAGCAGCTGTTTGCCAGCATCTGTGCCTCTGCTCTGCCCGTTCAACCTGCACAACGCTCAAAACCCTGCAATATAAATCTTATCCATTCAAATATTTTTTTTACAGAATTCAAATTTTAAATGTAATGGTTGAAGCTTTGAACAATTTATTACAACCCTATACACAAGTATTATGTAGCAGTGCACTAGTGGCAAGTTTTCCTTTCTATCCTTTTTTAAAAATGAATGTCTGACATTGAAACTCTGCCACAACTTTTCCATTCACTGTGCTTACAATCATGGTGCACTGAAGTGTGTTGCATGTCATGAATTTTGCAGCTCAAACTAATTCATATGGCTTACATTAAATAAGGCAAACTTCAAGTTTGTTCTCCCAACAATTTTGCAGAGTCCTCTGTTTTAGAAATGTTCCTTAAGACTGTAACAGACGGATGGCAGCTTTTGGGAAAGAACAAGTTATTTTACAATAGTTTTTATTGAGAATAGGAAATCTTGGCATATTATCCTGTCACTGAAAGAATGATTAAAAACATTTAGTCAAATTTAGTGGCATCTGTGCATGTTTTTTGGTGTATTTTTTTTTGTATTTGTATGTGCGCATTTCTCCACCTGCATGAGCATGTAACAGAGAACACTGAACCAGACCAATGTATCTGTGGAACACACCATAAAACCCCTTTTAAGATTTCACTTCACATCCTCTGTACTCCATCAGCGGAGGGAAATTAAGCCAATGAACCAAAAAATGTTGTCGTAAATGAATGTTGTGGGATTTAAAAAAAAAGAAATATGAGTGCAAAGGAGAGCTGCAATTGGAAGAGTTCCTGCGAGTCAGTCAGCCACACTCGATCCAGTCAGGACAGCGGGTACACTCATTCCCTCGAGTGTGTTCTAAGTATCAGGGTAGAGAATATCTCATTTCAAACACACGTGCAAGATTGCTTTCATGAGTGGAAATGCATGCATACAAAATTAAACACATACAACAAAATAGTGGCTCTGCCTCTGGCTCTGCAGCCTAGCTAGCTTAGCTGTCATGTCTTTCCCCATCCACTTAGGCCTGGGACACAGGACAGACACTAAAAAAAAAGTGTCCTAATGTGTAACGTTGTTTTTGTTATATTGGGGAAGAGAAAACAAAAGAAAAACAAGAGACAGAGAGAGATATAATACCTGTTTGAAATGGTTTCCAGAGCCTGGGGCCCACAGGCTGTGAGCTCCAGGGTCAAGTTGGCAATAGAAGCTGGTTCATCTGCGCTTTACACTCTCACTTTCCAAGGGAGTACTTAAAAAGAAATACAATGCACTGAGGCGGCATAAAAGAGTGCTTGGCAAACGTCTGTCATCTTTTTATTGTGTTTATATCTCTGTATGTGTGTGTGTTTGTCAGTGCAGATGTGTTAAAGTGTGTAATTTCCAGGAAGACGAACTCTTGGCTTAGACGGTATCCCTGTAAGAGAGAAAGACAAGACATAAAGATACAATTAGTGAAGAAATGGCAGTTCTGTACACTGAATATGTGCAAAGCAGAGACGAGGGAAAAAAGAGAAATAGCTGGTGATATTTTATCATATTCAAACATGCAGATGTATATGCATAGAGACACCTACACACACACCTACTCCATTTCACATCCGTCCACATCTGCCTGCACACAAGCACAAACACACATCCGTATGATGTAACAGCATGCTCCGGTTCAGTGTTGCTGTGAACGTTGGCAACCATTCCAGGCTGAATTTGAAATTTGAATTTATTCAGGTCCCTCGCTGCCAAAGTTGTTCACAAAGACCTTGTGAAACTCGTCTGGGAACCTCTGCCAGGTAGTTCACACCTCCACCTCCTCCGCTTGATGTGTTAAAGCAGGAGACACTTTTGACAGCACTGAGAGCCATTTTTAGCCAGAGAACTTACACGGCTGCTGGCGAAAAAAATGCCAGCTTTCTGTGTGTTTTTTGGTTGTTAGATGGGTGAGGAGGCGTTTTGAGGTACAATAGGTACCGTGTCCATGTGCTTCAGAGGACAAACATGATGAATTCAACTGGTTTGCAAATTTAAGAAATTTTTCATAAATGTGTGCAGAATTCAAATGGTCGGCATGTCAGTTTTGGCATTATTTAACTGTAAACCTAATATCCAGCAATTTGCACTGTACTGAAAAACTAACTAATAGATTCAAATGAAGCATTTTGACATGTTTGAACACATGTATGTTTTTCCAGTCAGCAGAATAATAAGTAGCTTGTTTGTATACAGAATATTGTAAATTGATGTAGGTGCCATATGCATAATATTGTAATGCTGACATTACATTGGTTCAAAATAGGTTGTTGGATATGAATAAACAGTTTAAAACAGCTGTATTACACATGCACAATAACAAAATTAGACTGTAATGCTTAAAATTTACCTGTATTGTTTTTAAAAACAAAAATATCAACTAAAGGAAAACTTTTTATCTAAACTGACAAGGCCTGCAGTATGAAATAACTCAAGAAAAACAATATTTTACATTTTCTTACTATTCAACAGCTCACATGTAATTGGTAGAGCTGTTCATTTTTATTTTCAGAGTTATATCAGGGAATCTAAGCTAAGAGTGATGACAAGAAGGATGCCCTGACACAAAGTGCTAACAAATGACTATTTATCAGATTTTGTATTAGTTCCACCTGTAGCACTTAACTATGAAGCAGTATGTAACAGAATTGCTGATACCTGCAGCTGTATTTATCTATTCTGACTTTAAAAACAGAGTTTGATATCAGTTTTAAAGAACACATGCCAGCCAATCAGAAACAAGTAATATAATATTCCTGTACTGCCAGATCCTCCAAGCACTTGCCAATCTTTACTGATGACATGCTATCAAATATTAATACCTTAATACTTGTATCTAAGAAAAAGCCTTACTAGAAAGAAATAACTCATAACTGTATCCAGTGTGGCTTCACATGAGTGAGTGGTGCCCAGCCTCTTGCTCTGAGGGGAAACTGACAGGTCATGTGACTGCTGACAGACTGATATTGGCTTTTGCTGAGACTAAACTTGTGACCTTTCTGATAATTGGACCATTTCTCTTTAGATGAGGCTGCCCTGCTACATTACCTGCATTTGCTCAAGTAAACAGATAGCCAGTATGCATCTCTGAAGACTGTAAAGAAGACAGACAGGACATTTGTCCAGTCCTGCAGATGCAAGATCCCCCTTTGCCGCTAACACAGCTAGATGATTAATGCAGAGGAAAGAGACGTAAGGTAGAGAGACACCACTCTGCTTAGTTTGTTTGACTGTCCTGTCCTATCAAACAGGAGCAGAGTCCGGGCAGAGAGAGAAAGAGGGAGAGATGGGCAGTGGGAGAGACAGAGAGGAAGAGGGAGTGGTAGAGAGAGTGTCTGAGAGAGTGACACTGAGATAAAGTGAGAAATGGAGAAAGCAATTGAGTGTGAGGGATAGTGGGAAGAGAGAGAAAGAGCATGTATATGTGAACTGAAAGTCAGGGACAGAAAGCAGTTCTCTGGTGTGATAACAATTTATCTCCCTATAAGGATTTGTAAATGTTCACATCTCCATGCTTCAGTGTGCACAGAGACGTCCGTATAAACACAGGTAGATGTGTGAGAAACTCATTCATGCAAGGACACAGCAACTAGGTGACAAAGGCAGATGTAGCAATTCCCATGAGGCCACAGAGAGAAGTATGATAGATAGAGGATCGCTGTTTATATCGGTCTTCTTCGCTCCCAGGCTGAGTGGCCTGTAATTGAATGATCATTACACCAAAGTTATGGCTACAGCCCCGCTGTTGGAAAAAAAAAGAAAAAAGGAATTGAGTTGAAAACAGCATTTAGTGGTTTTGATTTATGAGCAACAATGAAAGAGTTGTTTTTCAAGCCTGGCACTCTGATGGGCAATAAAGAGAAGCAGGGCTTATCACCTGCTGTACCCACATTGACACACATACACCAGTTAGCCTGCCAGCCAGCCAGCCAGCCAGTAGGCAACCAGTCACCCAACCAGCTGCGGCCCTTCATGGAAGGAAGTGTTTTCAGCAAATTTGTTTCCTTCATGTCTCGCCCTGAATGGTGCTATTCATTAAAATAGCCTCCAGTCGGTAGGCACTGCTGCCATGGCACATTTATACACTTGTATGCCTGTATCCTCACAGAAGTAGACACACACACACACAAATCCACCTGCACACACACTCACACAAACAGGGTTTTCTTCTGGTTCAGCTCATCTTTGCAGGAGGACCTTCTATAATAAAAGCAGAGCTACATAGAGGAAAGGAGGTCTGTTGCACGCATTGCTATCTGCTTTCAGTTAGGGCCACAGGAGCTGTGTATTTATGTCTCCGGAGTGAAAAGGACTGCCTGCTTTCATTTCATGGATGTGGTATTTCGGATTAAGGAGGATCTAACTCAGAATCAAGGGGTCACTAGTGTGGGTGGTGCTGTGTAAAAAATAGCAAAGAAATCTGAAGTGTTAATTGTGGAAGTGTGAAGCATTGTACAGTGGATTGTGATTCAGCTGTGGTCCATATCACTGAGCAGGGCTGCTTTCATCGTCGCCAAAGCTGTTGCCTACAAAGGTTCAGTTCAGCCTAATAATTCAGCTCAAGCACATGTGCGTTCCTGTAATCTTTACTCTCATTTACATCTAATTACTCATGTGAGTCTCCACTAGCCAGATTTGAAATATGATTGCAATACATCTTGTTTTTTTTTTTTTTTACCAGTTTATATGCAAATAAGACCAAGCCGTACTCGAGTCCAGAGGGCTTTGGTATTGCACCTGAAGCTGTTTTTCGCTAATCATTACAGGCTCATGCAACTCCTTCACCCACACAGATCATCGCTTGTTTATCCATATAAATCATTCAGTTGTTTGAATTATAAGCGATCGGAAAGAAGCTGCAAAAACATGCTTTGCCTTCTGGATTAATGTTAAAATCACTGGAGCCTCTCTTTTTCTGTCACTTTATGTGTGACTATCAGACTGCTGGCTGGTTTCAGTGTAAAGGTTAACATTTCTTTCAAAAAATTTTTTTGTCAATTCTCTTTATATAAATCATCACTACGCAAGCAAGGACATAGACTCTTTTTGTTGAGAATGTGAGGTTTGCAAATGAACAGCCATTTTGTGAGGAAACTGTAAATTCTACCACACCAACTATAGCAGCTCTGTATGATGACAGCACAGTGAGAATGATGTAACCACAATCGATCACAGTGACGACCTGTAATCGTACTGATTCTTTGCGCTGGCTGGTGAGCCACAAGTTCTAAGACCACAGGGATTTTCACTTAGCAGCTCTGGGGCACAGCGTGTTGTATCACCTCCTCTTTCCTCTCATCACTCATCCCCCTCAATGCACTTGCTTAGTCATACTCTTCTAAATGTATGTGCTGACGTTTGTGTGTTTTGAGCATACACTATATTCAAATTATATTAAAACACATGCAATCTATAGACTATTACATATTTCTTGTTTATTTCTAACTCCAGTAGATATCAGGGTTTGAAGACCATGACTCTGATGCTTTTTTACAAATAGTTTGTCCGGATGTGCTTTCTCACATAGAGTTTCTATCAATTAATAGAAACAGTTAAGAGAGTGTCACTAAGAGGGTTAGTCATACAGAGCTATCCCAACGCCTGCCAATGCTGTCATGTCATCGCACTTGTCTCAGTGCAGGCTGCAGGGTTTTTCCCTTTTTAGAGAAAGAGCAAGAAAAGGAATGAAAGGAGCTGAACCCACACAGTTAAAAAGCCCCGGAGTCGCAGAGCGCATCAATAGTGTGCACATAAATGCATAACCAGGCATATGCATCTGTTTAGAGCATATTATGAGACAAATCAAACAGAAACTTGCATGCGCACATCATGAAAAGAGCTTTTAAATTTAGCCATCAAAACCCTTCGCATGCTGTCGACGTGTCAAACCCTACAGGATCTATAGAGGTGATGTGTGAGAGCTACATACAGTACACGTCTTGATGTCACACTGCAAAACACTGCAGTGTGATTTCATCTGTTGACAGACATATTGCTTTGGCAATAACAATGCCGATATTGTTCATAGTTACTATCAATAACATCTGTGAGTCATATTTTCAGTTCATGTAGCTAAATTTGAAGGACTTGTGAGATTGACATTAACGTGCCTCTGAGCCCTTGTGATTCATCTCGACAAACATTTTTTGTTGGCTGATTTAAGTAACATTCTTTGTAAGCCTGTTCTATGGTGTTTTAATTAAAACCAGAAAAAAGATCACAGATATTATGTACAAAAAAACTATGACTCGATCATTTAACTGACGCTTGTTAATCACACATTACAAATGCCGAAAGACTTCAGTTTTGAGTGGAAACTTAGTAAAGTGTATAAACTGTTATTAAAAGTGTCTCAGAGAGAACAAGTTTAGCTAACTTTTGCAAGCTTTTTTTGTCATTACAAGTACCAAATGGATTGTCAAAAAACTTGCTTTGAGACTCAATAACTGCAAAAATGTTAGCCAACGCTAAAAGTGTTATGGCAAATATTATCTTGCTAGCATATTATAGTTAAGATTACCTGCTAACATTTACATTTTGATAGACTTAGGTAAGAAATCAGCGAGAAGTAGCAATCAAAAATCTGACTCGGGTCAGTTTACTCAGGAATGTACTTTAGTGCGTACCTCACTTCTGTATGAACAACAGTGAGTAAAGGCATTATGGCTGTACATACTGGCTGTTTTCAGTTCTGTTGTGCGTTTGGTCTGTTGCAAGTCCAAGCTGTCATGTTCACTTAAGTACAAATCTAGCCTGTAGCTGCACTGTACAATACATATGGCTAATAGCTCAGTTGCCAATTATTCATGACTGAGCTCTCAGATTATGATTGTTTCTGTGGCTTTTGCTGTCTTTGAATAAGTTTTCAATATGGAAATAGCCTACTGTGAATCATTGCTGAGCTGACAGAACCTTCAGTCAGCAGTGATGGGAGCCCCACTGCTAAAAGCTACCGATTCGGTCACTGAAATAGTCAGTTCACTTTGAAAATTTGATGAAAAAGATTTGTTCTTACATGTACTGAAACCTCCACATTCAGCTCAGAGCACCACTGTGATGGAGTACAACCTGACAGACAACTAGCATAGCTGTACATTGTACAATGCAATCAATATCCAGTAAATGAAATCCCGCTTAGATACATATTTGAAATTATATTGTGTTTATGCAATCATGAGACTACAGTTAACTGCGTATGGAAAGCACAGACACCTACAGGCAACGAGTACTGCAGCCCGTTGGCACTGCAGAGTGCTAGACACAATCCAAAACATTGAATGACAAATACAGCGCTTGCCAGTGTTGCCTGGTGGTCTTGTATTGCAATTATAACTCAGCTACTGTATCAAGCCTGTGACCACTGTGCTGACACATTTGTAAAAAAGCCATATGGTAAATAATTTGAGCTGAAAGTGGAAGAGATTTATGTGGCTGCTGAATAATATATGGGCTCTCGGGCTAGCAAACACACACTGGAAAAAAAAATACAATGAAGACAGATACATATTGCATCCATACTACACACACACACAAACACATACACGCATGCAAACACATAATTCATCAACACACAAAAGAAGACACAATAAACAAAGCTAAGAACAACTGCAGCATACTTCCTGTGAGATGTATATTTTATCAACCGTGTTTTCTGAGTATTGGGGCAGTTCTGTGCAATGAACCATGTGATGTAGTTTAAAATACTATATACACCAATTAACGACTACATGCCTCTGTGAATATTTCATTATTATAATATTGAACAATAAGAAACAAATGGCCAGCTCCAACAGCTATGATGAACTCAGGCAGCTCATCAAGTCAGTACCAACTCTTTGAGCTCACAAAGAAAACTTTCTCAACAAATTTTGGAGACTTTCACTTATTCATAATTATTATTAATTCAGGCATCTTCATTAAAATTTCTCTCTATAAACATTTGAGGCAAAAAAATAGGTCATATGGCTGTTTTAATTCATTTTTAAACTTCCAAAATACTTTTAAAAAAGATTTTTTTACAAAGAGTTTAAGAGGTGAAAAGTTTGTCATCGGTTTATTACTGGCTGTCTAACTTGTGCACATTTCCTATAGGAATAATGAGTTATACCTGAGCTAATAACACAGCTACAGAGCTTGTGGTGCAAGATTCAGCCAAACAAACTACATCCAGTATGGACTTGCTAGAATTATATGCTACAATCATCCCATCTGTTTACCTGGACATCTCCATCGTGTCCTTGGTGAGATAAACGATCCAGTAGACCAGGTTGAAGGCGCCAAACGAGAGGGGAAAGAGGATGCGGGAGTATTTGTCAATGATGCTGGTGCCAGTCAGAACATTGTTTGCCGGTACAGCTGAACCCTGCTGCAGGAAGGCTTGGGCATTGACCGGTGGGTTGGGAAATGTTTTCGCAGGGCGGTCAAACAGCGGGGCAGAGTTCATCCTCTTCTTTAGCACACTGCTGGCATCCACCTTGGGGAGGTAAAGGGGGAGAGATAGAGAATTTTTAAGAGGAAACACACATTAAACAGAATATTGCATGATGTAATATAAGGGTATTAATGATTTAACTGGTACTGTGTTGTTGTACCCAGAGAGTTATGAAACATCATATCTTATGTGCTAAGTGGTTTAATACTGTAGTAAAAACATATTGTGTCTGAAAGGACATAATTTTATAATGATGAAGGTATCTTATAACAATAACACATTAAAAACATAAAAAAGCAAAGCAAAAAATAAGCAAATAAGCCAACAGATCCATCCTGATGTTAGTATCATGTTTGTACAGCTGTGTGTGGATCAGTGCATGTGGGGATGCTGTGTGTGTATCTGCAGAAAAAAAAGCCTGGAATACCAACGTGCACCACAGTAATTAAGCTCAACAAAGGAAATCAATGATGTTTTGCTTCTGATTTGATGTGATTTCAGTCAACCCAATCCATGAAGATTAATGCCATTGTGGGAAGCAAACAAAACATATTAAACAAAAGAAGCTTGCAGTGTATTGACACATGGTTATTGCTTTGCCTCATCAACTTTCAGTAAACCATTGTGATCTCGGCACATGCTCCCTGCTCCAATAGTTGTAAATCAGCTACATTACATGTAGCTGTTGAAAGAAAATGGAGAGTGCATCTGGGAAATGGGTCAAGGAACACCTTGTTGCCTGCAGGTAGAGTCAGTGAGAGTGAGTGAGAGATTGAAAGAGAGAGCTGTCTTTTCTTTTTCGCCTTACATTGTTGTGAGTCATAATCACACATATGATGATTTTTCATAGTGAACATTTTTTTTATATTTATGTTTTATCAAAACAACATTTTCATATGTAGTTTCTCAGCTATTTACCAAAAGCAAGTCTAAAATAAACCTTACTTTTGCAGAATAAAGATAATGTTCATCAAAGTGCAGAGTTTAAATAGTTGTTCACAAGTTTTAGGAAATAAACTCTCTTGAGTTCACTGACCTGTCCAGATTACAGCTGTTGGATTTATGCAAGTCATGGTGGATTTTCCTTTTTTTTTTTTCAAACTACAGCCTCGGATTCAGAACTGAACTTGAGAGTGAGATTTAGCCTGGATTTGTGAGGCTACAGGATTACATGCTCCTCTACAGGTTGAGAAACTATTAAACTGTTACAATCCTCGGGCTGAAGGGAACCCTTCCAAAAATGCATGGTGGCCAATTTTAAAAAAAAAAGAAAAAAAGACCATGTTAGTCCTTGAGTTATTAATTTTTTACAGAACTTGACACAGATGCAGATGCAAAGCTTTCACCCAACAGTAATCATACAATGAGGAACGGTACAAAATGTTTACTAAAAGATTAAATTATGCCATAGTAGTATTTATTTGTCCTGATGCTCGTGTCCAAACAACATTATCAGTCATCATAGGGCGGCCGTCTATTAATATATTCATCTCAAGACCATTCAGGCACCGTGGGTTTGATTAAATTCAGTCATCCTGTCACTCCAATTCTGTATGGAGGTCTGACTTCGGGAGTGTAACAATAGAAACGTGTAGCAGAGAAAAGACCCATAAAAAGAAGCACAAAATCACTGCGGTGAAGACCTGAGAGCTGCCAAGAACAAAGTGTGACAAAGACACAGAGAGATGCAGAAGAGAAAAAAAAAGAAAGATGCTATCCCTTGATTAAAGAATTTCAAAGTTGTTTCATTCTGTTCAGTTTTCATTAGTGTGAGACAAGTCTTTAAGGGAAAGCGACAGTCTCACCAGCATTTTACGCTTGACAGAGATGATAATAAAGATGTTACAGAGCACAGTTAAAGGTGTATGGGACAAAAGAAAATGTTAAAATAATTTATTGGGATTTGTAAAACTCTTATGCACAGCGGGAAATGAAAGGGATTTGAGAGAGTTCGGGTCATCAAACAGCTGGTCATCCAGACATTATGCTCACTTGTTACTCCATTACAGTGTGCACCCTGCTCCATAAGTTAAGCATGACTTCCTCACTGCTCATTAGCAAGGTCGAGGTCAGTCTGAGATTGAGGTTTCATTGGTCTCCATGATCTGTTTGTTAGAGCTGGTTTGCGTCCTAAAAACATCAACAACTCCAAGCTGTGGCTTCAAATGTCAGCTACCTAACACTGTGATGCCTCTTTTTGAGGTACGAGATCATGCAGTGAATACACATGGCATGCATGGCCCCATGTGGCATGTGTGTGTGGTGTACTGTACTGTACATTTGCACGGCTGATCCGATGCACAAGCTTTTTTTTTTTTTTGATAATGACAACAGGCCTGCTTGGCTTCCTCCTGGTCAAATCCCAGAGGGATCAGCTCCTCTCCTCTTTATCCACTGCTCTAGATTTCAACAGACCCACTTTGACACAGGGAGGATGGGCACTGACTGATGGGTGTGGTTGTCCATGTGTGGGGGTGGGTGGGAGCTATACATAAATGTGCTCCATTGGTTATCTGTAGGTGTATGTGAAATAAGGTTACTGTGTGCGCTGCCAATATGGCAGTAGGTGCTCAAAGGTTAACATATGTGGGTGTCGAGTGGGTGTGTATACACTGGTGGACGATTATAAAGAGGCAGTGGAGATGGATATATGTATGTAAATGTACTTTTATGTTAATGCATCTGAAGGAAAGCAGTAAATATTCTGGATATATCAGCTATGACACTTTTTTCATTGTTTAGGTTGTGAAAACAGGAGAATAAAAATAAATATGGGTTGGTGTTAAATGTGCATAAAAGAACTAAGATTAAGCTTTATAGTTTTTTTCTGTAAAATTATCCACATTCAAAGCAAGAGTACAAGCTGAACCAGTGACAGATGCAATAAAACTGACCAGCCGAAACAAAGACTTTACCTGATAATCAGCAGCAAAATATAATATTACACCCTATATATTATGCTTATATGCTTATTTATTAGCCTGTATTCTAAGCATTCTAAGTGAAAAACCCATTTCTGACTTCTGATTTGGACAGATCATGCTCTCCTACTTCTTAGTTTCACATGTTCACACTCTAACTTGAATATAATAGTAGCTACTAGCTAGTTATAATCTTAGCCATTAGCTTGCTGCGTGATCTGCTCCAAAGGGAACCATAAAAATAATTGATTTGATAACACAGTGCTCCTTAGCAAAGCTTAGGGGAAGAGTTTGAACATTAAGTGTCTTTCTAACATTCAAGTCCAACATTTTCACAGATGGAGTCACACCACTCAACACCTGGACCAAATGTTCAGTCATGCCAGAATGTTGAATTTAAACGTTTATTTGGCATCATTCTGGGCAGATGGACGACTACTTTGAGATCACAAAAACACCTTCTAGAAATAACCTGCTGCAGGTCAAGTGGTGAAGAATTATGTTTTGATTTTATTCCCAAGTCTTTTTACAGAAAAATATGTGACTGAGGAATGTATCAGTATTGAAGTCTTTAATGAGATTACTGACTACATTATGAATGAAGTCTGTCTGTTAGTCTGTCTGCCACTTTAAAGAAATGATAAATTAGAATCGCTTTAGCATTTCTGGAGAATTCAAGATGCAAGATGCAATTCCAACAAGCACACATGAGGACACATATATGAGTGCATAAGAAAGAGGCTAACACAATACATTTTCCTGCTAACTGCAGAGCTCTGTAATACAAATGCAGAGTGTAATGCACACAAGCCATAAAACATAAAGCAGAAGATGACAAAGGTGCAAATTCCAAGCTGGCATTTATCTCAGTGAGCTCCAGTTTCTGTCATAACAGGGACTCTATATCATGTCTCTTGATTTCATATTAATACACTGATCTGTTTGGCAGTTGCTCGGTCTCATCGGAACTTCACAGCGTAACTTTAGAGACATCAACATTGAATCTTTTGTTGTCAACACTCTTTCCTGAGCTTGAAACTAATAACACTCATTTGGTCTAATTATCAGAGCACTGGGACGCCAGGACAAATGCTCCAAAATCAAAACAGTGCCGATTTAATCAGGATGTCTCATCACCCAGGCGGTGATCACCAATCCTGTGATTGTCGGCACCTGTGGCTGGGCCTAAAAATAAGGTCCCTCTTTTGTCTCTCTCTTTTCACCATTCTTTTATTTTTTTTGTTCTTGCTGTTAATTTCCTGCACCACATACTGCACCACCTACTTCCACGCACCATTAACAATGCATGCAGTAACCTTTACACACACTGATAAACACCCCCTTCCCTTTTTGTGTTTACAGTTGTATATCTGATTCATTAAATGAAGCATTTATATTATGTTGTTGTCAGATTTTCATTCTTGTTATTCTTGATTACCTGACAGTCATAACAGGTCGTAGTGTTTTAAATCGTGACAGGTGGATGGCTATTTCTATTCCTAATGATACACCATTGTTTTTTTTTCCCCTTTCCTCTGTGTAATGAAGAGTCTTCCCTCCTACATATTTGTTGAAAGCAGTCATTTTCCATGATGCATCCCTCCCACTCTCTCTTTCTATCAGTGTAACTCTCTCCCATGCACGCACACTCAAAACACAAAAACAAACCACACCGACCCCTCACATCCATCCCTCCATCTTGCTCTACAGAAATGGACCGGGCCAGCTTCCTCAGCCCCCACTCTGTTTCATTGTAGTGGCTGCCCTCCTTCTTGTGAGCCTGCAGTGATCTGTTGGATATTCCCTTAATCTATGGCTCTTACATAATCTGCAGCAACATCATTCACAGAGGCACCGCCTGTCTCCTCGTGTCATTCTCTGTGGTTATCACGTAGTCACAGGGCAGAATAGAGGACTGGGTGTGAAGGGTGGATGGATGATAGATATACAGTAGATGGATGGATGGATAAGACATTGCATAGAGTGATAAGTGAACTGTATTGATGTGTACGTGTGTGTGTGTGTGGTGGGGGGGTTGTCATTTACTGCAGATTACATGTATGCGTCTATATGAGCCTGTATATGCGTTTGAGTGTGTGCCGCAGATTACATGTGGATGTGTGTGTGGGACTGTGTGGACAAGCGTGGATAAAGTGGAGATTGTGTTTTTTTTTCCAGTTGGTGTATGTGGACAGCACATTCGAGCAAAAACGAGAGGCGGAGAGGCAAAGGAGGGATGGTCAAGAGAGGTGTGTTTGTGCATGAGAGAGAGAGAGAGAGGAGACAGTGTGTGTGGCAAGAGAGAAAAGAGGGCCCACATGAAGGGCACAGCAGGGGGCTGAAGGAGAAGCAGAGAAAGAGGGATAATACTGTGTGTTACTGCATTTTTTGTGTGCTTGTGTGTGTGTGCGTGTGCTTGAGGGGGGGAGAAAAGAGGGAGATGGGTGAACAGAGGAGAAAAGAGATTTTGTAGAAAGAACTTAAGAGCAAGTCAAAAAATAATGATCCACAAGTGATGTGAAAAAGACTGTAAACCAGGCAGAATCAAAATACAACTGCATACAACACTTTCAATACTATGAGAACACACAGCTTTGTTGATACAGAACCACTGTAACAGCTGGCTATGTTTACCACACTGACCAGTGTAACCAGTAATGCTCACCAGCAAGTAATCCACAGACAAGTCTCATCCATCAACAACATTGAATGACTTCTCTAAGAAGATCCCAGTACAAAAAAAGGAGAAGAAAAAAAGAAATCACCAAGCAAACTGACCTTTTATAAATCCCACAACAAAGATATTCAGCCAGCAGAGCATTAAAAAAGAAATACATCCACAGGAATCAGAGCCAAATCTTAACAAAACAGGGAGTAAACAACAGTGACCTACAGATTGAAAGAGGTCACTATATGAAGTGATGAAAACAGCTGAGCTGAAACAGTTGAACAGATTTCATCTGTGTGGGTCAAAAATATAAAAACCCAAGATATAAAAATATGATAAAAAGATACTCCAGGTTTTATGACCCCACCAGATGACAAAACAACAACTTTTTTTTTCTGTTGCAGGACTCAGCAGTTCAGTTTGTTACCTGCAGCCACTCCAACAATATACATGCTGTATAAAACTCACGCATACGAAGCTTTGTGATGAAAACATATTTACGATTTGACTGATTATACACATCTATACAGCATTTGTAATGGTTCACTTTAGAGTTTACTTTTCATATCCGCTCTTTTAGTGTTCTATCAATCATTGATTTTTTTCTTTATTGACTATTTACCTCACGTTTTTTGCAACACAGACGTGTTTAAATGTCATACTGACTAAGTTAATTAAAATAAAAAAAATAGAGAAGAAAATTCAAATTAGAATTTTCATTTAAGGGCCAAGAGCTGAGAATCAATTCAGACGGAAAGAGTCAAACAAAAGCCAGAGACCAGAACCAAGCAAGTGATACCAGTGGAAAGACATGCTGAGTGTATAATAGAACCAGATATGCACCAGTAGCACCTCTTATTTAAGGTAACCCCTTGCACCTAAATGGCCCATACTGCCACAAAGAAAAGCACCCCGTCTACTTAGACATTTGAATTGGACTTTGGAATGTAAATGACCATAGCTACAGTGCAAATATTAATTCCCTTTACCCTCTGTGATCAGTGTAAAAACATATAGAACTATAGTTTAGCTTCACAACAGCCAGATGTGGTAAATCCACAAAAAAAGTGGAGTGTCTGTTTGTTTGCAGGAAGTAAATAGTTTTGATGAATGATGCAACTGTTGTTACTAAACTTTCACTTTCTGCATGTGCGTCATTAAATTTTAGTGCAAGTACCAAATTTGGACTTGATACGTCCTTTCTAATTTAGAATTCCTCTGTAAATTTTTTCGAGGCATTAAATCGATATAACACAGCAGGCTACATTTTGCTCTTTTTATGTGCAAAGTTAATTGAAGGAGAACATGTCAGAACACGAGCGCTGACGTTACAATGACAAACCTTCAGCTAGTGGAGTGAAAAGCTCTTTGAAGAACTATGTTATATTGCAGCTCAGATTAGATTTGTGAGAAGAAAGACAGAAGCAGAAGTGGAGTGGTTTGATGAAGAGATATAGAGGTATGAAATGAGGCCAAGTGAAGCCTTTCTCCTTCCCTGTGAGTGCAGCACTGACTCTGATGACCATTTATCACAGCAAATCTGTGCATTTTGAAAGGTCTGTATCTGTATAAAACCAATAATCCTATCGCTGCAGGTAACCCACATGTATAAAACACATGGAAAGTGACTGTGTGTCTGCCATTGTTGTAAGGTTAAAACTTGATTCAGAGCAGATTTTTCAATTCATGTGTATACAACAAATGTGAAACGGTGTGGCAGACTTACTGAGGAAACCTCTCCATCGTTCCCTGTGGCTGCAGCCGGAGCTGCAGCTGCGGCTGCTGCCTCCTGGGCCGCCGCCTTCATGGCTGCTGCCTTCCGCATCTCCCGGTTGGCCTGCAGGGTGGAGAAGTAGTTGACAGCTGCAAACTCAATGAGGGCGGAGAAGACGAAGGCAAAGCACACAGCGATGAACCAGTCCATGGCCGTGGCATAAGAGACTTTGGGTAGCGAGTGGCGGGCGCTGATGCTAAGTGTTGTCATGGTCAAGACGGTGGTGATACCTGCATACAGAGAGGAAGCAGATGTTAGAAACACGCTACTCTTTATTTCACATCAAATCTATTATGATTTTGGTATTAATGGGCTTGTCCATACTTTCGTATTTTTCGTTTGGTATAATGTTGCAGTTTGTGACGTTTTGCTATTTTGCCTTGAAGAAACAGTCAGCCATTTTTTTGGAATAAACTTTTTTTTTCTTGCAGAGAGAGAAATGATTAGCTTGATGCCACTCTTGTTTCTGAGCACCAAATATAGACTTTGAGGCAGGAGATAGTTAGCTTAGCTTTGGGTAAAAACTATTAGCAAAGGGGAAAAGCTGGGCTGGCTCATTACAAATTTAAAAATACACCTGTCCCACTAATTCCTCATTACCCATTAAAAATGCATATTTTGTTTGTTTAGTGTGCACACACATACAAAAATGCACACACACAAACAAGGCCATATTCAACATGTTAATTAGTAAGCTTTTGAAATGCTAGTAAAAGCTAGCCCCTTCCTCCTGTATAAAGTCCTAATGCTGAAGTAAACTAACTACTTCCTGGCAGACATCAAAACTCGTCTCATCTCACTTTCATTAAGAACAAGGTTGTTTTTTTCCTGTTTGTTTTTTTATTTTTTTTTCAGAAATGTTGAAATATTTCTCACTTGCTGTTTTGATGAGTGCCTCAATCAACACTGTGGAGAAACTGTTCAAGTCTCTGTATGATCTTTAATGTCGAGCAATTCAGCATAACATTCTGGTAAAACACGGCGCAGTCCAACCCAGAAGTGTGTATACATATAATACACGGATGGAAAGTGGTAATTTAACATTAGCTCTATTCTCAATGTTGTAAACAGTGATGTTCCATTGATGTGAAAAATGTTTGCATGTCTGTGTTTCTGTCTGTCTGTAATATAATCTGAGTATGTTTGTCTGTGAATAACAATGAAGAGGCTTGATTGTGAGAAACCACCGCAATCAACTTTGAATACAAACACCCCAGACGCACAAACAAATGTAATCTAACTCTATATGCATACATTAGAAAACAACTTAAGGATAAATAGCTGCCATTTAGTCTCTCAGAGTGTCTCTTCTCCAAATCAATGGATCAAATCTCTCAGGTCCTCTCACTGGAGCTATTTTATCATTTGATGTTGCAAACAAAAGTGCAGCATCTCTTTAGAAATCACCGTTTCAACACTCTTAGCAAAATCTACCATCTGGCCAATAACGTCTGTGATCACTTCAGCATTGCGGGGATGATAGCAGTTGTAGCACTTGTATCTTAAGTATTTATCAGACCATAGTGCTGCAGAGATGATTCAAAGCTGGTTCCCGGCAAGGTCACAACCTGTACTGTAGAGAATCATTGACACATAGGTCTGAAAGCTACCAACACTAAAGTGTGCTTATTTTACAAAATTCTAGCGTACTCCCAACACCGTTTTACTGAGAAGACACAATTTGATTATTTTGAAAACCCAGTTAAAGGAGCAAAATTTGAGCTTTTCTTGTTTATTCTTTCAGTGGAATAATGTGGCATGCACACTGTAATTACATACAAACTAAGGTTCTTTGTTAAGTGTTCTGTCTTAGGCAAGTTCATGGTATGTGAGTAAAGGAGAATAAGTGGAAAAAGCTACTTTTACCAAGTGGTGCACTGTATTAGAATCAACCATTTACTCTAATTTAAATCATAGTCATGTATGCTAACACTTGCAAAGATTATTGAAAAAAAATGCAGCTTAATTTTTAACAAAATATATACACATGATTTGTTGCATGTACCAAACTGTTTTTCCCAAAGGAGTATCTTTGACATATGGCAGCAGCTCTGTTTCATTTCATATAACTAGAATGTCAGGCCATGTGGCATTTTACCAAATGAAACCAATTGACCAAATGTGTGTACACAGTCTTGAGAAAACCATCAAATAAGACAACCAGACACAAGCCACAAAGCATTTGCTAATATTTGCTCTTCTGTTAATTGGCATTTTGCAGTACAATGGGGAATGACAGACAGATAAACAGAGGGAACAATGGATTTGTGGAGAGCTATAGATGATAGTCCAAGTGCAGTCAGACAAAAGTTCTCCTAAACTTCTGGCTCCAGACTAAAGCACAGACTACAAGGACCCCTTTGAGCACAAAAGAATAAAAAAACTAAGAAAAAAACTCTGTATAGATCTGAGGGCAATCATATATTCTCTTGGATACATGAGAGTTTGAGAATAGTTTGGACCACACAAAAGGCCCATGTCGGGTGCATTTTCAGAGGCACTTTGAAGTGTCAAACAATCAAAACATGCACAAAAATCGATGCATAGAGCAATTTTGCCTTTTAAAAAAACACCTTTTATCCACTGGAAAAGAATTTTTCTCTGTCTCCCAAGATTCCATCCTTATTAAGTTGGAGAAAGATGCTGACAATGAACATCTCCTTTAATGGCCCATTAACAAAGTACATATCTAATTCACTTTCATCAAGCTAAAGCAAGCAGGGAAAAAGGGCCATTGAACACTGCTGTCCATGCTTCCACCAAATGCATGCTGTAGCTGTGCTTGTTTCATTAGCAGTGTAGGAACTTACGGGGGATTTAATGCACCTAATAATGTCAAAAGCATTTTCTACACACCACTTCAGCAGCAAAAGCTAACAGCTCTCAAATGCAACCTCCTCCGATAGCAAACCAACGCTGACTGTCTCAAGCTCAAGCACAAGTTAAATGATTGCAAAGGGGAGGAGGGACATGGAAAGAAAGCCTGTCAGGGTAGGAGGGAGAGGCAAGAGAAAGAGAAAGAAAGAGTGTAGGAGGGAGGGGGATGAAGTATAAAGACAGGATAGAAATGAAATGCTTGGGGCATTTATGTGCTTTTATGGGAAAAAAAAGCTAGGTACAAATTAGGCCACACTCAATTAAGTCTGTGAGACTTGTGCTCAAGGGACTTTCAGCTCTTAGTGTGGTTGTTGACAATCTAGCGCACAACGTTCTATGACTTAATGTATTATCTGAGAGGGGAACATCTATATGGAGAATTTGTCTTCTGTTCTCGCTCATTTTCAACTTTCTATCTCATATACACCATCGACAGCATTAATGAAATTTTCTCAGATAATGACCTTTTTGGACATATATCTTGCTGACCTTTATGCCAAAAGAATATAAATCTATGCAGCTCCAAGTCCTTAAACAGCTTATAATCAGGGTGCTTCAATTCAGGAAACAAACTTTTTTTTTATCACAGTTTGATGATACAGTTTGCTCTTTTGTCATAAAAAATCCAATATGCAGTATTTGACTTTTTCTCTATAACCTCCTCTAAAATACCCACCATGCCCTGGGCTCACCCACAGCTCCTTTTTAACAGCAGCCAATCCAACAGAATGAGCAGTTTTTCAATCCTATACCCAATATTGAGTGAAATGAAAACAGCAGGACGAGTGAGGTTAATGAGTTGCCGCAGATGTGCTTTCCGCATGGGGCCTAAACTTCCACACAAACACTAATGATTGGGATCTATTCTCTGAAGAAGTGTGCAGGCGGGCCGGAGCACAGGATCGCATCCAAAGATGTGCCCAGACTGGAGGACCATAACCTAGAAGGGCCAGCAGTGTTACCTTACTCAGCTGCAGCTGGTTGAAAATTAATGCAAGAGGAAATTAAACTCAAAAGGGAAGAAATTTCTCCACACTTATACATATTTTGCTGATTTTTGCCTCTTTTTTGCTTTGTCTTTTTGTCTCTCTCATCCTTCTCAGCCTTTTTTTTTTTTTCAGTGTCTCTCACCCTCTCTGCTCCTGAGGCGAAAGCTTGATGGCAACTGTAGCGTAATGTAATGTGAGCAAGCGGAACCTGAGAGTGCTCGGAAAAGGGCCAAGTAAACATCCTCCCTCACTCGGCCGATGCATGACCAATTTCAAAAAGGACATTTATTCCCAATTAATTCAACTCCACCACAGTGGAGGAGGAATAGAGATAATGACAAAAAAAAGGTTTAAACATACTGTGATGGCTGCATCTGTCTGTTCCCTTGTGAAATGTTGTTTTCAAGGACCATTCAGTGCAGTTTAATCAAATCAGAGTGCGGTAAGGAGAGAAAAGTCTGTTTGCTTAAAGTTTGCAAAGTTAGACTCGCACTGGGGTCAAGCTGTGGGCGGTGAGTAGATAAATCCAGAATCTTCATTTGAGTTTTGAAAAAAACGAAAACTTATCGACAAAAATAAAAACTTGATATAAGAAACTTGCAACATGTAAATCTCAGACTCATTATAAAGTGTTAGGAACTATGCCATAATGCATAAGAGGCAAATTTCCTGACTTGTTCTACTCGGTGAACTGATTTGATTTACATTTTTCCCTACATTATAGTCCTCTTTAAGTGATTGCAATCATGCAAAATGACAACAGAGAAAAAGGCATCTATTATGTGTGAGAACATTTTGATACAGTTTTTTGGCAGCTAAAATGAAAGCAGTCATGGATTTTTCAAAATGATGACATGAAAGTAATGTGCTGCATGTGTCTCTCTTCCATCCGTGCATAAATGTTCCTTTTTTACATGATAATGAGCTTGAAACTCACTAGTTTTTTTTACAGCAGAGGAGTAAAAAAAGAATTTGAAGAAAGCTTACCGAACACAGTCCGAGCTGGAACTGATTCTTTATTAATCCAGAAAGAGACCTGAGCCAATATGACCGTCATGATACAGGGAATGTAAGTCTGAATCAGGAAGAAGCCCATTTTCCTTTGCAGGTGGAAGTGGACGGTCATGATGACATATTCACCTGTCAAAGTGGGGGTTGTTAATCATCACTTCAAAGACACACAGCAGGATTTAAAACATAATAATAAACTTTACAGACAATAAAATAGCCCTTTTTTGAATGGGCTATGGTGATAGTGATAAGTTACTTAGCCTTAAAATTGCAATCATATTTAAATGTTTGCTTGCATGCAATTCCTTGTACATGTATTTGTCTTAACATAATTACACCTTCACAAAGATACTTTGGTTTAAAATCATTTTTTTTACTGTACAAGATGTAACATAAACCAAGAGAAACCTCATTAACACATCAAAAGTTGGAACCACAGATTACACTGAAATATGACACCTGAGGCTGAAAAGTATCAGACTAAAAACACAGTTTTGAGCCCTATCCCAGCTCACCTGTGTTGGATTTTAGCCTTTCGCTTGACACTGTCTGGCCAATGAGGTCATATTGCAGCAAACTGGACGACTCCTGTGGCACCTCGACCGACGACAGAGGACCTTTTTTCCAAGTGTACACGATCTCGCTTATGGGGTACGCATCTGCACAGGATGGATGAAGAACTTTGTTAAAATGTAAACTTCTGCCAAGTTATTGAAGTTCTCTCTCTCTTTTTTAAAAAATTGAATCAAATTAGTAAAAATTTAATTGTGGCAAAGTAGAAAGACACTTTGTTACAGTTTAAGGGGCTAACAGACAAAAGGAGAAGTGAGTTTTTTTTTCAAATAAACCGAAGAAAGAAACTTGTACAAAACTGAAACACTTTAAAAAAGAAGAACCAGCATCTTTCTTGGAAATAACGACTTAGATGCAACTATTATCAGGAGACAGAAGCAAATCACTAGTGTTATTGCTCATGGAAAATAATTTAGAAACTAGACTTTCATTTCACTTTGTCTTTTCTTTTTTGTTGTTGGCACTGTCTCCTGTATATTTGACCCTTATTCAATGAAGTATGGCGTTGATTTTTAATTTTACACTTCCCAAAATGTAAGCCTGCTGTATGTGACACATCAAATTGAAATTTTTGAATATATGCTGTCAGATTACTCAGTCATTCAGTTGCTCAGTGACAGAGTGATCATTCGAGAGTGACACCATCTGTCAAACAGCGAGGCTTAACACAGACAAAAAAACAAACAAAACAAACTCACAACTCCCAAACTTGAGCGGGCAGGCATGACCGTCCATCGGGAAGTTCATCAGACGCATGGGGCACTCTGCATTTATAGTTAATCTGTCAGAATAGAGAAGAGTTGAAAATGTGTTTGATTTATATTTGATAGACTGGTGCAGGCTAAGTAATGACTACTGGATCCAGTCAGAGTGACGCTGTGCTGCACAGTGGCAGACATACCACCTTAAACACAAAAATTTTATATATATATATGTTTGATGTAATGTGAATGGATGAACTCTATAGAAATTAATATGTAATGATTTCTTATATCACAGCAATAAATCATCCTGTTTGAGAGAAAAATGTAGCTGAGCCTCTCTTAACAATATGGATTAAGTAAAGCTCCTGAACTTAATCAGTAATTGCTTTAATGCTTTAAAGTAAAGTAAATCCATCAGTTAATCATTTCTGAAAAATCTCTTTTCAGCCATCAGAAACTGAAGAGGACTTTTTTTCATGCTACATATCTCCTTTTGGAACAAAACTGGAGTCATGTTTGTTTGAATTGCTTTCCAGGCCTGTTTTCAGTATCAGATGGCAAATATCTCGTTTTTTGGAATGGCGCTCCTCATTTCTTTTCATGCCTGTGCATATTCTTGGACGCCTGTTTGTTTGATTTGCTTTCCAGGTCTGTGCTCTATTCCGGTCTTGGCTGAGACTGATGCTCACTGTCCAGCACTGTTTACCTCATGGTGTAGAGGATAGTTCCGTTCTGCATGATGCGAAACAGCTTGTTGGGGGTGGTCATGTTGTGAGAGATCGACCTCTTGCCATTCCGGAAAAAGGTGTCCGGCGTCCAGATCTTGCTGACCATCAGGTTGTTGAGCCGCAGGATCTCGATGGGGCCCTCAAATTTCAAACGTTCGTCAATCCACGTCTGACGAAAGAACACGTCCATGGTGTATTCCTGGATGGGAGGTAGACTGTGGGTTAAGGATTTATTTACTACTACTACAACTACTACCATCTCTACTGCTGGTGCTGCTTCTGCTCCTGCTGCTTCTATCTTCACTACCCTGGAGAGAATGGCAGATGGGTTTGTGAGCTATGGTTTCATTGGACCTGCTGGATAAAGTACTGGCAGTGTGATTTGTTTTATTTTGGTTTGGGTTTTTTTTCTTTTTTTAATTTTAATTTTGCTGCCAGTACTAAAGAAATTACAAGGTCTGCATTTGTTTCTAAATTTTATGGTCAAGAAATGACACTGTTGTTCATTTTAGGGGAATAAATGTGAGATTTTTAAGATGCTATCTAGTCTGTGTCAGACACAAACATATTAAAGTTCTCTCAAAAAATAGCAAAGATGATTTTCAATTATCATTTTTGCATATTAAATTCCTCAAAAAAAGACAATGCAACTCAAACAGATGCCAAGACTTAAAATGTCTTTAAGCTTTTAGATCAAATGCTCAGCCTTGCTGCCCTAAAAAGCCTTTTACATTCCTCTCCACAGAACTATCACATGGCAGTTCAAGTAGGCTTTGCAACCGCAGCGACACAGTATCTAAAGCCTAAAGCCTAAACAGTCCAGACCACAACAGACATACAGCGCTCAGCCTATCCCATGTCAAAAGTAGCAAACCTATCCCGTCCCAACATCAGCCACATCTCTATCTCTCCCCCTCACTGGCGGGGGGATTGTCAACCAGATTAAAATCCTAAGCTTCACTAATGACATCCTGCCCAAATGCTGGAATAATGAAGGCTGGGAGAACCATGACTTGATGCTATAAGCCTGGAGTTAACGGGAAAACTGCACATATTGTCTTATCTGAACATCCATTGGCACTGAATTTGTTAACAAAGTGATACAACCAAAGCATGTGTGTGACGGCCAGTTTGGTAGCTTGTGCATCCTGTGTGAGTGTGCCAGCGGCGAGTCTGGTTTACATACCATCTCAACATCTGACACTGGTCCAAAGCTGGTGACAAAGATGTCGGTTTTGACCTCTGTAACTGGACCTACAGCAGAGGGATAAGTAGGTGCTTTGATGCAGATAGATACAGGCAAAATAAAATAAAAAAAAAAAAAACTTTGGATCAGATATTTTAATGCTTGAAGTTATATACACACACATATATATATATTTAAAATGCATGTATATTTTATGTATAGCTTATACAAAATGGCCACTGAAAGTCAGATTCGTTAGACAAAAAATAAATCAATTTATAAAAAATAAAATAAATGTAAAAAGATACAGCTTTCAAATGTTGCTGTTAATTTTGTCATAATTGTATTTAATCAGAAAAACTGGCATTTCGCTTTAACAGCACGAAACTAAAAGAAAACGAGGCACAAACAACTGAAGTAAAACTTTGTCTTCTATGAAAAACACCATCGATCCTTTTATTTATGACTCACTGTCGTAGGCTGTAAAATACAAGATGACACGGTCATTACTATACCTCCAAATCCAGGTCGCAGCCTGTTGTCATAGCCATCCAGTAATCTATCCAATATACGCGTGATGTTATCCAAATAGATACTGGTCTCACTGTGCTGATTTCCCCAAACACTGCTCGCACTGTAACTAAAATACACATGCAGTAATGAAAGCTTATTTCAACACAAGGGAAA
>JAPZDV010000006.1:16554557-16574178 GCA_029814665.1 Acanthurus lineatus
CCCCCCCCCCCCCCCCCCCCCCCCCCCCCCCCCCCCCCCCCCCCCGCCCCCCGGGCGGGCGGGCTGGATGATTTAATGTCAACAACTTTTAGGGGAATTACCGGCACTTTCACCGCAGCTCAGCGCATCTAATCCCACCCGAAATGAACAGTGTAAAACTATTATCCGGCTGACAACAGCTGAAATTCACAAGTGTTAATCTGTGTTTCCATCACGCACACGTCAGTACCGTTTCTTTTTTCCGGTGAATTATATGCACACTGTCTCTGTTGCTCACCGTTGTTTTTGATCTGTCTCAGGTCCTCCGGTTGGAGTGGGGATGAATATAGACATAGCCAGCATAGACATGGTATCAGAAGTCAATATGGTAAGTAGGCCATCATCACCTCTCCTCTGACAATAGGTGACCATCCTGGACTCATGATCCCTGTTATGCATAAACCTGTCAGGAGAAACACCCTCTCAAATCACCGGGAAATCCCCCCCTTGATGCTCGCCTGTGTAAATGTGTCTTTTTTCCTCCCCTTGATCACTTGTATCGACCTGCGGGTTTTGGGAGCTCAAAGGCAATGATCTTTTTCGTTTGAAAGCTGATGGCGTGTATTCAACCTCTCTGGGGTTTTTGAAACTGATTGACATGAATTGAAGCTTTGGTTTTGCTCTCATAAGCTGATGGCTGCTTAATTTGCAGAGCAGGTACACAGTGAAGCACACCTAACTTCACAAAATCAATCATTTTTTTTAGGGTGGGGGGGAGTAAAAGTTCAATCCAATCACCTCTGGCATATGTGGAAGTTATAGTATTTTCCTTGTTCATGTGTTGCTTCGTGAGAAATGTTTAAGTCTGTCTGCTGTAGCTGGTTTATTGGGGCTTTACTAGAAACAGTTCAGTGGAAGAACTTGGGAGCTGTGGGTACATGAGAAGTGAAGATTAAGTTTTGCGTCATACAAGTGCACCTCCTAGTGATGAGATGTTAGAACTGCGCCTCAGTTCACAGAAATAACTCAAGGATGCATTTTTATCAACATGGAAGGTCACCCTAGACTTTTATGATACAGTTGACAAGGTGAGCAAAAATTGATATTTGTGGTAAAATGCAGGAGACTTTGATAGGTCCATTGTAATCTGAGTTTTTTTTTTTGTTTGTTTTTTTATACACACTGTCCCTTTCTAAGGTTGGCCCTGTGGGAGTTAGCAGGTTTTCATCTTCTTAGTACAGATGTGTCCTGCTGTTGCAGTTGTTTTTGATGTTACTAGCTGTGATGTGAGTCATGTTGTGATGTCAGGGAATGATTACACGTAGGAATATTTTTGGCAGCAGCACCCAAAGGCTGTCCCTCATGCTGTTATCTTTGTGCTCCTGTAGACTATGTTGATGAGATGAGATGAGAAAACAGATGATGCCATGTATATTTGCATGTATTTATACAGAAGACCTGCACAATCATAGGCACATATTTGCACACAAACAAGCACACACATAACAAGATGCAGGTCTACAGAGCCCTCCACACTGGCACTGAATTCTTAATTAAAGGTGTGTTTTCCCTGTGTAACCAATGCAAGAGCTTGAAAGCTGCCTTACAATGTGTTTTTTCAATGTGTTTGGATGTTAAAAAATGCCTGATAGTACAGTATGCATACTGTAAGCGTGGTCAGGGGATGTATTTCAAATACTGACGGGTTATGTAAGATGCTATTTGTATCTACAACCTAATCACCTAATGCATGAGAGCCATTTCATCCAATTTGTACATAGTTTTCCTTAGCACAAAAGAGAAGATAGGGATTTCTTTTATGAAAAATGACCACATGAATGTACCAGGCAACAAATAAATGTTTGTGCTATCTGTATTTTTTTAGATAACATAAAGCAAAAACAGAAATCCAAAAGAGCACAAGAACAGAAGCCACAAACATGATTTTTTAGCATGGTGTTGCAAGTGTGTGTTATACAGCAGTATGTGTCCTACAATTGAGTCAACAGGACACTCCAAAGTCTGTTGTGCTTTGTTTACTATTTTCCCCACTGTTTTCATCTCCTCTGGGCTACTATAATCAGGAAAAAAAAAACTATTTATCCCAGCTACATCATTTCTGTATAGAAGTGTGTTAGGGCCAGGGTTTATTTCACACACACACACATACACCCACACACGGTAAAAAAAAAGAAAATAAATAAATAAATAAAACCAACCTCTTCATTCAAACACACAAAGCCAGTGCGGCACAGCTCCTCTGATCATCCCGTTCCTATTGTCAGGCTTGGCTCACTAAACACCCTCTAATGTGAAAGGGGAGTCATTACCACCTGACCCATTTGAGTCTCATGAAAAGAAGGGGCCACATGTGCGCGTAATGGTTTCGGCATCTTTGATCTGCTCCCCTTCCTATAAATGTAACCACTTTTCAGGATAGCAGCTGGTGTAGAAGCACTTTCCTTTCTTCCATTTCCTCTCCCCCATCTGGCTCTCTGTATGCCACTTATTTTGGTGCAGAGATAGAACCACCCTGTGTACTTTCTTTAGAGAACAGATAAGGAACGGGGTTGAGGATAATGGAGAGATGTCACTGAGGGATATATCCAACAGTGTCCCATTAGCCATTATGGCAGAGCGGGACATCTACTCTTTGGTGTGCATTAACAATATATTCTTATAACACCCAGCACTGCTCTCTGTTGAAGGCGTCACATTAAAACGGGGACGGGAACGGGTGATAACATAGTGAATTTATTTGATTTTTCCACAGGGGCCATTAAAATAAGAAACTGCAAAGAGGTTTGTCTCAAACCATCTGTTTTAGCACTTTGTTACCAATGTCACATAGCAGAAACCCATTTAGAAACAACACAGGCCCTCTAGCACACTTTAGATGAGTCACCAAACTAAGTATGCAAGCCTTCAAGCGTGAGCGACCCAGAGGACATGAAGTTCTCTCCAGGACTTGTCACACAAACAGCTCTGATGTCCAAATGCACGACCTAGACTTAAGCGTGTTGCAAGGCCTTATTCCAAAACCCTACCCTAACTTTTCTTAGCAAAAGTCAAACATCTAACAGAAGATAGCAGCTGATGTCTCTTTCCATGTGATGACTGTGCACTAATAGTTAAATCTACTGAGTCACGCACCGTGTAGAAAACTATATGACATGCCACTGAAGCCCAAAGCCAGACGCTGAATGAAAAGGCTGTAGCTGGTGTTCATTACATACCCATGAAAGGTCACTTGTTCCTGGTTGTCGGAGCCAAAGTCTTAACCCTTGTAGGGTGAGAAAGGATAGGATATGATTGTGTGAGACCTCGGGGTCAAAATTTTCACTCTTTGTGTATGTGACAGGAAGAGAGAGCGAGACAGAGATAGATAGGGAGAGAGCGCTGACATTAACAAGTTACCATGTGGAGGGCCAGAGGCGGTGCTGGTGTTGGAGGGAAGGTCATGTACCTAGTGCTGCTGAGGGTTCATTCTGCATGAGTCAGAGGTGGACATACAGAGAGGGACACACACACTGAATACCAATGTCATGTTAGACTTACAACCTAAGGCAAGAGGCTTTGCAAGCCTTAATTTATGCACTGGCGGAAGGAAGGATGGAAAATATGCATACTAGACATGTGGAGGCTTTGGTTGATTTACTTGGTTTTCCTTCTCCAACGCCACTTAGGTATCAATATTTGCTTTTGGTTGAGCTCCTGAGCACTTGAATCTTAAGCCAACAGTTTTCACAGGGGGAAGAAATACTCCAATCTGAGGATGAACTAAACTTCTTATCCTCCTCCAAAAGGCAGAAATACCATTATTGATGCGCATAAAGGTCAAGAGGAGCTTATTGATTGTCGGAGAGGGACTGTGAAATTCAGAGCCCCCCCATTTTAGTACCCAGTTATTTCCACCTCTCTGCAGAAGATATATCTGATGGAATGTCTGCTATAAAAGCATCAAGATTCCACTGAAAACCAGGTCTGTACCATATATTAAACAAATGTGATACATTATAATGGATGCCGGCTGGAAGGCAAAGAGATTATTGCCTCCCATATGATAATAAAAGGAAAGAAAGATCACGGAAGCTCTTATGTGGTATTGTGTAATATCTCTTTCAGACATGAGAGCTTTAAAATTATATTAAGTCTCCATCTGTAGTTGTGTCTAAATCTATTTCATAGCAGCCTTCAATATTGTATAGCTTATGTGTGTAAAACTGAATCGATTGGCAGCTAAAATCAACCAAAATACTAAATATATATGATTTAAATGGATGTTCTTGGCATGTATTTAAACATGTACCACCCTGTTAATAAGGTCAATCAAGGAAAACATCACCTTCAGCAGCTGGTGATATTGTTTATTATGCTAATTGATAGATGTATGATTTCTCAATGAAATTACTCATTAAAATAAACATTTGTTTTCTTGAAAAGATACTGTGACACTATAATGTCACTACACACATAGTTTTGCCTTGTTTCACCCAAAATGACACACAAGGGTTGATCACTGCAGTCGTTTGTCAGCACTCAAATTATCTCCAAACTCCTCCTCCGTGATGGCTGAATACAATCTAATGAGAGTGAAGTGGCATGGACTGAAGTCATTCCAAGCTTTGGGGGAAATAAATAAAATAAATGTAATCAACTCAATTAAAATGTGCAAATTTATGAGGGCATTCCAACTTTTTGTCCTATTTTTAGATATAGCAACAAACTAGTTGTGTCCTCAAAAGTTCCCATTTGGTCAGAATCAGTGTTTTCATCAGATGTTTTGTGTCATACATCAACTATATGCAAATATCTGGTCCAACAATGACCAAAATAAAGTCTTCTATTCCTAATAGTATTTTCTGAGTTTGTCACTGCCTTAAAATCAGTCAAATATGTCAATGACTCATTCTGCAGTCAGGAACATGTGCTAATTTTACATCCAATTGTACATTTTATTAATAAATTGTTATGAGAACAGCATATTAAGAAAAGGACGCTGCATGAGTGGATGTTTTTTGAGGCTGGGTCAGGTACTCGCTCATGTTTAAAAATTTCTAAATCATAATCCCCCTTAGTCTTCAGTCATGTTTCCTCAAAAATTGGTATTTTAACATGGCAACCTGGAATGTAGCTGTTTGAATTACGTAACAAACTGTGCAGATCTAAACACTATCAGGGTTCAGGAAGGATTTCACTCAGTGCTTCAATGCAGAATGTAAAAGTTAATAAAATATTAAAAGAAATCCATGGCTGCAACAAAGCAGACTGATTTATTTTCACAGCTTAATACAGATGATACATTTGAACTAAACGGCAACATGAACACATCTTTGGGCTGTTGTTCCAACGCAATTTCATTAAAACTTTGATTCGAATAGGATTTGAAATATATTAAATTTACAAATTGACTTGTGGTGCAATGCAATAGAGAAGGAACCTCACTGCATATTTACTAATTACATGTGAAAATGTAAAATGATGGAGCCAAACTGCATTAAGAACATAATTGTCCTTAGAAAACACCTTTTATGTTTAAGAATAGACGACTAGTTAACCACATCCTTCCTATTAGCTGTGTCAGCTTGATATAATTACTGTACTGAGTCTGCTGTCACTAGAATATTAAACAGTAGGAATTTCTCAATTAGGAGCTACACAAGAGCAATCTCACAATCTCAGAGGCGGAGACTGGATGCAAGTAATTTCAGTCATTTTAATGTGCCATGAAGTAATCGAATTAGTCACCCATTCAGCACAAGCATGAATACTGATAACTCTGATCATGTGTTGCAAACCTTTCAACTTAAAACAGCATCTGATTCTAGTTCTTCTGGCTACCTGTGGGCAGCAGGACAACCTGAAAACACAAGTGGCATATTAACAAATGGCAAAATTGATACAACAAATGTGTCAGCAAACAGATGTCTGATTAAACATTAAGCACAAAACAACACTGACATTTATTTGGGGTCCTGCTTTGGCTTTCAAATGGATTTAAATCAAGTATTTATGCAACTTCCTGTAAGTGAAATATCTGTTTCTTTAGCTGCTAAATAATCCAGCATATTGATGGGTAGTTGGTATCCATTGGGTTTATCAGAGCTGCTCCAGAAAACAGGGTAGCTGTAAATAATGAGACTGAGCCAAAACAATAAATTCGGGCCATAAACCCAAAACAGTGATGATGTGTTGCATTTCATCTCAGTAACTTCATGTCCAGATCAGAGCTTCTGTCCAACTGCAAGTGCTGGTTGGTCAATGTGTGTGCAGCAGGGATCATTTGAATAGGAGCACACCTTGTTGACAACATCCTCATTATCATAGAAAACTTATTTACTTATTTCCATGGACTTGGCAACAACTTCTCCACTTAAAAACAGATTCAGCAAAAAAAAGAGGAAAAAAACATGAAACATTCATAGCAGCTGTATACATTACATATGAATACGGAAAACAAAAGCAAGCTGTGCAGAGGAAAGTCACAAGGGATGGTGGAGTGTGTGAAGGAGGAGTGGATGAATTGTGTGAGTGGAGTGCTGAAGCACCCCATGCTCCAGCTTGCATTATTCATGTTGGTAGGTTTTAGATACATATGCCTCCCTATAGTGTTTCTGTAATCCATTTTGATTACACATATGTGCCACTTGAATGCTGTAAAAGGACAGACATTAAGTGGGTTGTTTGTATGCTGAAAAGGGGACCCTTTGCATGTCGCCATTGACAGTATGAGTAGGTGTTCACTCATTAGCAGAACCAGTTAAGTCAGTGTAAATGATAATGATGGTGGTGGTTTTGTTGCTATACTGACAATTGATTAGGATATTAAAATGAGGAAGGAAATAAAATGACCCCCCGATGCATATGACAGGTGGGGAACAAGAAAAACACTTAGACAAATGCATATAAAAGCCGGAAAAAAGGGGCATATGAGCAGAATTCAGTATTGCACATTAAGTCAGTGTGAGCAACTGTTTCCGCCACTGGAATGTTGATGACTTCAGGTAACAGCAGTCATTGCTCTTAGTGTGGGCTCAGCTGTAACACTTGTTATTTCGTTGTGTGTACTTGACAGCACTTCATAAATTCAAGAAAAAGAAAAAGAAAATAAAGGAATGACATGCAAAAAATGTCCAAGAATGATGTTTCTGCCTGTGAGTCAGACTTCTTTTGTAAAGTGTTGGTATTAAAGCAAGAATTTTTGCAAGGCTAGCTCTACAGAACTGAAAGCTGCCCATTGGTAAAACTGTGCAAAGTTCATATTTGAGACTGGTAGTCATCATCATGGGAAACTTTATCTAGTTGAGCAAATTCCTGAATGCTAGAGACTTTTGTTGTTGTTCAGAACCTGTTAAAACATATAAATGAATCTCTCCAGGCGATTTTTCTTCAGTACAATGAACATAAGTGCAGAATGTCTAAGTAGACCCCACATACACTGCTTTGCTTTTGTAAATACTCACCCTGGCATCACATTTGTATTGACCCTCAACTTAAAACAGTCCCAAACAAATGCACCAATTGCTTCAGTTTGAATAACATTTGTTATAAAAGCTGCAAGGCCAAGCTGTTTTAGGATACTGATGAAAGATTTTAAAAACAATTTATCTGCTTCCTTTCCTATGAACTGACTTTTACAGTAAATGAAAAAGAAGAGAGCAAGAAGATCGAGAAATGTTATGACTCAGAGCAGTTGAAAATATTGTGAATATGGCCCTTTCAATCTATCAATTGATTAAACTTTGTTTATTTTGCACTCTTCAACCAATTTAAATGCAATTCTAAGTTCTTTACAGGCCATGGACAAGACATGGGATGTTAAAAATATGTGAAGTAAAAGCAATCAAGCAAGACTTATTTATAAATTAATATTCTAAAACTTTCTAATATAAAAGGGGTAAACTAAAGGAGTACTAAAGTAGTTATTATAACACAACTACAGTACAACAAAAAAAGGAAAAATCTTAAATAATTTCAACACTGTATCAATAAGTTGGAGCCCAAAACTCCTGGAGATGGTTAAATATTTATTTTGGCAATGTGTGAACCAACAGTTGGATACTGAAGTCAGTCAAACACAGTAAACAAACCACAAACACTGTGGGTGATAGGCAGTCAATCAGAAGTCAGGCAGATGGCCATATATAAACAGGTACAGTCAGGGAAAATAAAACGAAAGCTGGTACAGTAAGACGACGTGAAAACAGAGACAATCTGGCAGAGACGAGCTTTCCTCAGTACACTCTGGGCTAAAAACAACAAGCGCTACCTGTTGAGCAGAGGACTAAGTTTGGCGTCAAGCAGGACTTGTAAAAGCAACAGCTGGTGGGCAGGTGAGGAATGGCGCATCAAAAAGAGGAAATAGTGAGAGGAAGTGGAGGTAGATGGGGGTGGAGAGGAAGACAGAGCAGCTGTCTTCATGACAAGATTACCACACTTTTTTTGTGCAGTCAGAATCTCATAAGCTGTGTGTGCAAAGACGTCTGGGTAAATAAATGGTGACTGAGGAGTTAGACCTTCATTATTTCTGCTCTCACAATACTACAGTAGGTTTCTGCAGATGCCCAAATTTTGTATTATTATTATTATATTAAATTTTGTAGTATTTATATCGACCTTTCCACCATGTTTGAGCACAGTGTGCAGCCTTGGCACACTCTCTCTGATATATACTTCACCTTTATTGTACTAATTAGTAGCTCATTCTCTCCAGCCCTTTAGTTATCTATCCACACACATTTATCAAACAGCAGGTCGAGATTCTTCTCTAGTAACTTTTCTAAGTTTGGTACAGATATTCAAGCTCCCTACAGAAAGAGACGATTTAACTTTATTGACCATCTCACGTCTCGTCTTGCTCCATCATCAGGTGATTCACTTTTTTAATACTTTTCTTTTACACGTGAATACTTGCAAAATCAATGACATTCCACCAGTTTACTTCTGCGTTTATTGCTAATTAACAAAGATCTTAACAACCTAAGATGGTGTTCATGATGCACTTTACTTTCTAGCATGTTATTTTTGTTTTTTGTTAGTGCTTCAGTCAAAGCAATGCTTCACATCAATAGCAAAGCAGTAAAACTAACAGAGCTTTGACTCATTTTAGTAGTCATGCAGATTCTTTTCTCCTTAAAGGAATCATGCAGACATAATGTGGTTAGCGAAAGACATTACTCAATAAAACAACTGTACAGATAAAAAAATCTCTATAACTTTTAAAACTGACCACATTCAGCCATAATAGAAACCTTGCAGCAGCAGTTTGTGTATGTGCAGTAACTCTTCATGTGTGTGATGAGGGCCATCTGAACACCATCCTGCATTTTATGTCTGTTTGCAGACACTGTTTGTGCAAAATCTCCACCATCTAACATTGTTAAATGGGGTGAAAGGCAAACATCACATTACAGACATAAACACTGAGGGGGCTAAAGTGATCTGAGTATAAAATGCCCTCATGTGAAGAGAGTCCACAAACATGCAAGAATAAACAGGCCCGGATGTGAGGAGGGGCCCAAAGAGAAGGGTCCAGACTTTGGTGTCAAACACACACACACACTGTCACAAAGCACCAGTGTCATAAAGATGTCCTGCTCAGATCATTATTAATGTTACCGACAGTGCTTATTGTACAATTAGTAACACAGCTCTAGATGTCAGGGGGAGGAAGGCGTGTAATCAATTCCCCCAGGTTAAACAAGCTCACTATTTAGGCATCTGATTCACTGTTGCCTGTGACAGTGAATGATGGGATGGATGTTTAGCCATCAGGCAACGGTCCGTTCCCTGCAGCTGCAGGCCCGTTAAACAGCAACATCTTGTTTCTTGTCAGTAGCCAGAATGTGGAGAATTAAAAGCATATTGCAATTGTGCCATTCACCCATTGCAGGGCAATAATTCCCACACCTGTCTTACATCCAGCTGATGTTGATGCTCTCTATCGCTGCATTTCACTCATCCCTCTGTTTCTCGCTCACGCTACGGCTCCTCTCTCAATTTTGTGTTCTCTTAGCCTGGTTGGTAATGAGACAAGGCCGGGGGCCCAGCGGCAGAGGGGATTAGACAGAGTTACAAATCAAAGTGGGTTAATCGGCTACCATTTCAGGAGGCATCTCTCAGTTCACTGGCCTCACTGCTCTGCTTGTTTGTGTGCTATTGCTCAACATTCGGCGGCAGCTCAAAGTTTCAGTTTGGCTGTGATATTAGTCACACTCGCTGAACTTCACTTGAACTTGAACATGATGACAATCCATGTGAATCAGCTCACTGCATGGAGATGCTTTACCATGTGATCTGAGGGAAATGGAAGGTTAAAATCCAAGAGCTGGCAAGTTTTCATACGGCCTATGAGAGCAAATGGTGTCACTGCAGGTGTTTCTTTGGAGAAGCAAAAAGATACATATATGGATTTTATGGACAGTTTAAAGTTCACGGAGATTCATTCATTAGTTTAATAGAAAGGACACATTGTGCAGAGAGATCAGTGAGCATCAGGAGCCATTAGTGCTGCCAATAGTGACTTTTGAGACCCAAAGACACTTTATATTTAAGAAAAAAAACAGCTAGTGACAAATTAAGTGATTTATTTAGACCATTTGGGAACGGGGGAGCAATGTAAAGTTAAATATAATGTACAGTAATTTATTCCCATGCGTGCTGTTCAGAGTAATGTTGCCCACAGCTCTTCTGTCAATAGAGCTGCCGTCTCTCCCCCCTCTTGTGCTGTTTTGTGAGCAGTCAGTAGGTGTGGCTTACGAAGCAGGCAGCAGGATCTCTTTGGATCTTTGGATTAGGGTGTTCCTATAGCTTGCAAGTGTAAATATTTAAATAGTTCATCTAATCTTCTCCTTTCCTTTGTAGAATTTTTTTTGACTTAATGTCCCTGTGGTGAGGCTTACGATTGTTTGGCTAAAGATTTCCGTATAGCATTCAAATATGACTTTATGTCTCTCTTTCTCTCTTGATACAACAGACACAATGTTAAGCTTTACGCAAATTTACATGTAATGACACAACCGACATGCAAATGAAAATGTGATGTCATAACTCCTGGTGACTTTGAAAATTGTAGACGTCACTTTTATTAAAAACAGACTGACAACACTGAGAATGTGAACAAACGAGGGTGAGACGATGACTTTAGAGGTCAACTTTGTTTCTTTTCACCCTCAAAAAAAAAATCAATCGAGAAACTCTTAATGAGTTTTACTTCAACTGTCAGTATTCGAGAGCACTTCAAACCACATTTGATCCGACACGTTTGACATTCTACCCCTCCTCTTGAGTATGCTAGCATCTGCGCTGTGTTGTGCAGTGGGGATAACACTTATCATCATTGTGCCGGACCTATTTTTAGATTGTTAATCAAGGTAACATGTACAAAATGACTCACTCAGTATGATATCCCATAGAGTGTGAGTAGAGTGGGATTGCTTCATTTCAGCTCATCCATCCACAGTGACCTAACACAGGTCAAAAACGTGTCTGAGGCTGTGCAGGTATGTGTGTTTGGCTTAGTGCTGCCAAACAACAAAAATAGTGTCTCAACCTCATGGGGTCCAGCATGGGGGTGGGGGTGCAACAAAGAGATGTTATCTGTATTTATGTGTGTGTTTATCCTGTTTATTTCACATAAACGAACTGAATTGGGTTTAACTCCAAAGAGAAAATGAATAATTTTTAGCTAAAGTCTAAATAAAGGCTGTGAAGCTGTTAGCGTTCCAGCGAAGCTCATCTGGCCATATTCTATATTTATCCTTAGATCTGGATGTTTTAACTGAAGCAGGAACATATTGAAATAAAGTTGGTATAAGCTGTCTATTTTTATAAATTGGAAAGCTATTGACAAGTCATGTGCCATAAAAGATTACTGGGCCATATTGTAAATTCAAAAATTAATACATATATTGGAGGTTGTGGATGCAAAAACAGGAGGCCCAGATGATAAAAAGTTGGTTTGAAGTGTATTTTAGGACAGAATAAGAAAGATAATAAAAAAACCATTTGGCATGTGTTTTTTAAAAGGGTCCTCACCTTCAGTTTGTGATCTTCCTGTGTTTGAAGTCATGCAAATGCCAGGCTTCAATAAAGGGTCACAAGGTGAAAACACCATCACCACCCACAGCCAGCATCAGTCAGATGGTTCACTGCACAACAAACTGCAAAAGTTACTGAAGATAAACTCCTTTCTTCATGTAGTATATTTGCTCACAAGTTGGCAAAGTCGTACTGTGGAAAGTCTTGCAGCTTTGGCTTCGGCATTTCCCATTTCCTGTTCTACAAAAATCACCTAGGTTACATTTGATGTAAGGAAAACTTAAGTAAACTTTGAAGAGTATGATGCAGGAGGTTGACTTTGCACCAGAGCGGAAAGCACTGAAGGCTTATTAAAGCTGAAACTGGGTAAAATTGATCAGTAATATTAAGGTTAAAGGTAATATGTAATCAACCATTAAGGCCGGAGATTTTAAAGGTATCCACACTTCAGAACATTTTCAAAAAGCTCATTTTTGGGGTGTTCGATTGTGCTAGTTTGGAAAAAAAAGGCCAGAACAAAGAGAAAACAGTGCATTTTGAAAGCTCTCTGTATTTGATATGTGTAAGATGAATGTTACAAGTTGAATATATCATCTTGCATGGTTCTGCTGTTCTGCCTTGTCATCAGAGCCTTATAATTGGTCTTGTGGGTCACTGTGGTTTGACTCACGTCTGACACCAACACACAAATTCCACAGTGTGAAGAAAAAAACAGGCTGCCTGTTGTCAATGGGGCACACGACTGGATGCTGCCTTAACACAGCTTGTCAGAATACAAGAAGTTGATAATGGCCAAACAGAAGAGACGGCTGACGTGGATTTTTTTTTCTTTCTAACAGCAGATGAGCATGAAACTGAGAACTGATAATTGGATGGCGTTCAGAGAGATAATTAAGCAGTAGCTCTTGGTTTGAAGAATACTTTTGTCATCCTTTCTCTTTGTGAAGCTGTCTCATTGTTTGCATGTAGAGTGTACTTAAATGTTTTGCCAGACAAATTTGAGTTCAACTGAAAAATATATTTGATATTTGAAATATTTCCTATGGTGCAAAAACAGAAAACTAACAGGTCATGGTCTTAAGAGTCTTGTGGTTCAGAATATTAGTTTACAGCTTCCTTTGAAGATCCTTCTGTCTTTTGATACTCAAAGGGCTATAGTTGGAAAAATAAAGGCCAAAAGTGGTAGTTTTTTACATTAGCACTCGTGCTAAGGATGAAGAATGAAGCTAAATTGTCGGCTGAAGGACAGTTTTAAAGGAGTTTTAAAGAAAAACATGAAGAAAAAGGACCATTTTGATGAGAGGATACATTAATGTCTTGAAGTGCTTCTGGTTCTTGTCCTTTTTCCCACTTGTTCATCTCCTAATCAAGTAGATTGAAGTGATGTGTGTCTATCCCTTTGTAATGTGCATGAAGTGTCACTCTGCACAACTGTGCACCTATGATGCGTTTCTGTATTGAAATACTAAATTTTATTGCCTGGAAAGTAGCATGAGAGCTTGCCAGGAACAGACAGGAGGAAGAATTTAACTGTTTTTTTTCTACCCCTCCTTCTTCTTCTGCAGGCTATGGAACGTACAATGTTTATGTATTGAATAATGTTTTGTAAGTTTTCTGCAGTTTACTGTGTAGCTGGTCTGCTCTCTTTTTAATCAATATCAAACTTTGAACAAGGATTACAAAAAAGGCTTCTTGTTGTTTTATTGATAGATTTTTGGAAATACTATGAGGATTGTGGATCTTTTATATTTAATTTTTTTTTTTGGCAATGGAAATGGAATGAAAAACAAGTGAATAATCTCGATCCCTCTCACTAGTTAAAGAGGTCGGCCAGGGTGAGATGAAGAGAGGAACAACTTCCTAGAAAAACAAATAACCTTGTGAGGATTAGTGTTGACCGTGTATTTGCAGGGTTTTTTTTTTTACTTTCATTCCACAGTACTGCGGGTATTAAGGCTTCTTGATGTTTATAATTTGCCGTTGCATGCATTAAACCAAATTTCTATGTCTCTCTGTCAAGTGCTTTAACAAGAACTTCACGATGTTTTACATCAAATAAAATCTGATGGGCTTAGACTTTGAAGTTTGACAAACATTTTAAATAAAGTTGTCATCAAACTTAATGTAAATGCAAATGAAGTACTAACATTAAAATGAACATGTTTTATACATGATGTTTGAACACTGTCATTAGATTAAAGAGCAAACTGGCAATAAGACTTCTGCTACAAGTCTAATAGAGTGGAAGTGAATTTAGTTTCAATTTTGTGTTTTAGGAGCAAAAAACTCTGTGAATGACCTAGTCTTTTAAGAGTATATGATGGACAAACTCATACAACTCTTTCAAACATTATTTGCTGAAAAGAGAGTCATTACACCTCAAGTGACTCTACAAAAGAGGGTCTAAAATCAATATCTTACCTCCCTAAAGTGAGTTTGGCAAGGATTGGACCAAAAAAAACCCTACTTTGTTCAGGTTAGAGAAAAATAATTGTCATGGTTACAGTTTAAAAGAGACTCAGCTCTCATACTTGTACTTTTTTATCATCAATGCAGTATATTTTTATCTTTTTCTCAACTAAAGAGTTATAATTGTAACTATGGCAGTCTTGACTTCACTATCTGTCTGCTTTCACCTCACCTGTTCTTCCTGCTTTCGCTCTCTCCATCCTCTATCCTCTTCCCTCCCTCTCTACACTGACAATCACACACAAACATATTGTACACAGCAAAAAAAAATGCATATAATATAATAATGAATAAAGCAAAACTAGTATTTACAAGTTAAATAAACGCAGAAAAAGGCTTGAACCCACATTTATCAACAGTCTATTAATGTACTGCTTAGTAATGTGAAACTATTGTGTAGTCCAGCACAATAAATGTGGGCAAAACAGCCGCTGACTTGGCATTATAACTTTTATACCTGAATACCTGTCCTCTTTCTCACCCAGTTCTCTCTCTCTCTGTACTCTCTCCATCCTGCTCTCTCTATCTCTGTTTCTCTGTCAATCTTTGTACTGTCTACCAAAAAGCAAACACAACAACCCGAGTATTTATATTATAATAAGAGGTAGAAAGACGGGGAAGAATCCATATCAATTTAGAAAAAAGTAATTGAATACTGAGTTGCTGTGGGCAATGCAGTCAATTAACATCATTTTGACCCCACTGTCTTATCTGAACTTGGCAGTCAAAAATCCATATACTTATCCATGGAAAAGCAGACATTTCTCAAGGATCCTATATGAAACTGAAAAAAAGTTTTTAAGCATATCCAGCATCTTTACTGCCTTTGCAAATTCATGCTGCATCTAAATGGAGAAAGATAAAAGTTCTGATTCTTTAATTCACTGTCCATAAACGTACTTTAAATAAACAACATTAATGCACTGATAGGCTAGTTAGCTGAGAACCATGCAGTTCCAGCAGACTAGCTCAGATATTGATATTGATATTGTTTAACACCATGGAACTTTAACCAGGAAAATCATTTAATTAATGGCTTCCATGTTCCCTTTTTCGGTCATAATCCACAGCAACAATGTTGATGTCCTTTGTATATATGTGTACACACAAACACACTTACACACACACACACACATATATTCTGAAGCTAACACCTTCCTAAAGCACCCCTGCCTGTCTTGTAGGTCAGTCCAGCTGTGAGGAGATATTGCTTCTTCAAGGGTGTCCTTGCCCAAGGAGATACTGTATACAAGCCATCAAACCTGGACTCACAAAAGACACACGCTCAGACACACTCTCAGACACACACACACACGTGCATAAACTGGATTTGTGTTTCGAATATAGGCTGATAACCAGGTTTTTGTACTAACCCAGGCTACATATGTGCCATTGATTAATTAAATGCATATATTGCATTATCTTATTGTTGACGATGTGTAAAGTGCTGGTGTGTGCTCCTGGGTACACTGTTTGAATAGCAATAAGTTTTCCTCCTTATATCCCAAGACTTCCATAATGCATGAGTCGGGGGTTGCCTCTGGTGGATCAGTGTATCTGTGTGCGTATTGAGAATGTTGGGAAGTCAAAGTACAGCTGTGGAGAGCTTGATCAGCACCAGAAATGCAGAAATTTGGCAAGTTTGTTGCAAAAAAAATACATAAAGAAACACATTTTTAGTTACACAATTACTCAAATAAAACAAATATGTAGCTTGTGTGCATCAATGTTTAAATATAAGCACACACAGGAAATCATAGAAGATCAGTTGCTTGCTGTGGCTGGTTCTATCTGTTTGGAGTTTGCAGGTTCCTTATGCTTTTGTGGGTTTCCTTCAGTAGATTTGATTCCCTGCAGCATCTAAAGCATTATGATACTGTTTATTCACCTGTCAGTGCCCTCAAACACGACACTGTCTTGGACCTGGAATCGGTCCACAGGTGGTGTAAGGTGGCTTCCCACCGCTACCGAGTGATGGTATTTTTCTGATTATGATTCTATGTGACAACAAAGCATTTTTGCCTCTGAGAAGCAGTAAGTGGGTCAAAAAGACATGCATATACTTTTTTTCTTTTACTTGTCTTCTCTTTTTCGACTGGCCAACCTCTCATCTAGTGTGAACGACAGACGAGTCTGAAACCCCCATCAGCTCCCCCCCTTGTCTTCCAGTGGGCTTCAAAAGCACCCTAATAATCTGTGTCCTACTCTGCCCTCTCTTCTCTTCACCATCGACCCCCCACCAGCCCTCCCTCTCTCCAAATTGCCACTTCACTCTACTGCTCTCGAAGGACACAAAAAGGGCCTGCAGATGCTCCAATTGACTCCAATAAATTGTATGTAGTCAGTTAAGCTGCACGTCTGCCAACTGGCAAAGACGTGCAGCTCTGCTTCGGGAGAGCTCTGAGGGGAGGGGAAAAAAAAGAAGTTCCTCTAAATTTGATTCACCTTCAGCAACAAGCTCTCCTGAAAGCTATGTCCAGAGTAAATGATGATAAAGCACAGAAGGAAATGGGGATATATATATACAAAGACAGAGCTATAAGAGACGCTGGGAGAAAGAGAGGAAGGTGCGGTGTGATGGAAAGAGAGGTTAGACAAAGTACAAGTAAACAAACAAGAGTCTGGGCTTTATTGAAATCCGTCATCTAGTTTCCGACACGCCATAAACCAAGGAAATGGTCTTGAGGGATGAAAAATACAAAAAGGGTACTGAGTCTGAGAGCTTTCGTCAGGGTAATATTCTTATGGGAGTTCAAATTCAAGACCTCAAAACACACAGAAATGCTTACTTTAAACTGACCAGAGTTTTGATATTGTCAAAAAAACACATCCAGACATCTACATACATAACTGTAAGACAATTAATGCTTTTCAAATAAGCTTTGTGTAATCTGATATTGATTTGTAAGAGCTCCACTGATACGATTTTTCTGAGGCCTTCATAAAAATTCAGTAACAACATAACCACTAATGTTTGTTTTCTGACATAAAAAATTTACTGAGAATCCATTAGAGTTAGTTATTTTTCGAATTTTTTAGCATCACATGGACTGAGGGGAATATTTTATGGTTTACAAAGAACCTTGTTTGTGTTCTGCTGTGGCAATACTGTGCGAACACTGCGAAAAAATAAGTTTATCATATATCCATATCTATCACAACATTTTTGTTATAGGTACTTTTATGTTACATTCATTTTGATATAGTTTTGCATTCAGTTTAAGCTGTTGGACTGACTGTATCAAAATGAAAATCGACATTACTGATTCTGCAAACGGGCCAAATGAAACCCCTGCAGCAGCCTCTTTATGCTTTCCAGTTGCAGATTTACTACGTTCAGTGCACGAGCTGTTCCAGATACACAGCTGAATCCCAAGGACTCAATACACAGATCTCCAGAGACTATATGTCACTCAGCTCTGTGGGGATCAGCATGTTTATTATTAGGACTCTTTAGAAATGCTGTGCCCTATGCCAGGTTCCTCATACTCCCGTCGCTGATGGCATGAGGCCTGTGTGAGACAGGAAATTGAAAGCCACTTGTTGTTGGAGGGCTTTTTGGAGGAATTGAAGTAGGTGGATGATAGAGTGCAGTGTGAACATATGGCAGAGTGGTGGAGGGATCACATTTCCTCCCCACTAAAGGCATTTCAGAGAGGAGGAGGAGGGGGAGGAGGAGGAGGAGGAGGAGGGGAGGGACCAAGACAGACACAGAGAGGATGGAGGCAGAGGAGGATTCAGAGGCAGGCTGCTTACCATTCTGTCCCAGTCTTCAAGGTCAGTGTACTATAGAAATAATTTAAAGCAACATATACCTCTTTTTTTGCCCCCCCTCGCCAAAACAAAAGAAAAAGAAAAAGAGATTATACTACACTACAATCACATGGTTTGCCTATTTATGCGAATATCCAGTGCATCCATTTTTTTCTTTGCTTATCTTGATTGGCATTCCCTTTTTACCTGAATGTAGAAAGAAACCTGCCATTTTTGGAAGTGAGCGCTCCCAAGTCAGCAAACTTAGAGGAGGAGATATTCAAATCTGAATCCTTCACAGGCCCCTTCAAAATGCATCTAGCACCTTAGAGGCTGATCCAACACCTGTGATGTTCTCCAGACGACTCCCTTGGCTGTGTCTGTTTAGTGGTAATGATCTAAGCCATTCACACACACCTCCAATATGTTCCCACTTTCCTTTTTTTTTTTACCCCCTCTACTTATGCAAATAGATGCAACAGGAACTCCTCCGGGATGGAGAGGGAAAGATGGAGAGGGAATATAGGAGAGAGGGGAAGCTACAGGGAGAAGTGGATGGGCAATGGGAGATGAAATTGAAAAAAAAAAAAAAAGAAACATGAGAGAAGGGAAAAAAGGGAATGGATGGGGCAGATGAGGAGAGGGATGAAGGGAGGGTGGGGGGTAGCAGAGGGAGGTCATTGATGGTGTTGAAATCAGAGGCTGGAAGTGAAGAGCTGTGAGAATAAAAGCAATTTGCATCACTGCTCCACTGAGCTTTCCAGTGCCTTTCATTTACCCCTCCCCTCCCCAAAACCGCCCCACATTCCCCCTTCCTTTCAAGCAAAATCATCACTCCATTCCACAGTTTTCAAATGGAAAACTGGCATCAAATCTAGTGGGAAGAAAGAAATATATAACCAGACATCATCCTTGTTTTGATCTCTCTCTGTTCTTTCTTAAGACTTAAGCCTTCATTCTCCTCCTTTCATTCTTGTTCCTCTCCCATCATTCCTCACTTTTCCTGCTTTTCTTGGTCAGTCCATCACTTTCTCTCAATCTAAAACTCCTCTGTTTTGTTTACTGTCCTTCTACTGTATTAATTGGCCAACTACTTTTTAAAAAAGACAGCACTGATCATTTGTTTGGATACCAAATTTAACCAATGTTTATGTTTAATTGGACAGGGCCACTAGTGGCCACGTCAATTATGACTCCTGCTTGTACACACGGAAGTAGTACGATGTAGTAATGGACTCAGCAAACCTCTGAGGTTCAACTGGAGTCATGTCTCCGGCCACCTTGAGTCAACGGACTCTAACTCATTCATTCATTCTGTATTTGGTCTCCACTTCCCTGAGGAAAAAGGTACATGATCCATTATGTTCACCAGCTAGCTAAC
>JAPZDV010000006.1:16574839-16585424 GCA_029814665.1 Acanthurus lineatus
TCACCAGCTAGCTAACTTTGTCTGTGGACTGCCTATGTTGGGTAGTTGTGATTTTTGTGTTGAAAGCAGCTGCCTTCTGTGGCTGAAAACAGCACTATGAGAACAGTTTTACTGAGCCAAAACTGTGAAGTTGCCGGTCTCCACCCAACACAGTGAGTGAAAGACGCTGTAAAGCTCTGCAGAGCTGAGGGGACCGGCAGAGTTAGGTGATAATTTTAAGTAGGTTCATCACTACGACCTACACATTTCACTTTGTACAAGGCCTCGTAACAGCCCATCAAAATAAGTCTGGTATTAGTTCTCAATCTAAGAGAAGCCTTGTGTGTGTGTGTGTGGGTGGGAGTGAGATGTGAGGGGTTAGTGGGCAGGGCAGCTCGGAGGGTGAGCGGGGTCGGACAAGGTCAGAGTGGGCAGCTGGAGCACTGACTTTCCTTTCCAAAACCATTTCTTTGTTGTTCTTCCTCAACTTCATACTGATCTTTTTGAAAAGGACACAACATGAAGAAGCTTGATTTTTTGATTTTTCTCAAACTCTGAGAGCATAAAGCTACACATAAAGGTGAGTACAGCATAGATTTTTAATATTCAAGACCAATTTATGGTGCAGAAATGTCTATACAAGTGCAAAGAGGGTGATTTTTTTTTATTTGAGAAATGTGAGATGGTGTCTTTCTTGCAGTCAAATCATATCAGACTCAAACTTAAATATAAATGGAGTGAAATGACAAAATGGAGTTTTTGCACAATTTGGCCACCAGAATGGCTGACCGATCGAGCTTATACACAGTAGATATAGAATTGTCTGGAACCTTTGCCTCTGTCTGAGAAATCTGCCCACACAGTGACTCTGGCTGTAAAATGTGCCCTTCAAGTAATGAAACATAAACCTGAAGTTTGCTGAAACACTTTTGGAAACACATCATCTGGATATGAGCATGTGGGCTGGACTCTGTCAGAGACAATGTGTTAAATAAAGAAACATAAAGCTCATAGTGTTGGTCCAAGAAGGGAGTCATACATGATTTAAAGGTCAGGTGAACTTCAGGTGACTTACTTGAGAACCAGCTTGCAATCACACAATGGAGCAGTCACTTTAAACTCAATATGTCTAACTATTATCTGCCGACCAGCTAAAATTACTTCACATTAGCAAAGTTTCTAACTGTTGTTTGTTTAAGCTGTTTTCCTCACTAATATTTAACCATGTTTACCCAAACACTCAAATCTCATATTGACTTTTAAAGCTACTAGGTTTCCTCATAATAAGTGTATATTTCAGTAAAAAGTCTGTAGGTTACATAACAATATTTACCCACTAATTTCAGACCCGACTGAACTTGAAGAGTGTCTATGAAAGATTTATCAGCCTTCATCATGAAACATTATTTTTGTTTAATCCTCTTAAAAGGAGTCTGGATCAACCAGCAGCAGAGGTTATCTGAGTTTTATTACCAAGAGAAATCATTTTGTTTTAAATATATATTTCATTGAATTATACAAGTATTTACGATCGCAGATTATGATCTGTGTCAGCCATGCAGCTCAGTGTTATGGTGAAAAAAAAACTCTTTCAAACAAAAAAATAAATTCAGTATTGAAAGTTAATGTTTTATTTTTCTTAACTTTTCTAGACTGCTCAAAGGAACTCTCTCTCTAAGCATTTATGAAAAAATGATCATTTTTTGTTCCACATTCTGCCCTTTTTTCATATCCTACTTTGAAGTCAGTTACAGATTTGACCTAGATCTCGATCATTATGACTGTTTGAGGCTTGTTGCCTGTTTGTGACTTGGGGTGAGATGACTCAAGATTAGAGCAGGTCAGAGTGTTTATTTCAATATGTGCTGGCAAGTAAATGTTGTCTTTTCTATTTGTATCTCACTAAGAAAGCTACAGGCCACTGCAGAGTAGTGATTATAGCGCCTCCTGCAGTACAGCAGTGGGTCAGGTGAGCGCAGCCAGCAAGCTGGATGGACACAATCTTACAGTAATAGATCCTCCCATTGGCTTCGGGGTGTAGCCTCACAGAGTTTGGATGCTGATGAAGTTGTTGCATGAATGAATGTTGTTGGTTTTCTATGTTCAAATGAAGAATTTAAGGAATGTAAATTTGATCAGTTTTAGTAATTAATAAACAGAAAGGCAAGACCATACTTTTAAAAACATGAACTTATAGGGATTTTATTTTTATTTCTACAATTATCATGTTGAGATTGAAAGGCTTTTCTAACATAAAATAACAAGAATTGTACATAGAGAGGAAATTGATCACAGAAAAACTCATATAATTATTGACTGGTTCCTTGACTTGTAATGACTTGTAATGAGTTAAACAGGATTTCTAAGAGAGACATTTATTGAATATAATCTTTGAAATGATGCACAATAACACAGTCAGAAGTGTGCTCTGAAAATGGATATTAGTTGTTAGTTACAATGGATTCTTACATCTGTACCCGCTTCGAGTGTGAGAGTATAATGATCACCCTGCATTGTCCTCTCCTTGGCGACTTGGCAGCACAACATATTCTGCTCTCATAAATCCAGCATCATTCTTCCTGAACCACTCAGTCTCTTTTCTTTCCTCTCTCCCTGTTTCATTCTCGCTCTCTCTTTTCCCTTTTCAACATAGTTTATGTTCTGATGCTCATTATGACTGTTATTATGACAGCCTCCCTTGCACTTACATGCACACAACCTCTGCAGTTACACTGGTGATTTACAACCACTTCCTCCTGGGGAGAGAGAGAGAGAGAGAGAAAGAGAGAGGAAAGGAAAGAAACACTGTGGCTGTCTTTGAAGAGAGCTTTATGTTCATTGTAAACTAGCCACTGTAGCGGCTCCACCGAGCTCGTTCCACAAAACAGGTCTACAAGTTGATGGTCCTGCAATGATAGACTCTCTGAGATGACGATGGAAACTTTCACTCATTTTAATAATACGCCCTAAATCCCAAAGTACGGTCATATCCGAGGCTGTCAGTGTTATTTAATGTGGTACAAACCTTAACCCCTACCCAAAGAATGGTTGATGGTTTTTACATATCATGCTTTTTATGAGTGCTTTTTCTGCCAGTGATGAAATACACAAGATCATGATACTTTTGTCTGATACCTGTTGTTATAAACTGGAAAGGACATGTTGCATATGGAAAATATCACACATTGCATTCACATTTACAATGTCAGGTGAAAATCACAGCTGCATTATTTTTTTTCTTTCCCCGTTCAGCCCTGATTACAGAAGAACAACAAAAGCATGTACACCTACATCATTCTACGCATACCAACACAAAATGCACTGATACATACATGTAAGCTGCATGTACAATGCATGTATCATCCCTCGATACGGTATCTAAAGAAGGGATGTACTGAGGCAGAATGCGTATGTCCTTTTAAATGTCCACATTTATAAAAAAGACGGAGAGATATGTTGTGCTTGTGCATATATACACCCACAAGAAAGGGAGTAAAAGAAGCCTCCTTGATGTTTCATTCATCACAGTAAAAAGCCTCCTGTTTGATCAAGTGTGCTTATGTATGCAGCGCAGATAGTTTAGAAGGACCACATGGCAACAATCCTCCCCTTCAGCCACATGTGCTTTGGTGCACAGCATGCCAGAAAGAGCAGAGTGTGAGCTGTTACATAATAACCAACCCAGGATGAGGTGTTGAAAAGGCAGCACGTGCAGCCAAAGCTCTGTTAGTGGATGTATAAAACCAGCCAGATATTGGACCTTTAACAGTTATTTGTTGGCTTTTATTTTTTTATTAGTGAGAAAAAATAATGCTTACAAGCTATGTTATTTCCATCTTTTTGTTGAGAAACCCATTCCCTCATTTTTACCTCGATCCTCTAACATCAGCTCATTCACAGCCTCCAAACGTTGTCATCAAACCATAAGTAAGGCATTCCGACTTTTCCTTTATACATGAAAAATAACCATCAGAATTGAAGTTTCAACATTCCCACACAATGTTTTACCCTGCAGTTACTGTAATCATTCTATCCTCATTCCAATTCAAATCATACTGCTGAATGCTAGCATTGTTGCTATACTATTTATGGCTTATGAAAAACGCAATTCTTAAAGTTGTGGTTGTCAGCACCCTAAGCCAAAGAAGGCACAAACAACAACAACAACATGACAAAACCTATTGAAGTCAAACAAGGCTTCAGTGAAAAAAAAAGCTGCGCCTGTTTCCCTGACTCCATCCAGTCAAAATCCAAGCCTCCAGTTCCCAAGGTGCCATGGGATGTCAGATCTGTAGCCGACGGGCATATTCAAAAATGCATGTTCAGCCTCTTTGCCAGGAAGTGGATGTGCCAGTCATGACAAAAAGTTCCCTGCGACAGCAAGTTTATTTAACTTCGTTTTTTTTCATGGATGATTGGTAGGCTTCTTACTTCAGTGAGCTACATGAGAATCCGACTGCTTGCTTGACTGTTCTTTCGTGTCCTAGATTTACCATCTGGGAATTTTACTCCAAGTTATAGAACCTCTATGTTTGTTCATAAATTATTTACCAAAGTATCTGTTTTGGGCTTTTTTTGTTTACCATCGATAAAAAACAACTAAAAACTCTCCTTGTCAGTGCAATTTAAAAGTGAATTTAACATTTTTCTTTCATTGAACATAAAATTTGCAAAGTTTTGTTTTTTTTTTTTGAATGTTTCAAACGACACCTTGTTGAAATTAAAAACTGTGAGCAGGAATTCGTTGTGGATCATTTGCATGCAAATGCACATGCTTGGGGCATGGGATACAAATAATGCAGGAACCCACTCATCAAAACATTGCTCCACAGCATAACTAGTGGTCAGAAATTCCTCAGGGTACCTTTAAGTTTCTAAATAAATAAAATATACACAAGCATGCCTCGGTAATGTTGCATGGACAAGCTTCTTATTCATTCAGTCCATATTTTTAATGAATTAATAAAATGTCTGTTGTTGAAAAAGAGCTTGCACAGTGCTTTTACTTCATATATTTCTCCTTTTTTTTAAGAAACATGCATGCATGTTCAATATACCTTAATGTCTAACTCTGCTATATAAAGCAGACATATACAGTCCCTTAAAGGCTAAATGCCATATGTGTGGACTTAATGTGGTAAGAGTGGATGGTGTAACTTTTTAGTTCTGGGTGGAAAAACAGAAGAAAATGGCTGAATATGTTATGCAAGTACAACATAGTGAGCCAATTTTACAAACAATACTTAATCCCAAAAAGACAGAAACTGTCAAAGCAAATAGAGCATATATGAGATATTTTGTTAAACAGATTTTAGGTTGCCTCAGGGTGATTTTGATTTTTCTGGGAACATGTGGTCTCTTGCTTTCTTTCTCTCTTTTCTTTGGGTATGCATGTGTCACATACCCACAAACACACCTACATACACACACACGCGTGCATACATGTAAAACAACCAAGCAAGCTTCACACATAATTTTATCATATATTAACAGAACTGAACTCTTTCTCTCTAACACACACTCTCTCACACACACACACACACACACACACACCAAACCCCAACCATCTGTCTTTCCTCCCCTCTTTGACACAGAGGCCTCCACTCTTTCACACTCTCTGACTTAACCTCATGTTTCTGTGAAAAGAAGTAATTCCCCATTGCTTTGTACTGAGAGTTTTTTTCTGGCCTGTACTGCTACTGTTCCATTTGCTTTTAAGTGAACTTCATCCAATATTGAAGCCTCGTCCAGTCTAACCTGAGAGCTTGCAGTGGAGAATATTGCAGAGCAGCTGTCTAAAATAGTCGCTTTTTTGGCATAACCCTTCCTTAACTCTCTGTTTTCTGTCTGTCCATCTCTCTCTCCATCTCACTACCACTTGTTCCCCCCTTAATCCATCTGTCTACTCTCTTTATGTCTCTTTCCCTCTTTTCCCCTCTCTGTCCTCCTTTGCTCCCACTTTGTGCACTTCCAGGACTACACACTGACGATGTACTTCCAGCAGGCCTGGCGAGACAAGCGGCTGTCCTACTCTGAGATCCCCCTCAACCTGACCTTAGATAACCGGGTGGCTGACCAGCTGTGGGTCCCTGACACCTACTTCCTCAACGACAAGAAATCGTTCGTCCACGGTGTTACAGTGAAAAATAGAATGATCCGACTGCACCCGGATGGTACTGTTCTGTACGGTCTGAGGTGAGATTTTAATCTCTTGAAAAGACATTTTTGACTAAACAACAAGACCGAGGGGTTTAATATTTACATGTGCAAATAACCAAGCGGAAACATAAGTGCATCCACATGCTAAACAAGTACAGAACTTGACGATGATACACAAACAGATACACTACTGCATGAATCATAGTCATTCCCACCTCATGTTGATAAATATTTCAAACTTAATCTTTTGTATGTATGCTTTTAAAATAGTTTGAACAACTTACTTTTACTTGAAAAAAAAAACTTAGGAGAAAAAAAAATCAAAATTCTGCCAACTAGCATCTAACAATGAGTCAATGATTGCTGCATTGGACTCAGTCGGTAATTAGCTCATTAGAGCCAGATGAAGAAAACTACTGATGTGAGGTGCAACATTGCCCCCGAGCAAATATAATGTTGATGAGGTGACCTACTTGTGTCCTGATTCACAGGACATGTGTGCTTTGCCAACTGAATGCGTCTGTATTGCGAAGTTCTGCAAGGTCTCTGTGCTATTTACAGCACCAAAGGTGCAACAAACGCATGTGAAAAGCCCCAAAAATCCCTGAAAATCAGGATGATTTTTTGTTTTTTTTCCACTACAACAGGCATGCAGTGTAAATTGCATTCACATGCTTGCAGAACACTTTGTTTCCTTGGCTATTCTACTCTCAAGGGATGTGGTTTTGCTTATTACGGTCTTCTCAAACTTAATGTATTGGATGAGACTTAGACAATGACAACTTCCAAATATTCAGAGTATTTCTTGACACCTTCAAAGCTACAAAGACTTCAGGTCCGAGTTTCAAAACCATGAAGTTTGATTCCATTTACAAACAGTCTCCTAGAAGGCCACTTTTGAAGCTGAAAAACTGAAACTTGCATGCTTGATATGTTAATACCCATCGGTTTTCCATTTCCCAGAGGCAAACCCCTTGTGCACAATAGAAAATGATTAACCCGTTTCCACTGAGTTTCAACCTCTCAAAGTTAACATGATTACAGTGCACTTCTCACACCTCACTGATGTCTCATCAGTTCATTTTGCAAATAGGCCCCTGATATCTAAACTCCATAAAAAGTTATTGAAAATCATAACGTCTTAATGGCCAACATGGCAGCACATTGGCACACTGACGTAGGGTGAAATTAAAGAGAGGGAGAGAGTGGTGTGTAAAAGAGAGGATTAGAAAGACACCTTGTCAGTATTGCTCTCTTTGGTCTTCTTCATTAATGTTGTCTGTCTTCATTACCCACCTACTTGCCTGTTACGATGTTCAGCATGCTGTAATTTTCTCAGGTTCCTGACACAAGGCCACATTATGTCCCTTTACTGCCTCCATGTCATTAAAAGAAACACCTCTGTTCTATTTGATAAAATTAGAGTATTGAAAATGTGAATACTTTAATGGCAAAAAAAAGGTAGGCATTGGTTGTGGGTAGTTATGTGGGTGTAGTAGTTACAGAAAGAGTCGAAGGGAAAGAAAGGAGAAGGAAGAGCAATCAGATTCTATAGAGGGAGGCAGACGATAAAGAAAGAGACAACTATAAAGGAAAGAAAATAAGTGCAGCAGAAAGCCTGCAGGCAGCTATTTGCCCTCTGAATCAACCTCACAACAATTTGTCACATTTTACTTTTCATGAAACGAATGCTAAGTCCTTGAGTTAAAAAAAGAAAGAAAACCTGTCAGAATGATCCTGAATATATTCCTGAATTCAACCACTTGAGGACGTCTCTTCCAAACAAAGGGACAGTAATTATATCCTCAGGTGTAACTTTGCAAAGGACCTTCACTCAAACGTGGTGTCCAATTATACCACAGCATTCATGAGGGCCAAGTGAATTAGAATCAGATTTTTTGTTTTTAATGTTTACTGATACATTTTACAGCCTTCAGATTAAATCAGAAATCCTCTGGCAAAAAGCAAATCCTCCAGTCAAACTTTGACTTGGTTTACTGACATGACCAATCTCTCTGGGTTTAAAGTAATTTGCTGACACTTGATTTGATGAAAAAGCAAAACAGGACTCATAATATTCCTACACAAGTACACATAGCATTAAGTGCAGTGCTTGATGGGTTTTGAAGTCATTTGTTGATGCTGCTTTTTTTTGATCTTTTGAGGTTTATTGCAGAGGGAAATAAAAACATCCCAGACATATTGTACTCTAAATACATCAGTCCCTGAAGACATCAATGTGGCGTCTCGTATCATAACAACTGCTGTGTAACATTTAAAAAGGATGATGTTGGATCATTGCGTCAAAGTGTTTCCCTCTTATATAAGAGCCAATGTGCTCATTTCCTGGAACAACAGAAGTGGACTAAAGGCAGACAGATGAAAACTAGAAAGGACACCACCGGATTGTGATGGTCAAATTATTTCAAAATCGAACTTAAATCGTGTATATCATCTCTGTGTCAGATCATTTGCATTAAAACTGACGACATGCAGTGTCAGACTGACCATTTAATCCAATATGCATGTTTCCAATGCACTGCCAAAGTTATGACACAGATTTGGTGCAAATATTACTTTGGATGTAGTGGGATTAGACTGAAACTGGGAGAAGAAATCCATCACCCTTGACACTCAATATCATGTAAGTAGGATGACCAGATTTTTACAAATCCTAAATTGGGTCATGGGATCTTGTGAATATCGTGAGTGCACTCAAATCCAAGCAGGACATGCAGATACAGCATATTACCGCCCCCATGAAAGCCTAATACAAATTATGTAGTTATTTAATTTATTATGCCAATAAATTAGAGGACATGAAACTTTAATGGTCCCTGGGATGAAAATTGGGTTATTGCAGAAGCCAGTTGTAAAACCATACACCAAAGAAAATCAAATATGAATAAAAATAGGGGGGGATTCAAATTGTTATTTCTGCACTATGATATAATAAGAATACATATATGAATAAAAAAATATATAAATATTAATACATGTGTGTAATATCCTAACACATGAATAAAGTTGAGATTTGTAAAGCTAAAGCCAGAATTAGCTTAGCTGCTCATAAGGAATGGAGACAGGGCAAAATACCAGCATGCTTGAGTCCAAATTTGAAAAATATGCCAAACAGCACCTCTAATGCTCAATAAAAAAAAAAACTATTGTGTCTTTATTGTTTAGCCTGTAATTTAGTGACGTTTAATGGAGTAACATGGAACAAGTGAACAACAGCCAGGGCAGATGGATAAACGATGCATTAACCAGAATCAATGTTGGTATTGAACTTACCAGAAAACCATGTATAGATGGAAACTATGCAGTCCCTCCAGGAATTCGCGATGTTGCGATCGCAGCAATTCACATGAATTCAACCAATCACCGTGACTTTTCCGCAATTTTGGCCAGCCTCCCGTGAGTTGCACCAATCATAGCAGTCCCCAGTGCAAACGTAATGCACGGACGTCACTGAATTAACTTCCTTGTTTATGGTTTGAAGATGCAGACGTGCGGTAGTAATGTCTCTCACTTACCAACAAAAATTACTGCTAAAGAAAGAAAAAAATGCAACTTTTTAGCAATTTTCACTGTCTCCAGCAATTTCATCGCAACAAATACGCTTAAAACATCGCAACTTACATCGCAGTTTTTTAGAAAAGCTGCAGCGAATTCAGGCATTTTAGGCCGCAACAATCTTGAAAAAGGCCCGCAAAATTCTGGAGGGACTGGTTAATGAAACCAAGTTGTGTCATGATGATTAGGTAAGTCTAATGATAACGAGGCCTCTCCACCCAGTCACATTCATACTCATATTCCTTGAAGTGCTGGTCAAGGAGGTAGAGTTGTAACCAATTTGGACTAAGTAATCAACCATAAACCCAAACTGAATCATGGATCATTTTAAAAATTATTTTTAATCTTTCATACCCAACCAGGAAAACAGTAAATATAATTGTTTGTAAGAGAGTACCACGCTCCTGGTCCACATTGAGAATTTTTGCATGAATTCTTATTTTTAGTAAGCTTGGTTGTTAAAATGGATTAAGTTATAATTGAAGGAGATTTTAATATTCATGCAAATATTTACAATGATTGCCTTAGCACTGCATTTACCTTACTGTTGACTTGATTAGTTTCAGTCAGACTGTATATAAACCCACACATGTCAAGGAACGTGGCTCAGAGATGGAAGTACTCAACTGCACAACTCAATTCGGTTAACAGCAAAGACAGGTTTAATTCAAGAAATGGTCATTACACAGGTAGTCAGTCAATCCAAGCAAAGGTATCCAAAAACGTGAAGCAAAAGGCAAGGTCAAAAAACAAGCAAGGTTCAAAATACAAAACGGCTATGACTATGGCTGTGGAAAGAGTGCTGGAACGTGAGTAGGAACATCAACGAACTGGCAACGAGACAAGACACAAAGGGGAATATATGCAGGGT
>JAPZDV010000006.1:16585524-16609255 GCA_029814665.1 Acanthurus lineatus
TCTCTCACTTACCAACATAAATTACTGCTAAAGACCGTGCAAAACAATTCCCTGATGTTCTTCGCGAAAGCGGAGGTAATCTGTTTTGCTATACAAAACAAAGAAAAAAAATTGCAACTTTTTAGCAATTTTCACTGTCTTCCGCAATTTCATCGCAACAAATACGCTTAAAACATCGCAACTTACATCGCATTTTTTTTTTTAGAAAAGCTGCCGCGAATTCAGGCATTTTAGGCCACAACAATCTTGAACAACGCCCGCGAAATCCTGGAGGGACTGACTATGTTTCTGCAATAAAGGTCTGGCTAGGTTACATCAAAAAAAGGGTAAGAAAATAATTATTTATTCATTTGAAATACCTATTTTCGTTTCCACAAAACATGGCTCGAAAATGCCTTTACATTTTGTTAAAAACAACCTGTTTTGTTGCTACAACTAGGGCTTAAAAATGCAAAAACATACAATGCCAACATTTCATTATGAGGACATGGCTGGAATAATAAACTTTTATCCATTAGGCAATAGTGACAGAATATGAGCTTTCTATATAAAAGGCCCTGCCACTGAGTATGTTTTTATTTGTTTTCATGCTCCTGACTCTATGGATGTAATTAAGTTTTGCTTTCAAGGTGAATAGGAGCAGAGTAAAATGCCCGCATACAAACACACCTCTCTCCTGTGGTTCAGAGTGCAGCTAATAGTAATCTGTGCATCGCGGGTAATAGTTCATTTCTTACCCAATGCGAGATGCATTGTTGAAAAGGAGAATCTTCCCATTGAGACACTATATTGGAAATGTAATTGGATGCAGCAAGTCCACCGATGCTGATAATAGAGAGAGGCACACACAGAATGCAGAAACAGCTGATGAATATTCAAACATAATGAATGTATTTGCCATATAAGTGCCAATTCAGCCCTGGGATCCATTATGGTGGCTAAAAGGCAAACAGCACCTATGCTTTTTTTGTAGGCTGGTATGCATTCATTTGCACACATCCGCTGACATGCAAACCAGTGTTCCTTTTTTCTCATAATTAGAAACACATTGATCTTCAAAACCATTTCAAGGGCATTCTTTTTTTTTTTTTTTTACCAGTGAAGAAACAACAACAAAAAGCAGGAATTGACTTTAGGAAGGATAATGGCAGTGCAAAAAAAGCAAACGCTTACAAACAACAAAGGTGCTTCTCTATATTACTCAGGGAGGGCAGACCTGAGAAGGCACATCTGATGGAGTATCTTGCCTTTGTTCTTTATCAGGGTTATTTTACTACAGATACAGGGCTGAATACTGACTAGTGTGTTTGTCACTGAGGATTAGCAAGCACAGGAAGACTGCAGCGAGACTGCAAAAACAGATAGCTCCTCTTACAATCAAGGAAAAAGATGAGCATAAACAAGTAATAATTTAATTTTAATAATCAACAACAGTGTGACTAATTATTTGCAGTAAATGATTAATATAATATTTTGGTTTCCAACATTAAAAGCAGTATTCTTTTTGCTGAATATATAATAGTTGTCAGAGCGTCCAAGTGGTTCGGTTCCATGGGCATCCTACTCCCTATGTTTTTTTCGTGGTAGGCTGTAGGTGGGGACCAGCTGGCTATGGGGGTTGAGTGCTCTCTAAATGGTGTCATTTTGTGAAATATCAAATAATGTAGCTCTGGCACTCAGCACATTTTATGTCTCCAAGCTAAACTGGTATGATTACATAGGCAGTGAGGGAGAGAGAGAACTTTCAGATTCTGTAAGTAACAGTAAAAGTTTATCACAGTGGATGAAATACTGCAATGAAAGTAAAAGTCATAGGAAAGGGAATGTGAGCCAGGATAAGACTGCCATGAGAAAGTTAAGTTTTCCTAAAAAAAAAATCTGAATCAGCAAAGTCACAAGAAAACTAATAAATATTGCAGTTAACTATTTGACTGTAAAGGTAACTTTATAAAGAGAGAAGTAGTAGGATATTTCTATTAAAACTTTGTGAAATAGAGGTAAAGACTAACTACTGGTGTAAAACTGGTACTTGGAAATATGCATTCAAACAGACATCCTAGCAGTTACCCAACACTTTCATTTTTTAAAGTACCTGAGTAAATGTACTTAGTTACCTTCCACCTCTGGAAAAGGCAAATAACAATTGTCTAGAATGAACACTTTTGACTGGGATCTACTGTTAAATAAAATAAGTAACTCAATGTGAAGTGTATTTAAGCAAGAAAAAAATGGATACGGTGGAGAGTTACTCCCTAAGTACTTGAGTAAATATTCTGCATTACTTTCCATCATGCATGTCTGCTCTAAGTGTGTGACCCACAGTCGACACATTTCACTGGCCTGAATCCTGGTGACTGCTGGAAACCCTTAAGGCTACTTGGCCTTGATTTGACCCCACAAGTTTGATCCATCCTGGGACCGAGTCTTCGAGCACAGTCTGGTAAATACGGAGGGCCACTGCAGGTGATGCAACATATGGAGCTCAGTTGGTGTGGTTGGCAGTGTCTTCAGGCAGTAACCAAGCAACCAAGGCCTATACTAAGACTGAGCGAGAAAACGCGGCTGTGCATCATTTAATGGATAGGACGGCGAAGGGGGGAGTATATGTGGGTAAATGGAGAGCCAGACAGCTGCGAACGCAATCAGGCACTTAAAAACACACACAAATGCACCTAGAGACTCCTCCACAGAGTGACGGCAACATGGCAAACATGTACAGGAGTTTAAATTCACACACATAACCCCACGCACAAATGCACAACCTTTACCTTTCCAACATGGTATTTTTAAAGACTTTGCCAGAGGCTCTTGCTCTCAGTTCTACACGGCTGACTCCATCTTGACACAGAGATCAGAAAGTTGCCAGAAAGTAACCGGCAATTTACTCCTTGGTTAAACACTTGGAAGTCACAGAGCCCCATCACCAGCAGCAAATCTATCAGAGAGAAATAAATGCTGACAAAGACCAGGGACAAGAAAGAAAGACAAGGAGAATACATCCAAACCTCTTAGGCTCGAACAACCTCCCCGTCTCACTCTGGGGGGTAGAAACCCCTCAGGTGTGTAATATGAAACAGCATGCTAATGCTAAAGCTCTTCCCTTTGAAATTCTTCATTGCTATTAAAAGGTGCTGTTTTGATAGTCTTCTCGCCTCACCTAATATCCTCTGTCCTTAAATTTTCCTCTCTCCCTTCTCTTTCATCATTCACTCCTGTGGTATCTTTTGCCTCGTGCTCTTTTATTGAGTGAATATTTAGGAAAGCACAAATCATTATAGCTGAACTACAAAATATGGAAGGAAAAAAATATTACGAGGTGAAAATGAAATAACCATCATTGTGAAACTTCAGTTAAAAGGAGCCATAATGATTGTTGGCAGGAGAAGGGACAAGATGTTTTCATCATACTTAATGTTAACACAACATTTTTGAACAAACAGCCAGTTTAAAGTAATTTTATTGAAAGAGGTTGATAACAAAATCACATATTTCAGCCTTTTGATGATCTGTATTCCTCAAAATGAGCCTAAATGGCCTCATATGGTAAACACTTTCCTATAATCAAGATCCTTCTGTGGCTTTTGAACTTTTTTTAAAGTAACACCAGCCGTAAATTATATAAAACCGTTGCATTAAACAGCTTTCATGCATCCATCTTGCAAACCTGGGCTAATAACAGAACTTCAGATAGCTAAAGAAAATCAACATGGGAAAGACAGACATGAGGGGGGACAGAGTGACATTAAGATAGTAAAACAGAAAGTTAATACACCGGGAAGCATTTGAACCCTCAGATGAACTGCTGTTAGGATTTCTACTTATATTTATACATTGTGGTAATCTCCAGCAGAGGTTAAATTAACTAAACATGTTTTCTTTCTGCAAATGTTAATCATCATGATGTAAGCTGCTCTTTCACTTAATTGTAAGCAATGGTGGTGGGCGGGGCTTAAGGAAACTTATTGACAGATGTGCTTAGAGAGAAACTTTAAAGGAAAAAAAAAATCATAAGCTGTGAAATAACAAATAATTCCCTTTGAGGTGTGCTCGATTTTGGTTTGACCTCAAAATTATACGACGGGAGCTGTTTTGAATTGGTAAGGTGTGTGTGGTCCCACCTGTTCACCAGATGGTGCCTGTGGTGAGCTCGGTTGCTCAGATACAGATGAGTTACATACAGAACGACCTCTATGTAGAAAACTGACCGCAACATCACGGTGAAAGTATTACTATATAGCTGCATTATCATTTTAAAAGATTGCAAACAAACAATATTGCATAGTGTTTTTTTTTATTGTCCAATATAAAAAATTGCATTTATCTTAGATGACCTGGAATTTTTTTTTTTGGGTTGCCTCATTGCTGGTCTGAATAATGGAGTAGTGAGAGAGAGTAAAGAGTGTAGAGAGCAAAAAGAGAGAGAGAGAGGCGCAGAGACACACAAGGGTGATTATCTCTGCTGTGTAACACAGAGGATTGGACTCAAGATGAGCCTCTCCTCTGGCACAATTTTATCTATGTTGTCAGGTGTGCCTAGACGATTACCCACCATGCTGTGCTGCTCTGTGGTAACTCTCTCAGTGGGAGTCAAGTTCTCACACAAGACCAGAGCCAGAGAAAGAATGGCAGCCTATTACTCACAGCCTCATCCTTATGTTCCCCTCACAAAGTCTGATAGACAACATAGCCTTATCTATTGACTCATGGTTGGCTGCCGTTATTATCCTTTATTATCCATCCCTGCCTATTTGTTTTCATAGTGGCTGAAAGGCCAAATGCTATTATGCTGACATATAAACACAAAATATGATAGGGGGCAGGAAAAGTTAGATCATGGCCGCAGCTATTTGCAGGGATTGTAAAAGTATTAGCCATGAATGGAAGATATGATTTATGAGAAATGACCCCAGATTGAAAATACTTGGTTTTGTTTGCAGACTTATTTTTTAATATGTGTAGAGATTTAAAAATGCATCACCAGTTAGAAAAGAGTTTCAGGTAGAATTCAAAAGAGTGTGATCGTTTTCAGTGTCAAAAAAATACCAATTATGTGTCAGAAGCAGCTCTTTGTATAAAAGACAAACTCAGTGTCAGAAAATTCAAACAGTGCTCGAATTATTTTGATCAGTAAGCCTGACCTTTGCTTAGCTTGATTTCAGTTCATTTGATTATGATGCAGACATAAAATAATGTATTCAGGACGACTTAGAAGCTGTTTTTTTTAACAAAAACAGGAAAAGTAGAAATAAACACTTTATTAAGAACTAAAAACAGTCTGATTCTCTCTCATCACTGGCCGTACTGAAATAGAATCTACAATAGCCCAGTTTATGATGTTTTCATGTCAAAACTGTATTCTGCCAGAGGGAAAGTCAGATAGTTTTGCTTCAGGTGTCATTTTTTTTACGCTCCACTGTCCCTTTTACCTCAAAGCTCTTGTATCTGTCTTTACAATCACCCTTGAGGCCATCCCAGCTGAAATGAAGACACTAATCTGCAGCCTTATTGATCTTTTTTTTCTCATCATGTTTCAAAGGGTCAGGTAGTGTTGATCTGTGGCACCTCAGGTGCTGGAGATTAAAGCTCGATCCCATTTTGGCTTGCTACAGGATTTTCCAATTTACATTTGTCATTTAAAGTGCTTCCTTAGATGAAACTTGTTAACTGAATGGTAATCATGAGATCTTTTATTAAAGAATAGCATCAGGATAAACACTAAACCTGTTTGTCAGAGGCTGAATCCATTGGTCCCATGCTATACGCAAAACCATTCTGTTGATGTTCAGAGGAACATTCACTGGCTTATTTATGTGTATAATACAATACATAACTGGATGCTGCAGCCATTAAATTTCATTGGTATCTTGAGATGCAGAAAAAGATCATTTCATTAGCTTAAAGATCAACACACCACTATTTTATCCAGCATCTTGCGTGCGCTTCCCCTCTCAAGTGAAGCTTCAGGGTTAAAGAACTTAAAACATGAAAAATCGCTTTCATTCTATGTGCAGAGGAACAAAAAAGAACATCCCACAAGCTATTTTGTTCTTGTTTATTCACAAAACTTTTTCACATTCAACAACAGCATTCACAAAGCAAAGCACTGTCATTCAAATCAACAAAGGGAGGGACGGACAACTGTGCCAAAACTTTACGCTCACAAAAAGCCTCATAAATCACACACTGAAAAAAGCCTTTTTGTCTCTTTTTATAATTTTTCCTACAGATCCATTACAATAGCAGTGGAAAAAAGAAATATTATTCTGCAATGTGAAATATGTAATTTTCTCTTCTTCTTCTTCTGCTCGTCATATTAGTGCTTGTTCTAATAACACAAGCAATAATCTTGACTTGTAATGTCTTTCCATGTCATCAGCTTGCGATGATATGACATGCAGTAGTCAGGGCGCAAACACTACCACTGTTATCTCTGGCCTTTTGCTGTTACCGCTGTCCCACAGAGTTTGATCCCTGCAGTGACTCGCATCTCAGATAGGACCTGACAGTGGACCCACAGGATTATCCAAACAATGCTAAAACTGGGACATAAGGATTAGCTTTGGCCCTGTAATCCCCGATGGAGTTTCCATCACTTCTGTCACCACCCCTAAACACTCAAAGGTTCCTGCATTTACCTGTAGAGTTTTTGAAGTCTTATAAAAGTATGTGGATAATGAATGGTCATCAAGATTTTGTGAGATTATAAATTGGTGAATATATTAAATATTTCATCATGCACTTTTAAGAACTTATAAAAGGAAAAAAAACAAATTTTTAGTATTTCTTTCTTTTTACTTCTAATATATTGCTGTCTGTTCTGTCCCATTATTTGTGTGTATGTACCTATTTGACCTTGTATAATAATAAAAAAACCCAGTTCATAGTGGTAAAAAAACACGGACCTGGGGTCTGTGGTGGATTGGGGTTTGGTAAATGCTAACTTTTGTTAACCAAAATAAACCAAATTTCAGATTTTACACATGGACGCTTTAAGATTTTGTCATTTAATGTTTAGCTCTGAGTATCTCGACTACAGGTAACAATTCTGTATTATTGTGCTGTTTTAAGTTCTTACTAGCAGGCTACATCTGCTGGTCAACATGCTGGAGTTTTGTTAATTTCTTTTTGAAAACCACAAATGTCCCGTTTTTTTTCTCTAACATTCTCATAATGCCGTAAACTGACCAATCCTTGTGTCATGTGTTTCCAGGATCACCACCACCGCTGCTTGCATGATGGACCTGAGAAGGTATCCACTGGACGAGCAAAACTGCACACTCGAGATAGAGAGTTGTGAGTAATTCCTTCCTCTTTCATGAATTATTCTCATCTTTTATTTATTTGTTTTATCTCTTATCAGAGCCGTAAAACTCTGAACTGCCGTAAGTGTGTGTGACCCCTCACACGGTCACAGCTTCAGCTTTATTCAGTCAGCTGACAGGAACTATGTGTGAGCAGACCTGCACCGGGTCCCAACAATTTGTGCTCCACTGTGGTACAAGGATTTACTCAGAATTTTAATATTTTCAACATAATCCTTCCCATCCAATTTACTGTATTTTCCTTGGTAAAAGTAGAAGCATTATTTCCTTTTCCTGCATGTACCCGTGGTTGAGGTTGCTCTTCTAGAAAGAAACTAATGCACTGGTTTATAAAAATACTGTGGAGCTGGTTTCCATTTCACAGAAAATGGTTGCAAGAAGAAAGGGGTTTTTTTTCCCCCACCTACACTTACATGACACACAGACTTTGGAAAAATCAATGGGGATTAATGTAAAATAGTTTAAATAAGTCTACCTGGGATGGATGATCCATTATTAACACCTATAAGACTACTTTGTGTAATGTGCGCTATCTGCGGTGCTGAAGTGATAGAGCAGAGCCATTGCTTATGCTGTCTAAAGCTCAAAGCGGCAGCCTAGTTTCAAATGACAGTAATTTACAAGCAGCACATCAGGGTGTCCTGGGGTTGCCGGTGGCAGCTCTCCAGCACCTACCATTTAACCACAGTGTGCTGGGTATTAAGGTTTCAGAGCATCCAAAAGACCTTTATCAAACCTCTATCAGTCTCTTTCAGTCTTTCTATGTTTAGCTTTTTCATCTATTTGAAAATAGAAAAATAAGTAAAAAGACGGGATGTTTGTTGTTTCATTTTACATCCTCTGATGGCCAAATTGGGCTCCAACTGGGATAATTTCTCAAATGAATGTCTTCTTTAAGAAAAAAAAAATCCCCAGGCTTGCATAACACAACCAGCAGCCTCAATGCTAAGCGCTGCTGGAATGCAAAAAAAGTCTACCACCTTATTTCACATGCTACTAGAAATGGGTAACAGTAGGGGTGAGATGGAAGGTGTCACATATTCATCTAAATTGTAGGTAAACTTAAATCTGTCAGCAAACCAAAAAGACTAACCTTTCATAATCTTAGTCAAAACTGAACTGAATAACTGCAAATGCTTCAGAATGTGGCTGCCGTATAATATTAGGACCACAAGGTTTTAAAGTTAGTTGTGCAAGTGACTTGGAAAGCCTACAGCTGGTGCCGGTGTACAAAGGGAAATAGAGCGTAAGGAGCAAAAGAGGTCGTTTTTAAGAGTTTTTGTGGAGACGAGATTGCACAATAAAATCAAACAGGTAAGTTTAGGAGAAGTCTGATGGTACCAGCAAACAGAGTACCTACTTTTAAGAATTTTCACTTGCTAAAAATAAAAAAAAAAAAAACTCAGTACCTCCATGACAACATTCTCCAGCAATTTTTTTGTCCCTCTTCTAAATGTAAGAATAAGAGGTGGAACTTTTCGTATGCAGGGATAATGATGCACGCAGCTCCATAGCTACTTTACAGAGAGTCTGCAGCCAGTTACAGGCCATTTGTCCGGCAGCCTGCTGAGTTCTGTGAGAGTGTGCTTACAGGAATTCAGGAAGACTCGACTGTGCAATAGTCAGCTAATGGACCAGAATGTGTTTTGCTTGGTGCATGATGTGCACATAAAGTATGGCAGATTAGTCTGGCAGAGATTGTAGAACGGGATGGAGAGGGTTATTGTGTATTTGCTGTGTAGCCAGTAAGAGAAAAAATTATTTGACTTGTTTTTGACAGGTTTGACAAGGTGACCTCAGGCTACACAGGTCACATCCTCTACTTTATAGATGTAACAAAGCTCTAGATCAAATTGAAAACCCCAAACCTTTGGTTGTTGCCTGATCAGGTCTGTAAAAGACAAACAGTTGTCCAGTAGCAGAGGGTCTCCTGTTGTCTTTTACCCCACTAATGAATTTGAAGTTTGTGACCACTGTCCTGTTTGACCTGCTCATATTATGAGCCTGTGACAGAATGTTCCTAAGAATAAGACTGTCAACATGAATCGGCAAATAAACTCATGTTTTGTTTTCCTACATGACAAAGCCTCTGCTGGCAACTAATTTTAGATTTCCCAGGAGATTCAAATCCTGAAACCTTTTGAGTTAAAGGTGGGATGCAAGCATGGAATTTGTGCATCATGGATGAACTCACAGATTCAGAGTAGAAGTTTTGCCAAATTCAAAACTGATCTATAGCAAAGCACATTCTCTCAGTTTGACACAAAATGGTAAATGTATTATTTAAATCTTTATGAATTGTTAAATATAATTTCTATTCTAAGGCCTGTGAGAACACAGCGTTGTTATCTTACAAAAATGTGCTTTCTTACAGTCTTAAATGTCCAACATTAAGTTTTTGCATGAGAAACAGAGTGAAATGGCAAAGTTCACTCTCATTTTTGATCACCTAGCAAATATGCTACAATGAATGAATAATACATTTTTCATTCTTGTGTCTTGATTATGGTACATGACAGTTTGTATTTGCTTAAAGACACCTCTTTTTCACCTGACTCATTAATAGTAACAAAAAACAATAGCTCTCATGCCTTCTTTTTTTAATTTTTTATCTGAAAAATATCACTCCTGCACATAATGTCAAAGGATCTTAATGACACAGAACTGCTTGTCACCTGCAGTCTCACTTTTCGAGGGAAACCCATTCAAAATCCTTGCCCAAAGCTAACTGGGAATTTGGTATGCTAATGATTTAGAGCTTATAATTGCAAATGTTACTTCAGACTGTGCTTTGTCCATCTAAAGTACTTATTTTGACATAGTTTTTGGCAGTGATGGTATGAGGGTGAAACAGAGGGGACATTAATGCTTAACAACACACCCAAGTCTCCACCACCCAGGACACACATCTTGTTTTTTTAATTTGTTGACAGGCTTTTCCCCACTAACTTTAAAACACACCGGCAGGGGAGTAACTGCAGCTGTGTGTGTGCATGCATGTGCATATCTCAGTGTTAATGTGTCTGCACATCACAAAACAAAACACGCATTTCCTCTCCCGCTTACTCCCTGTCTCGATGAACCTTATCCCTCCTTTCTCCTCTGTAACTCTTTTGCAAATATAATATTTCTTCTTTCTCATCTGTTGACTTATTGTATTGTAGTTTGATTGTTTCAGTGTTTGTTCCACCACATCCAAGAGCTTTCAATACTTCACCCTGACCTTTTCTAACTGTTGAAGGAGCACAAAGGGTAAAATGTTGATCCTGGATTAATTCCCAACTTTTATTCATGTGATGACAAGCTCTTTCAGTGAGGTTGTTGCTGCGTCAGCATGGTTATTTTGTGCAAAAGATGGACAGAGCCACTGTATTGTCTTCAGTTCTACAAGAAAGTCCATTCATCTCTTATTGTTATCATGTTACCACACACAGAAAAAAAAGCTCAATTGAGTAGAAATCATGTTTGAATCCCTTTTGTGCCTCAGCTGACGCAGTTCTGTCTGTTGAATTAAAGGTTATTGAAGAAGTTCTACAAACACCTTTCAGGCCACAGTAGATATTACAGCCCCTCTGAGTCTGAAGAAAACTGGATCAAATTTACCCTACCAGCAAAAACAGTATTACCCAGTTTTTCACTTATTGTCCATCAGTTTCCCTTTGAAACTGTACCATTTTGCTCTTATTTTAGATTTTCTTTCCTGAATAACAGCTGCATAAAGTCTAGGTAGATTCATGGCTGAAACTGTGTCCATGCGCCTGTGTGGAGACGAGGAGATGCAGATGATTCATTTCGGATAGCCCAGGGTGTTTTTCTGCCCTGCTTATGACTAATAGTTTAGTGGATTCACAAATTGCTCACCCTTATTTTGCCTTGTAAAAACACATAAATAAAGAATAAAAAGAGATTAACAAATAAATTCATAAACACTATCACAACATTTTGATCTGTCTGACACTAAAAAAACTGCAGTTTCTGTTCTGTTTTCTAACAACTGTCAACTCTGGTTTATTTAGTCATGACTAACCTTTACTTGGTGATTTTAGTTACCAAAAGGTGACCAAACCTTACATTACAGAGGTGGCACAACTTATAACTACTGTGATAATTAATATGAATCATTTTAGAATGTGTTGACTATTAATCTGTAGAGCTTGAACCTAATTTTAGACTTAAAGGGAATGTTGTAGAAAGCAGCACTAGGGAGGAATCAATACAAAGAAGTGGCTTTTATATACAAAAACTATTAATTAAATCAAGTTAAAAAAAACCAAATCCTGGGAAGTTAAATTAAAGCAGTTTAAGATGAAGTTAAGAACTGCAACAAACAACAACAAACAAGCTGCCACCTGCTCCTCCTCTGCATGACAGGCATTTTGTTTTCTTGGCCTCACTTAGCTGGAACCTACCACCTGTTCAGGTAACCAAAGGGATTTCTCAGTTACCACTGACATCGCAATTTATCTCTTTACTCACATCCATGAGTGCACCGACTTTAACAGAAAGTTGTTTACGACAGAACAAGTTTACCCCTCCTCCCACGATTTAATGGGACCCTGTGGAGTTTTCTTGTCAACAAACACAAACTATTTTTACATGTAGTATCACTGACCAAAATGCACTGAGTACCTTTATCTAAAAAAATATGCCTTTTTTGTTCCTCATGAAACGTTATAAAGTCTAAATCCAGCAAAGTTTACATTAACAATGACTAACTTTCCCTGTCTGTTGGTGCATGGCTGCATATCTTGTCACCACCACCTGTGGATCTGCAGACCCATACATGCACGAGCATCAACATGCATATATCAAACAGAAACAACAGAGAAGCTGTTTACAACACCACAGTAAAGGCGACCCCTTCAACAAATCATAACAGTGTGTAATAAGACTTAAAGTGTGCACTTATGCCCAGAACTTTAACACAGCAAAGGTGATGTTATAAGCGATGAAATTGAGTGCAATTCTGAGGAGAAATTAAAATTCTAGTTTTAAAAAAATCTCATTTGGTTCTAATCCTCCCCTGTACATCATCCAGGGAGAGCTTCAGGACACTGTGTTGACTCTTTGCACATAACTCATCTGTGTGCTGGCTTATCTATAAACTTAGGCCATAACTGAGATAGATACAAGTCATAAAAATTACTACACTCTTGATGTGAATACATTAAACCTCAGACTCTTGTGTTATCTCTAATACTGCTTGTGCTCCAAGGACTTCATTATAAAAATACACTTTAGTTGCTGGCTTATTTTTATTGTGAGGCAAGGTAAACCTGACTTTAATACCAAGCTACCTCAACCTTAACATTCGGCAGTATTAGATAGAGGTTGGTTTATAACCTTGCAAGTCAAGCCTTGTCAACCTGCATTTGTTTTGTTGCTACTTGCTCAGCATCTCTATAATGCATGTGTAATCCAGGACCTGAACGTAGCACAGTAGGCCACACAGGATTTTACCTCGCTGCAAGGAAATACCATCCTTTGCATTATTTAAAAGGGTTAAACCCCAGATGTTCCGGGCCACTGTAACAGCAATGCAGTTTACTAAACAGTATATACAGCGCTGTATAGTAGCTCTACCTCCACAGGAAGCTGGTCGTAGTAACACTGACTTCACAAGCACAGCAGCTGTGCACCTTTTCAATAAATCATAACAGGAGTAGGATCACTCAGCCGTTAAACCCTGAATACTACACTCAAGCATTTTCATACTAATTAACTCCTTCGGGTTTTATCAAAAGTGTGAATTTATGGCTTTTCAGGGGACAGCAAAATTGTGATTTTGAGTGAAGTTGCGTCCAAAAACAGCTAAAAGACAAATTAAGACAAAACTTTCAGTCGTTGATTCGTCACACGTCACAACACATAGACGCTGAAACAGATGAAGACGTCCCTGTTTATTTCCGTGTACACCGAGAGGGGAGCGAGAGACACATTGAGCCTGTATTTCACACAGTTGCCGTGCGCTCACAATCATTTCATTACAGCATCTCTACCAAGTAATAGTTATATTTTCTGCACCAGCGATCCGCATCATATGGACAGAGCCACTTCCACTGTCTCCCTTCTCTCATCTCTCTCTTGCTATCTGTGCTCATCAAGAGTCCATTTTTAGAAACCGCACACATACTCGGGGGTGTAAATGCTTTCTACACATGAGCTTGCGCGGCTTATTTATTTATCTATCTTATCTTTGGATGTGTTGTTCCTGTACAGGCGTGCAGTCAGCTGCATTTACTGCAAAAGTTTGAGGATATTTTTAATTGGACACCAGGAATAACTAAAGTCGCTTTGAACTGCATGGAATCAAAAATTCATCTGAGACATATTTAAGAGTGGAGTAGCCTTCTCAGCTCTCAGGGGGGAGTGAGAGGCAGTCAGTTGTTCAGGGGGGTTTGATTTGACATGCCTACAGAGTGTGTGCATGTGTGTGAAGGGATATATTTTTTGCAGGCCCATGCAACCATGTATGTGTTGTTTTATGATTATGCATGTCTTACTCGTTGCCGCATATTGTTTTCTTTTAATATGTATTGTGTTGACATGCAGTTTCTCATGCAAACTGTGCAAAGACTCAGGTTTCCCAAACCTTGCAGTGTAAATACCAAGTCTGGTTCCACTCAGTGTGTTGATTTGGACACTTTTTAGCATTTATATACACCTCCCCTGGCTTCTTGTTAAATTCTTGGACTAATCTAACAGGCTTGTTATGTTTTTTAGCATTCAAAATTTAAATTTCATTTTCCATGGGGAAAACATTAGATCTGCTGGGACAACTTTTGACTTGAAGGTCTTGTTCTGTATGCACATATCATCTGCATGGCATTTAAAATGTATGTCACAATGATAAGTGTTATCACATTACAGTAGAGACCTTGTGCAAGTTTTTTTAAAAGTATGTGATATTCCATATAGCACCTCGCATGAGTAAAAAAACATACAAACAAAAAAAAAAACTTTATTTATGATTATGTTTTGCTCAGAGCAATATCAAAGCCAGTGCTTTATCTCCCTCCAAAATCCTTATTTGCCCATTAAAACAAATCAACTGAGACATTATTTCATGAGCTTGATAAAAAGGCCTGGAGTCAGATTTGGTCAGGGAGATATGCCACAGTCCCAGTTAAATAGCTTTAGTATTGTACTGCTATCTCTTCTGATGCTATCGTGAACGATTTCATTTATTCTGGCCTGCCAACCCTTCCAGTCTTTAGAATCCGTGAGAGAGAGGCCATTGTGCTGGTTTAAAAAACATACTGTCACATGAAGGGGTGAGTTTGCATACCATGCCATTCAGGATTCAAGGAGTTAATTTCCTTTATTCGTAATAAATACAGTGTAGGCTGACTCCCTCTTGTCTTGTATTGCAGACCACGTCTTTTTTTTTTCTGTTCCACTCACACTGTTTTCACTCCTTTTAGGTTTTTTCACGCAGGATAATCAGGACAATCTATCTGTGCCAAACGCTGTGATGTAATACCGTTAGTGTGAAAGCAAAGTGACGCAAAATTGCAAAGTCAGCTTCAATGACGGAGAAACAGTGGAGATAAGTGGATTAGGAAGCTGGACAATCAAAAAGGAGGAGCAGATCAAATCACTGACTCTGATATGTGTTGGGTTTGCACAGAGGCATCCACTTTACTATACTGGAAGTGTGTGCACACAAGTATGTGTGTAGTTGTTGTGTGCTGGCACTTACCATGACATAAATAATCTCTTTTTAAACTCGTGTTGACTTCCACTGGAGAGGCTGTGATGTGCATTACAGCCCATGATACAAACATGTTGGATGGAGCCAAAACTTCTATATTTTTTGACTTTTAGAACCAGAGAAGTTGCTATTTTTGCAAAAAAGAGAAAGGGTTCAGCCTCTATGGAGGATGATGGTTAATATTTCATAAAAATCTCCATTACACTTTGATTAAAATCTTGTGTACAAGTGAATATTTGGCACTGGTGTTGAGGCATGATCAGGGAATCACTGATGAAATAAGCTTTTATCCTCTTGGGACAATCTGCTCGGACTGAACTTTAAATTCTGAATTTTAAGTAGACAATGTTTTTCAGTCCTGGTTTGATCACTTAAGAAATGTATTCAAAATTAAGTTATTTCTGTCTGCCCCTGACCTGACCTGCCTTTATTTCATCCCATCTCCACTAATATAATTTCCTTCTACTCTGCACTTAGCAGGGCAGCACTTAATCGTCTGCAGTCGGTTGAAAATGCAGTTGCCAGGCTTTTTACTGAAACAGAGAGAAGAGAACACATGAATCTCATTTTTACCATCCCTCCTTTAGCTACTTATTGCATTTGGAATACAATTTTATATTTCTTATGCGAGGTGATGATAACAATGATGTGATATGACTACCCAAGCTGCACTGTTCATGCTTGTTTTGGAAATAAAGAGGCAGTATATTGTTTTGAATGCAGAAAGCACACAACTCTGCTTTCATCGAGAGGAGCAAGAAATGTCAGAGTGTGAGGGGTTTGAATGCAGCCACTGAAAAGTCTGCTTTAATAATTCAGAACAACTAAATAGGTCACACAAGTATTAATTAAGCAGAGCAGGGTATGGGGGAGGAAGAAGACCAAGGGACGGTTTGAGTGAAAGATAGATGGACATATATAAGAGTTTCCGTGAGAAGAGAATAAGAGGAGTGTAATCGAATGGAAAAAATTGTTAGAGAAAGGGAGGCAAAATAGAACAAGTTAGAGAAGAAGAAGTGGAGAGAGCAGGAGATAAGATCAGAGGAGAATGAAGGTGTGGTATAAGAGTTTGTATTGATCAGTGAAACAGCATGAGAGTTCCCTGTAAATTGTGACCTCAGATATACTTTTATACCTCCCCCAGTCCACCCTTGTCATCCAATACACACAATATATAGACTCACGCAAATCAAACATGTTAATTCACTTTCTAGCTGCTAAATCTCCCCATTGTCAACACACACTAATGCAAAAAAAAAGAGGGTCAAATCAAATGACTCACTCACGCAAACTCACCTAACAAGCATGCAAATCCCTGTGTATCTGTAGCAACTGTTGCAACCATCACAAATGATTATTATGTTGCATGTTGAGTTTCTGAAAACATCCCGGATGTTGTTTTTTTAATCCATTTCCTGCTGTTCCCTAAAAATGCAACACAACACACACACGCACGTTTGGAGCAGCTGAGCAGTTTTCTCGGCATTGTGATGTAAGGCTGCAATATTCGGTTATTTGTCTTGAGGCTGCAAATTGTATTCTAAGTCTTGGCCTCTTGTCTCTCACTTGAGCTGGTTCACACTTCGATACACTCATCAGGATGAGCTGTCAGACCTCTGAGATAATCTAACACTGCGAGCTCGCTATGTGCAAAATAAAGCATTCTCACTGTGTTGCACTTTAAGAGGAAGCATTAGCTTTGTGTTGCAACCCCTTCTGTGGCCCTAAATTGGAAAAGCAATGACTTTTTTTTTCTTTCATTGTAAATGCATATGGCTTCGGTACTTCTGAAAGTAGCATTCAAACACAGACAGGTTCAGATGGTGATAATAGACATCCCTTTTTACTTACTTTTAACTTTGCAAATTGCTGTTTTAATTGAGTTTCCAGAGTTTTAACATAGCCTTAGTTGTGAGCCACCCATCTAAAAAGTGCACCAACCCCAGCTGTCTCCTGTCTCTTCTCCTCTCCTCATCTCCTTCCTCTCCTCTCTCTGAGACCAATGCTCTTATGGCCTGAAGTCAGCAGACATGACAACTGCACCGGAGCAGACAGTAGGCAGTGGATTATGCAAGAGCCAAGTTTCATGGTCTAATGAGGATTTTCTACCTTTTTTTTTTTTGCTCCTGCAAAAGCACTTGTCTGGGGCTTTAACTACATAGTATGGAGTTACTCAATCATTCATCGCTCCAGCCCACTGGCCACTTTGCTGTCCGTGTCTCCACTGATTTGGCCAAAATGAGAGCAAAGTAGCTGGTAGATTTGGTCCAGATTAATATTAATGGACTTGCTTCTTGTCCCTTTGCAGATTTTACTGAGTTTTAGTGGTGAAAATGGATGCCAGGCATGGTTATTTAAGCATTCTTGCTCTTGCTAATTAATAATTTACTCGCTCGTGGGACAAAACATAATAAAGATGACTCGTATATACTGTATTTAGTCCATATATAAGGGTTTCCCTCAGTTACTCTGTGGAATGTTATATGTTCAGCTTGATTTCATAATTTATAGCTTTAACAGGCTTTTTCATAATTGAGTTATCTCTAAGAATACAGTACCAAGAAATCAGCATGTGACTTGCTCATGGTTACCTCAGAAGTTGATGTTGATTTGGACTTGAACAAGACATGAACCTGCTGCTTAATGGTCAAATACGGATGCTGCTTGTACTGAGCAGCTGAACTAACATTCCCCTTGAGTATTTCTGAGGTTATGTCAAGCACAACTATCACAATGGAGGGTCAAGTAGAGTCAAGAGCACGCGACTGGAATCTTGCGAATAAAAACTAATCATATCAGCGGAATAAGTCAAAGGTTGATGTACTGGTTCCTTTAAAAGGCACATGTACACAAAAAGATTTTGAACTTCTTACATTAACTGCTAAAATACTAGAGCTGACGATTTCATGCTAGATTCACTAAGTTCCAGTCATTCACACCAGACTAGTCCAGTTTAACCAGCACATTTTCCTCTTAATATAAAAGATAGTGGTGGTAGCAAGTGGATTTGTACCATAAAATAATGTATGCAATGTTTAAAGTGATACAAGTGAACCCTTTCCCTGTGGTTAACCTCAGATTTTTAGAGCAATTAATGTGTTTGCTGTCAGCAGGATGTAAATCGTGACAAATACAAACCTAATTAAAAGCAAAGTGATTAATTAACTGTACCGCACAGGATCCAGATGGGACATGATTACGAGCACATACTATACAGACCGTTAACATTGCTCAGTAAATCCTGTTCTCCGTGTCCTATTTCAGATGGCTACACTACAGATGACATTGAGTTCTACTGGCGAGGAGGGGACAACGCTGTGACGGGGGTGGACAAGATCGAACTGCCCCAGTTCTCCATTGTGGATCATAAACTTATCTCCAAGAATGTTGTTTTCTCCACAGGTAAAGGCAACAAACAGGCTGAAATTCATGAATCACACCAGTCAGAAAAGAAACCAAGTTAAGCTTGTGTGAGATGAATGTACAGGGCTTAACACACACACGCACACGCACACGAACACACACAGCAAGAGCAGTACTACATAACACAATCCAATATTTTCAACTCTCTTAAAATTAATATAGTCTCGGAGCATGTATGTTCCATTTTTCGCACAACGTACTTTTATTACTTTGCCTTTATTTCCATTTTTTAAAAAAAAGCCCTTTATTTATTTTCTGCCTCTTAGGGTTATTTCATTTCAATTTCATTATGCACTGCAAAGAGGGCAACATGGCAATTCATAAATATTGAGTCATTCTATTGTTTGCACTTATTGATATGAAAATAGCAGCCACTAATTTCCAGAAATGCAAAAATATTATGTAAATGTGCAAAACCCGCATACAAACCTTCATATGAAACGCTGTCCTGGGAGACAGAAGACACCATGACTTATTTAACAGCAATAAACAAAAAGAATGCTGTCTGATACAATGAAATATTCATCTCTGCTGCATTTTCATATTCATGATTTGTCCTGCAAGCAGGCAAATGTAAGTGGGACGGCGGTTCTGCTGAATACAGTTTCTGGGTATTGTGTTGAATGAGAGCAGTACATGAATGCAATAACAACTAAAGACTCAGCCATTGAGAGGACCCCCTTTTGTCTGCAGGGGTCACACATTTCACACAACCCTATTTTTGCAGTGTTTGTATGCATCTGTGTGGGTGCTCGTTGTCCTTTAACATGCATGCGAGTAAGCGTGCTCGAGTCTCTCCCTGCAGTGTGCCTGATTTCATTACCTTATACTGGCATATAGCAGACGGGGGATTCCCCTTTAACGTGCTGTCTGTTGAGATAAAGGACTGGCCTGCGTGTCACTCAGAGATGCAAACGTCAGCATTAGTGCCCGGGCATTTATCCAATACAAGTGTCATGTTTCACTGCAAGGATAGGCAATGTCGTTGTCATCCTTATGTAAGGTAAATGTTTAATGTTGCATCCCTCTCCCGTCATTTTCTACCTTACTTGTTTCCTCACTTCATAAAGTAATAATTCAATGATTCTCTCCGTGGTTCATGCTCACATTAGCTAATTGAAATAGCAGATGTATGTGGTGACATGCCAAGAGGGACTGCAGCTGGTGGATGGTTGGGTCTTTCATTAAAAAGACATTATCTTGACCTTTTCGAACACTGCATAACCACTGCACTGCATAACATTTACTTTCTCCTTCTGAAATGTAAAGATTTGCTTCCTTTTTTTGGTTTCTTTTGACTTGGGTTTCTTTAAAAAAACAAAACTAACATTGTCTGGCCTTTCTTCAGTAAGATATGGTGTCTAAATTTAACCACACCTCTGCTATAACGGGGGCAGATGGGAAACTCTCACTGTTTTCTAGCAAATGACCAGTTTTTTGATAAAAAATTTGCCTGAACTTACACTTAGGTCTAAAGACATCTCAAAATATAGACTGTAGGGGGTGAGAGAGATATTTCTGAAATAGCATATGTCAAAAAAAGACCTGGATACCTAATGGCTGAGAGAAATATTGCAGAAATACATCACCTAACGATGCCTTTGCTTGCTCCTTTTTCCTCCCATCCTGTCTCGGCAGGTTCTTACCCTCGCCTGTCCCTGAGTTTTAAGCTAAAGAGAAACATCGGGTACTTCATCCTGCAGACGTACATGCCTTCTATACTTATCACCATCCTCTCCTGGGTCTCCTTCTGGATCAACTATGACGCCTCGGCTGCCAGAGTGGCTCTAGGTAAGGCAAGCAATACAAATATAGACAGATAGGCAGGACACGGTGAAACAGGGGTGGACACAGATTGCTCCGGCACTGAAAAAGACTGATGAGGGAAATTCAAGAGAAAGAAATTTATAGGTTTTTTCTTTTTTTCTTCCCAACTTTACCTCATAACATTCACATCTTTCACCTGAAGGACAAATAGAGAACAAGAGGGAACATTTAGGTTGACAAGTGGAGAAAAAACAATTTACGACATATTTTAAATTAAGTAAGGAGAGGAAATCTGTTGCCTCACTATTAAATATACTCACATGGAAAAAGATGTAGTTATAGAAGATCTGCTTGACTGTTTCCTATGTAAAATACAATGTCTGCTGCAAGATTTTCTAAAACTTTACTGAAATATTCATTGTCACTCATGCATTTTTCAGTGCTGCAAAGGTCATGCCTTTTAATCGCAAGGAATCTTATTTATTTGAATATTTCTGCAAAATCGTTGATTAATAAATTGCTTGGTGCCCTTACTTAATATAGTAATGAACATAAAGGACACAGAGTAGCACTGAAATGATTCACAAGTGCACAAAGTTTCAGTGCTTTTAGAATAACTGTGGGTGTTAACAGGGTCAAATATCCACCCGATTAGAGCCAACGTAGCTGTGTCCCACAGACGTATTGTGAAGTGACTTTCTCACTCTGATCACTCTGAGAGCCTCTGTGCTTTTCTGGAAGTCACAATTTTCCCCCCGTCATCCTCGATTATGTAAACCCCATATAGCCTGTGAGGTTTGTGTTGAGTTTCGGACTTATTCTGTGTTTATTGGAAGCTCCCTTGCCTTCTTTTCACCAAGCTCCATCCACCCAGTTTCATTCAGCCTTCTACCCATCCCTCGCTTTAGTCGACAAGGCAATTTCACTGATTGACGACTGAGCTGCATTTAGTGATCCAGGGGGGAAAGCATGCATGGGATTTAATGAAAAAAAAAAGGTAATGCTCCATAATGGAGGTGGGTCAGCAGAGTTGGGAGATGTTCGGTCACCCCCCAGTCTACGCAACATTCAGGAACCACTTTACTCTGACCTGGATTCAGGCATTAAAAGGACCTGTAATGGCTGATTCACATGGCCACAGTGCTGCAGAAATCCTTTGTTGTTGTTGTTAAGCTCTTGCAGCAACAGCTTGGGGGAAATTGCCTGAATCCTGTTTTGAGCGGTGGTCACCTGACAGCTTTGTGACAGCTGTATAATAATTTAGTAATTGTTTACTGACACTCTCAATAGAAATTGCCTTAAATAATCACGCTTTGTGCACTTTCAAAGTAGAATATACAGACGCATAGGAGAGGATTTGTGAGCACTATATAAGCTGAGGCGCAATTATTTTATCATGCGTGAAAAATCATTTAATCTTTACAATCGGGCTTTTTATACCATTTATAATTACTACATATGGATAATACCGTAGACACACATTATATTCAAAAGCCAGCACTTATTATAAAATGACAAATATATAAAAATAAATTAGTGCCAGTAAAAGTAAATGTGTCACTCATAATAAGCACAAACTAAGCACATTGATATGCCGGTCAACGCGACAGTAACCATCCCCGCAGCACGCCGCAGCGAGGCTTTTGAAAACTGTCTACAACTTTTCTCAGGAGGTGTTCTCCACTAATGAACAAGACCAAGGTTGATATTTGAATTTCAAATCGCTTCACAGCTTCAGGTGCCAGTCTCTTTTAACTTTTCTCCCATAGCATAGTTTAAAGTCATGGGGGTGAGCCCCTCAGTTTCATTGATCCTGACAGGCTTAATGAAGCACATACATGGCATCAAGTTGATCACAAAGATGTCTTGCAGCCAGAGGGATAAAAACTGTCACACATTCAATCAGAATGGTAAAGTAAGTACAGGGTTCAGTTGAATGCAACTGGTTAATAGGAAGAAAAATGTAAAAGGTGTTTTTAACAGGAAATGGCAAATTTTCAGTTGCTGATACGTAGTTTTTAAAGCAATACAAAACCTTTTTTCCACTAAAATCTTCTCCATTCACATCCTACTGTCAAAATACAATGAATACATTCTTTTCCACCAGGCATTACCACGGTGCTCACCATGACTACCATTAACACCCACCTGAGAGAAACCCTCCCTAAAATCCCCTATGTCAAGGCCATTGACATGTACCTGATGGGCTGCTTCGTCTTTGTCTTCTTGGCTCTGCTGGAGTATGCGCTGGTAAACTACATCTTCTTTGGACGAGGGCCTCAGCGTCAGAAAAAGGCGGCTGAAAAAATAGCCACAGCTAACAACGAGAAGATGAGGATGGATCCAAACAAGGTAAGAACAGCTTAGCTTGCCTTTGTAGTCTGTAGGACTTTTATTTTGATTTAGAAAGAACTGATTTAAAAAATGCAGGCGTATTCTCTTGATGAGCTCCCATGTGCTCACATTTTCAAGTGGAAGCAGTTTTTTTTTCTTTGCTCTAGATTCATGGAATCAAATATTTTCTTTAGTTTGCTATGAGTTTTAATTTAATTATTCATGTAGCTGTCTTGGGAGCTCAGAATAATTACTTGCAAAGAAAAGAAATGTCACCACTTCAAATGTAGGGTTGACCTAATGTTTCCTGCCTTCAATCTGCCAAGTGAAGCCAGCCTAATAAGCCTGTGCCATCCCTGTTTGAATGAGACATGTTGCCAGCTGAACAAAAAAGGAAAGAAGGTCTCTGAGTCACTTCTCTTTGCCTTAAAAGAGTTTTGTATACTTCTGATTTTCTTGCTGACATAAGCTAAATGCTTAATTGCAAAGAGGCAAAATGGCAGCTATAATGTGACTGTACAAGGATGCAGTTAAATGCACAACAGATACAACCTAAATATAGTGATTTTGTTTGCTTGCAGTGGCTTGTGGGAAATGTAGTTGGCAGAGACGATACTCTGTATGCAAGAATGAAACAGAGGGATCTTGATGGTCACGACTCAATGTGGGAGCCAATCTTTGTGGACGATGCAGCAATTGGACTCGGAGATCAGAAGAATAAGGTACCAAGAAAACTACTATGTCTCCTTTAAGGCAGTTTATAGATCTTTTTGGCCACAGGGGGCAGCAAGACTAGATGTAATGCCACATTTATACACTATCTTACTATAGAGTTGATATTGCAATTGCATTACCAATCATTTGTCTATTTACACATCCAGCAGACAGTAGCATTAACATTTGTATCAGTGTTAATTTCGTTGACGAAGACTATAACAAAAAGTATTTGTCAACGAACCTTTTTCAGAGACGAAAACTAAATAAAAAGTAAATAAAATGTCAGATATGATGACGAAGAGTAGACTTAGACTAAAAGATTTCAGATGACTAAAGTATGACTAAAACTAAATAGTGTGTTATTCAAAAGACTAAGACTAAATCAGAATTTGCTGTCAAAATGAACACTGATTTGTATGGACACTTGGTAAACATATGTCTGGTATTAACACAG
>JAPZDV010000006.1:16610975-16629008 GCA_029814665.1 Acanthurus lineatus
TTAAGTTTGAGGTATTTTGTGTAATGTGTATCTTGACATTTTTTTAAATGTTTGTTTGCATATTTTTTTATGATTTCATCATGTTAGATATACTGCATACATAAATCATTGCCAAATGTTAGTTAGCAGAGGTGTTGGACATATGACGAATCACATGACTTGACTAAAGTCAGACATGGGTCACAAATTCAAGGACTTAAGACTTGCTTAAGTAAGATTAACCTGTTTGATTTTAAAGACTTGAGACCTGATGTTGGTTTGAGACTAGAGACTTAAAGGACAAATAAAAGTTTAAATTTTTGTAGACACAGGAAAGTTTTATTTTGTTTTGTTTTGGTTTTTTTTTAACATGGCAACCTAACTTGCCAACCGACAGGGACGCAGCAGACTGGCAGATGCAAATGCACAGCTGTCATCGAAGGGAATGGTCCAAATTTTTTTTTATTTATTTTATTGGATTTCAAGGATTATGTTGCAGATGGTGAGAACAGTGATGTGCTACGTCTGCAGTTCAAAAATCAGTGACTAACGCACCTCAATCTAAATTTCATCTGTCACTACAAAACCCACAAAAACTCACAAAAATGTGTCATTTTATCTAACCCACTGGCTGGCCAAGCATTAGAGAAAGCTAATTCTTAGCTTAATCTATATCAGACTTGGTTTCAAATGATTTTTCATATTATTAAGAAGACATAGAAGTAATGTAAAAGACAATCAGGGAACTGATTCAGGGCCATTGCTCTGTAGATTTTAAGTGGTCAGTGAAGTTTTCCAACTTGGTGCTGTAAACAACTTTTGCACTAAACTGGATTCTGTGATTTCAGATAAAAAAAAAACTCTTGGATTTGGTACTTGTAACACTGTTTGTTCGATGAGCGATGAAACTCTTGCAACTCTCACAATCCCCCTCTAATTTGCTATTAATTGCCATCAAATGTCAGATATCAATCAAAGAAATTCGGTTGCATATAGATTTTTGAGGCTTAACTCTTTACGGCAACTGTCTTAAATGATTTAGATGTGGACCTTGGGGAGGGGGGGTCTTCAAAATTTCCCAACTCTTTACTTGTGACTTGTTTGACCTGCACAGTGACTTGACTTGCTTGACTTATAGCAGGGCCTCTAACTTGACTTCTAGTAACTGAGGGCTTACTTTAGAATTGAAGGTCTAGATGTAAGACTTCTTTGAGACTTGCACATCTGTGACATACTCCCACCTCAGTCAGTTAGATATAAATTGACAGGTTGTCATATTTGAATGACTTTTTAGTTACACGACACTATTTAAAGTGCTGACGCAAGTTCTGGTCAACAGGGTTTTTTAATTTCATCAAAGACACAAAATTTGTTGGTTCTTGAAATAATTTCATACTAATATCTTAAGGGCCTGAAGTTCACACTTTAAAATATAATGAAATGTGAAAAACATTTAAAATCAACCCTTTTCTACTAATTGTAGGTGTGACATAATTTAATCATAAGCGTTTTCACCTTAGTTCCTAAACCATTTTGAATTGTCTGTCTTTAATCATTACCAACTAAGAGCATTCCAAAATTTCTAAATTTTATTTCAGATTTCACTAACTGAGTCTTTGTAAGGTCATAAAAGGATTAATGTAGAGATTCATAAAGCAAACAACCAAATTGGATTGTCATTACTCTCTGCAGTTGATTGTGTGAAACTATTCAAAAAGAGTAAATAACAAAAACAAATGAGAGAAATACATATGAAAGAAAATATAAAATAAAAAATACACATCTAAAGAAAAGAAAAGAAGAAATTCCCCTCAGCCATATCAATCATGTCAATGAAATCTTATTACTGTCAATGAAATCTTATTGTGATTACTGTTTATACTCAATTTTACCCCAAAGCACAAATACACAGTGTCTTTGGGGAGGACTGAATCTGAAGAAAGTAGTGAAGTCTTTAAGGGGATATATATGTAAATATCACTTGTATAGTTATTAAAATAAGGATAATATGACCCACAAAATTTCTTTTTAGGCTCTCTCACTTTTTTATATTTGCACATTATTTTTGGATATCTATTTATAATACTGAAGATTAAAAATGTCCACAACTGCCGAATAAATGCCTCTAAATTAGCAGTGGTAATTCTCATGGTTAAAAAAGAACATATATGTAAGCTAAAAAAGTTTGTTTGTCCATCAAAAGGCCAGAATTGATAAAAAGCACAAATTCATCAAATATTAGCTATCAAACCAATTATTTTGATACAAATTTTATACAGATAACTTTCTTTTTGTTGCCAATGAGTTTATGTAGTTTATTTGTTTCCAAAGCTGGATTATTACAATTTTATATGTTTAAAATCCTCTTGGTTATGTATCATTTTCAGAGTGAAAATTCCAGAGTGAAAACCCCAAAATTTTAAATATGCTAATTACAAATAGCAACTGATTATTTACAGATGCTGATGTGCTTTTGACTTTAAGTTCACAAGGGAGATTTTATACAAGATTTTGCACACAAGTTCTTAAAAGCCATCAAGGCTGTACTGTAGTTCCTCCAATACCTGGTGCTTATGGGGGGTGTCTTAAGAGGAACTTTATAGACAAGGCTATTACTACACACTGTTTTTTAGTTACAGCACAGTTAAAAAGGTAAAATTACAACTAGGGCTGCAATACACAAGAGTGTCCTAACCTCCCCCTAGATCTGCCACACTGCCAGTATGAATGACCATCATTTTTGCATTTATCAAAGAGTGACATGTTGAAGGAGTTTAGCCAACATAAAAAACTAAAAAGGAAGAAAAATGAGAATGAGAACCATTTTTCTTCTTTGTCTCATGTGCATCTGTTTAATTCACCATAGCAGGATATACAGGATCTAATTTGAAGGGATCATTCCTCCTGGTACACCAGTCATTTTAATTGTGTAGTTGTGAGTGAACACTTAACCATTAATATTCTATTTGTTTAATGAAAATGTAGCTACATACGGTTATGTCTCATTGCATGCTCTGTACAGTAGAAACTCTTTAATATTCTGTTTGTTCACTTTCTTCTTCTTCACTAAATTGTTTTCATTTGTGCTTTTTTGTGTTAAATCCACCTCACAATGAGCATTCAAATTGTATAGATCTGTAATTAATTTATAACAATGATGTTAATATCTTTTACATTTTTCTATAAAGCATTTATGTAACAGTCATGGCTGTTGAAGAAAGACACAATGAAGCATTTTCACAAACACTGCCCAGAAAATGAAATGGAAACTTTGACTGACCGTTGTGCATAGTTTGAATCAACAATAGAGTCCAGTTCAGTTTGACCTCTGGACTTTCACCTCACTGGTGTTTACAAGCCACTCATCTTTTTCACAGAGTGTTGATCGAGATATTGAAAACTGCACATAGTAAGTAAATTATGTTTTTTTGTTTGTTTGTTTTTCATTTGTTGTTGTTGTTTTTATGTTTGGACACTGGTGATTATGTTAGCAAAATTCTTCTTCTTATTTTTCTTGTTTTAAGAATCTTTTTCTTAGACACTTTAAAATAATTGTTTGAGTATAAATAACACATATGTGAAGGTATCAAGACAGTCCAGACTTTATCTGGAAAACTAATTATTTGCATTGTAAAGATAATTCCTATTGTTGAACCCAAATTTGGGAACATGTCCCCAAAAACATATTTAAATAAAATATGTATATATCAGATAATATATTAATAATCAGTAATTGGAACATATTATGTCTGTAAATAAATACATATGAGCTTTTAACCGAAAAAGAAATAAGAACATTTTGAAAATTATTTATATTGTAATGATAATAGAATGAAAAGGCTGATGTGAAACAATGTAAATAGACTATTTTGCAGTGTCACTTGATCACTTTTTGTTTCATTTTGCTCTCTTTGTCAAAGCACATTTCTTTGGTTTTGCCAAAATGTAACATGTTCTTGAATGTAGTTGATATTTTTTTGCAGCATTTGCTGTAATGTGTCAGCAAAAGTAACAGTTTCTTGTACCAATGATCAGCTAATTACAGCCTAATGTACACCACTTTTTCAAACATTAACACATACACTTACATGTACACACACTCAAAGGGTCAAGTGATAACGAAGCAAGTGATGCCTTCGTATTAGCCCGAAAGCTAAACATCTCAGGTCAACACAAGTCACACAACAGCCACAAAATACAACTCACATTACAATATACAGTTGATATTTATAGGATTAACAGTATGACACAATTTTTCCAACACTTAACAATTCTTAACGCTAAAATATTTTAAAGTTCATAAAGGTACTGAATACACCTCAGCCATAGACAGGTCTTAACCAACCCAATAAAACTATTTTTTTTTTTTTAAAACAGCCTACTGTATGTAGTATGATACAGTGTATTTGAGTGTGAGAGTGTGTGTTGGATGTATGTAAGCCAGACAGTAATGTTTTTTTTTTTCAAAGCACACCGACAACTGGCAAAAAAAAGGTCTGCTTCATAATTTTACATTTTGATTATTGAGTTATGTCTTTGTACTTCACAGCGCTTTTTTCTGTCATATATTTTTATACTTCTATACTCCTGTGTAAAAAAAGAAAATGCTAACATTGTTTGGCAAAACCTTGTAAGTCCAATTTTGGCAATTTTCACATTTATACTACAAAGAATGATTATGTTGTCCTTTCGGGATTCTGAAAACTCAATGATATGTATGATTACAGAGTCCTTTTAATCTCTTGTATAAAGTTTAAAAAAATACATGATTGGACATGGTTTGAAAATGGATTTTTTTTTTATTCCAGGAAATCTACGTTTTTTGTTTGTTTGTTTGTTTAGTTTTTTCCTGGAAATGCAATGTTTTCATCAGACGGCAGAGTCTTCTCTGGAGAGCAAGGACGGACTGACATCCTAAAAGCCTAAATGACACATCTTGGTGACAGTGTATGTTTGCACACACTCACAGAAGAAGCCTTAGCATCCTGCTGCCCTGGACTTCACTCCAAGGAGCGTCAATCCTTCTTACCCTCTCTACACCCTCCACTTTGAGAAAATCCTTGTATGTGTCACTCACAGGAACATTCCCAGAAACCCAGAGCTGTACCCTTCTCAAAGATAAAACTGTATAATTCAGTGTCTGTCTTTACTATGAAAATCTTATGGAAATTAATAAATTGTCAATAAATATTGTATACAGTTCTAAATCAACGAGTGCTTATTTCTTTGATCTAAATTGAAGGAAATTGAGGAAACAAATGCAAACTGTGATTTTCATAGATGGAACCAGTATGTTTATAAGTTTGACTTGCTATATACACGTGCACAAGAGCATTCATATTCATCATTTTCTACTCACTGAAAAACCCCTGTAAGACCAGACACACTGTATCCAGACCTCAAATAACACAATTAAGTGAATTTAGTTCAAAGTCTGAGCTGATACTTCCTAACATTCATTTGCAAAAATGGTTTGAACACCATAAAATTTAAATCACAGCTTAAGTAACTAAGAACTACTTAGAGCACAAACCCACCAGTTTAAGAGGAAACACTATCAAACTTTAATGAGTAAATAAATTTCTAATGAGCACATGTAAATTTCTTGCTCTTGCAGCAAAAGGACAAAGCAAAAAGCAATCTTTTGTTTGATGAAACAGGGAAAACTTTTGTAAATTGGCACTGTACTCTACTTTCATATGATTTGTAGATATGATACTGATGGACAAAGTTTCTCATATAACTTAATTTCAGAGATCAGTGGGTACAAGGTTACTGTTACACCTGCTGGCAGTGTAAATTTTCCAAACCACTGCTCGTGCATTTGCATTTCAATCTCAAGGCTTCACTTCACAGAGAGCAGTAATATGCATTAAAACGGCAAGGGTGATAATGCTTATCTAGAGTTGAGAGATATTTCTATTACCACTAAAGTATTATAATATCCGCATATTTATTCTGGTCTTACTATGACAACTAAGTTTGTCTGTTTATGAAAAAATGAATTAATGATACTGATTTTATAATAATCACATGGGAACAGAGTGGACAGCTAAAAACTAGTTCTGCTCTTAATAATTTATAAGCAGCCATAACACAGAAGATCAACTTGAAGCTGATCTTTATTTTAGTTGAACAAATTGAGCAAGGTTATTGCAAACTCCCCTCATCTATCTGACAACGTGCATTGAATCAGAGGCAGCTCTTTGCCTGTTCAGTATCAAGGCCTTTTGGTGCCGAACCATCAGACTTACGATCCTTAACATGGTCGTCTTAAATGTACTGGGAGAGGGAGACATAAAAGTAGTTATTGCAAACCCTTAAGCCCCTTTTAATGTTAACTGCAAGAATCTAAAGCGTCATTTAGAGTGGAAACAGGTTGTAGTTTGCCTGTAAATATGTTTCATGGAACATTCAAAGATGCACATCAACTTCCCTGAAAAATTCTGTTCATAGTAGCCGATTCTATTCCTCAGCCAGAACCATCATTTAGTCTGCTTTTCTAAAACAAGCACAGACTGAGAAGGAGGTGGCAGTGGTGGATAGGTTGAGCTATTGCAGGCAGATTTTAATCATCTTTTTAAATGACTCTGACTAAAATCCTTATTTAACTTTCACCAACTTAAATTCCCTCATGTTAATCACAACTTATTTGCCACAACCCGCCTTTCACCGATTTTATTGAAATTTTTTGCATTTTGCAAAGTTGTCCAATTAATATTTTGCCTGGTGTTGGTTTGAATAGAAAGAAGTTTATGCAGACATATTTTATTCATAAGACATAAAATATGTGCTCTGTGCAAGGAAATGACTCAGAAGTAGTTATTTAAGAGGAAAGATAAAAAGGTACATTTACTACTCTGCTTATTTCAGTAGAGTTCAGACATTCAGTGCATCAAGGCTGCTGCTCAATTTCAGTCTGCAGTATTTATCTTCTTGGTGGTAAAAATGACTGTACCTCAAGCATTATGCCCTGTCTTCACAATGGATTATTATCAGTAGCAGCTGTTGCTTTTGTTTATTTAAGCAAAGATCTTTCCGGGTACTCACTGTAGTCAGGAGGCCTAAGAGTATATATTGCAGCTGTCATTTAAAGTTTGCAGCTTGGTAAACAGCTTTGTGATGAAGGTCATTCTCAAGTCTAATAGGATGGTTCAGTGATATGTGACTAAGTTGTTTCAAGAATGAAAGTAAGGCACAGTTAATATTTCCTTAAGATCTTTTAATGCAACTAGGTCAACTTTAAAATGCCCCTGAAAACACATGTAAACAGGTCAGTGTTTTTTTTCACTGGTGGTTCTACAGCTTTCAGCCAAATGCCACCAGCCACATGACTAAAGCTGTGGCTGTGAAAAATGGATAAAGGATATTGTGCCCAAAAGATTTCATCTACTTTTCTTCAATTAGGCCAAGTATGTGCATATTAATTTATTATGTAAATTTAAACATTGTTCTGATATAGCCCTACTGCTGGCATTTATTTATTTTTTTGCACACAAAAACATAATTTCTTAATTTCTAACTGTTATCATAGTTTCTTAGTCTTGCTATTTAAACAGACAGAACCTAAACCAACATCTAGAAAATTATATTGTTGGGAAACTTAAGAGACATGTGCCAGTACACGGCAGCACAATGTTAGCCATACATACATGATGAAAAGCTTCTCACTGAGTTATTCATGCCAAGACTGCGGGTGACCAAGGCACCCTCCGCTATCGTCATGTGGACATATCAAACAGAGATGTTGAAGCACTGTACCACCATAAACTCCAAGTGCTTTGTGCCCAGAAAGTGCTGTGGGTAATCAGCACTGGACGTCTTGTGTTGAAGAGGTAGACAGGCATGCCCTGATTGTCCTGATTGTTGATTCAAATTATGAGTCTGACATAAAGTTGTTTATGAGTGATTGTGATTTCTAGAGGACATATGTCCCCATGGACCACTGATACGAAGCATGACCACAAATACAAACTCTAAAATGACTTCTAGAGAGTCAATTTTAAGAAATAATACCTACATGTATAAGATGCCACAAACAAACACAAACTGCATTACCCTTAAGCAAAGCACTGAAACAGTTCAAACTTCCAGTGGAAGTGGTTTGTTGGCAGATATTCTGCCATTTCTCGCTCATACTGTGTGTGTGTTCAAAATGCATTTGGCACCGTGTAAGCCAGCTTAATCAAAAAGAATCTGCACCCCATGACAACAATGATCTTTTCAGTATTGCCTTTTTTTTTATACATACACTGACTGTGTCATGCTGGGATTTGAGAGCGAGCCACAGTGGTGCAGAAATGGAGCCCTGGTGGCTCTGGATGGGAGGACATGAGTCATGACACAGAACTGTAGGCAGGCCTGGCAATACAACAAAGACATTTTAGTCTAATGCAAAATGCTCCTTTTCATCTGTCACCCACAACACCCTTTTTGGTCATCACCCACAGCCTGTCTGTTTGTGTCTTTACGTAACACGTCATATTTTGAATTATTTTTTTAAATCACACGGTGTTTGAGACTAACCTGATAAAGGGAAGCAGTGTTTGTTCAGCCAAGATATCCTACTTGCATTATTATAAGGGGTGACTCACCTTTACAGGATATTTAGATGAGATGGAAGTGGCCTTGAATGTGTGTTTTTTTCCCATGTGAAGTTCTACTTTTGCGAATAACTTGCGTGAATTCTTTCTGACACTCGTTCTATGAAAACTGTGTTAAGGCATCATGATAAATTAATTCTGTACTGGCCTCAGCCGCAGGTGATTCAAGCCAGCAAAGATAGACAGGGAAATCATCAAGAGGACATACGGGTTAGTCTGGCAGCTGTGCCTTAATACTGAGGAAACAAATGATATTAATAAAACACTAAGAAACAAATAAAAAAAAAAGATTTTCATGTGGCTATAAACATGTGCTTGAGGCGTCTTTGCCTGGGAAACAAGTGCTGTGTTGTCCTCACTTTCAATCTCCTTTTGGCTTTTTTTCCTGCAAATATTAGGACATATGGTCGAAACTGTACAGCTCCACTGGGATGAGAGAAGTGATCATTTCAGCTGGAATGATTCTTAAAAAAAAGTTTGACAAATAAACTCTAAATTCAAGATTTCCTACTGAATTATCTGTTATATTTTGTGGCATGTATTGGTCTGTGGAAAAGCTGCATCACACAGCCTTAGTAACATCGGTCACACGGTATCATCATGCTCAGTTATGTGTCGAGGGCCATAAACCCTGCCTTTGTTTGAGGACTCTACCATAGAATGTGAATCACCTTATTGATCTTCCTCCTGCTGTCCACTTACTCCTGGTCAAAGACTCTGAACCCTCTCCAGTCGATGCTGTTATTGCTTTGATCTAAATACAGATATCTGAAGTTGTCTCTTCATTCAGTCTCTGGTCCAGTGAAAATATGCTGCAACAGAAACTAGATAGCATGGCTGACATGAAAAGGCCAGAAACATTACTGTGAACAAAGTGCTTTAATGATAAAACTTCTCTTGACTTTGGAGAGCAAAGTCTTTGCCCACCAAGGCAACTGAGCTGAGCTGAACTGTTGTTTTCTGTCAGCAAGGCAGAACAAGGCTGACAGATTAAAGCTTTTACTTTTGTTAGTCTGCTTTGTCAATTTATTTTCTCATCTCACGAAACTTCAAGACACATTTTTTTTTATTTCTCTGTCTCAGCCTCTGTGCCTCTGTATGTGTGTGTCCCTAGTTAATTAGGAGGAATATATGTTAATGGGACGCTGCTAGCAGACTAATTAAGATTCTGATTAGAGCGAAGATACTGTCAGCCATTCCCAGTGTGTGTACCCGTGTGATTGTGTGTGTGTGTATATGAGTGTGCTACTGCTGGCTCGCTTGTCGAGGAAATCACCCCGGTCTTAACATGCACTGGATGAACAGATTACACAATGTACTGTATCTGTTTGTTCCCTGCCTAGGAAATGAAGCAGATTCGAAGCTACAATGGTAAATTACCATTTCATTAAAAAAATATGCAGCTTTATTAACTTGGGCCAAAGAATAAAGAGTTAGATTTGTCGAGTAGGAGGCAGTCGTAACCATCATGCAAACTTTTGATTTGGACTTGCACAATTTTAATTAAGTTAACACAGTGATCCTCTAATAACCGGTTTACATGTAGAAGTAAGAGTGTTTGTGTCTTTTCTCATTGTTTTTGACTGTGTCATAGGATTGCATTGCATCATGGGTCCATTAGCCCAACCATTTTGTAACTTCCTAATCACGCATCCATCCATACATTGTGAGATTACAACAGTATAATTAACTAAAAAAGAAGCAGCAGAGGAGTCACAGCATATACTAACTGGAAAGTGTCTCATTACCCTTGTGTAATATTTCAAAATAAAATGCTGTCAAAAAATGCTGGAAATGACTGTTGTTTTGATCTGTTCGGATGTGTTTTTTGATAAATGATGGCAGGGTTCTAAACTTACTGACACTACATTTCCTGCAACTACTTCATTATAAAAATAAACTCATGTTTAACCAGTTAAAAGTTTTTAATATAAAACAGTTTGCAACTGCAGTACTTCAGTACAGTACTCTACAGATCATTTTCAATTAAATCAGTTACAACAGTGTTTTCCCTCTGGATAAGTCTGTTAACCAGAGGGAAAATTTCATCACTGCAGCATGACTTCGATGTAAATGTCTTTGTTACTTTGTTGTGTTTCGTCATCTTTCTTTGAACCATCATGCTACAATGTGCTACACAAGCTCTGCCCTCTCCCAGCCACTCTGGGCATACTCTCCTCCAATGGCATACATGCATTTGCCCACATAACATTTAATATGTATAGATAGCCAATGTCACTATTCAAATGTGTCCCACTCCCTGTAGCATCAACCCTACCTGCCAACCTGTTTTTCTGTTTACAGAGCTAGGGTTACAATATCATAACCTTCATTTCTTCCCACTGAGAAAATCAAAGATTTTTCTCTCATGTTGTTCATCCAGCATGGTAACAGTGTATTGACAAGAGCAATTGCTCGTCTCAGTCTTGCCGTCTACCTCTGTTTCTTTTTATGTGAGCTACATTCTCTTCCGTCTCCATCTCTTCCTCTCTATTTATTTCTCTTTAACACTGTCTTTTTCATCCACCTCTTCCAGCTTCCTTGTTACATCACTATATTTCTATTTTTTGATGGCTTTTCTTCAGTTCCCGATCTCCAGAACGGCCCACATGCTGTGCCACGTGGATTGCAAAAGAGAAAAAGAGAATCCAGCATCTGTAGATTGTAAGAAAGAGTGACACTCCACTGGTGCAGGCAGCTCCTCTGCACAGAGAGAGGGGACACTATGTGCTTTCACAAATGACTCACTCATATAGTATGCACATCACGATTGATGTAAGCATTGATATATGCAGTGAAGAATGAGCTGCACAGATTAATTTATGACAGGAAAAGATATTTCCCTTGCAGTCACTCTAACTGTATAAACTAAGCCTCCCTAACCATTGAAAAAGGGATAAGATGCATACGGTGTTGGTTTGTTGTGTGGACAGATTGCTAAGAGTGAGATTAATGTTTGTCAAAGTCTGAAATGCTGCAAACCAGTGGTTCTCACATCACAACACAAATTAGACCAGGGGCCTCCATCTAATAAGATTTTTGCCTTTAGATGTTTTATTACAGAGAGTCTATGGACCCATGGGTAGCATAGTCATACATTCTGTCACTGTGTTACATATGGATGGAATAATAGTGAAAATAAATTATTTTCTTTATCTGGGGGGGCCCTAAAAGGCCCTTGGGGTTCTCCAATCCACTACCACTATAATCTGACTCATTAAGTATTTTATTTTTGTTGCTTTCAGTGCTTGTAGTGTATAGTGTTTGTTTGAAAAGGTACCCTAGAAGTAAATACAATGTATTTTAAAGAAAAGCAAGAAAATTAAATGGTCCACACATTCATATATGGAATGCTAAAAAGCATAAAACAGAAAATAAAGATTTTTAGTAATTTATTTTATTTATTTTTTAATTTTTTTTTACAAAGTTTGACTCTAAAACTTATTATGAGGTACATTAAAAAACTTTAGTTACTGCATCTGTTGTGCACAAACAGAGGGCTGTGCAGTAATGTGCATGATCAGGCAATAACTTTTATGAGTAAGTATTCAAAGTTACCTTCCTTGATGAACATTGGCCCTTGTGTTACACATGTTTTTTCCATCTACCCGTACATGTGTATTTGTGATTTCACTACAGAGCTGAAACTTTGGTTTACAGCTGCGACTCTGCAACCAAAGTTAATTTTGGGAACAGAAAAAAATCGCAGAAAGCCCAGTTAGTGCGTAGCAGAGATGTGGAGCAACAACTGTGTTCTTGTGGGAGAGAAACTCATACACATCCAACATGCTGTGAGTGTAGCGTTGACATGAAGAAGAGTCCAGTTGTCATCGTGCCACATGCTTCAGATGACTCAGAGTGTTGCAGTAGTTAACAGTCAGTTAGCTGTCTGACCTTGGGGAACACAGGTTGGTGGATGAAAGACAACAATTTATTACAGATCTGCCATAACCACTGATGTCCCTGTGTGGGAGGTGCAAAGCTACACCGAGTGAAGATGAAACACCTTAAATTCATTTAACTTGGGAGGAGAAAGCACATTTGCTAAATCATTGATCTGATCCCAGAGCACAGCTCATTGGTAGAGAAGGGATGGTAACTCTAGTAATACTAACATGTTCATACACAGATCAAAGTTGCATTAAAGAACACTGGTGGATCTGTTATCTTTGCCAACAGAATTCGCTTTTACTGCTTGATGGTTACTGACAAAATCCCTATTGCACCTCACAGCAAGTGACCGAAATACAAAACAAGCCTTCACAGGAAGAGCCATCTCACACACTGAGCCCAGGCTTCCAGGCAACATTTTCCAGTGAGAAGCCAGTAACATCGCTTTAACGATTGTCTCATCATTCTACACCCTTTCTGCCATCACATGGGAACGTACACATCCTGGTTTTTCTAGTAATCCAATAATGGGTTCTTTCTGTTTAATTCCACTTGGGAAACAGGGCTGAAGTCATGCTGTCTGTCACCAGGTGGCTGTTGCAGCTATTTGAAATTCTCAGCTCAAAGTCATGCCACTCATCTCCTCCTCTCTCTCGCTCGCTCATCGAAAAAGACGATTCTCACATCAGACTGGCAGAAGAATCCTCAATGGATGATGAAAAAAAGGCTTCTTATAGATTTTAATACCTATATGAATTTCAATAAGGGGTAATCCGGTCTCTTTTAAGGATTCAGACTTAAGGAAAAGCATAGCAACAGGCCATTTTCCATATGTTTTATGTGCTTATTTTAGATATCTTCTTATGAATGGACATCAGTGACCAAAGCCTATTAATCAACCAAAGACTGGAGTCAAAAGCGCAATAAGATCAACACAACACACAAGTGAACACATGCACTTGCACATAAACAGACGAGAAGGTCAGCCCAGTTCATTTTTTATTTCCATGAAGCTACGGACCCTCTTTGCTGTCTTCATCATGCATATTAATCAGATGCCCTTTGATGGTAAACATTTATAGTGCACACATAAACGTAACAGCACGCTTGTTTTATGTGTATGCGCTGCCAACCATGAAGGATTGTTGCTTACAGTTTATGTAAATAGGTCACTCCTGATGAAGCAAAGAGAAAAATAGGTGCACAGAGAGAAAATGAGCTAAACGTTCCCTGATGAATGCATCCAGAGAAGCAACGGCAGTAACAGGATGACAAATGAAGTAAAGACACACATGTGTCAGGTTTACTTTGTCCAGAGTTTAGCATTTATTCAATTTTGTAGACTTACAAAGCTGATTAATTTTGACTATAAGGAATATCTAAACAGGACAGCATGATATGAGTTTTTCATTTTTGTTTCTGCATGCACCGATTTTTTTAAATTTAAATAAATTAATTTGAATTAATTAATGTAGATCATTTAAAAAAAAATCTGTATAAACTGTAATCTATCACAGAATAATTGCAGGAGGAGCAGGATAAAGAATGTTATTAACTGCCTCTTTCTCGCAATAAATAAATAACACGTAATTAAGTGGTTTGCATTTACTTTCAATAACACCCATATGCAAAAATGCAAACAATGACAGAGGACTAAAGATTTTATATCTTCCAGTCAGTTCATTTCTAAAAAAACAAATTAAAACTGAACAACATTTAGCATTAATCAATGAAAATTTCCACCGTTTGACCCCAAAAACTAATTAGAAAAGGCTTTATTGGTGTGACTTTCGTGATTGTAACTTGATCACCATCATGCATTTGTTTTGACTTTACTTTTGTCTTTATGTAAGGTATGTGAGGAGAGAGTTAATGGTCTGTAAATACACCTTTAAAAAGTAATTATCTGTTTGACTCATAATTTAACACAAAAAAATGTACAAGGTAATAAAAACACACACAGACACAAAATATCAGTGTACATTCTGAAACTCTTGCTGCAGAGCAGAAACACAGGCGTGTGCAGAGTAGATGTCCAGATTGTTTCTCACATCATATCACCATCTGCTACATTCACCCACACAAACACACCTTCAGGATCAGTGCACCCACATTTTCCTGGCGTATGCCAGCAAATGCCATCGGCAAGCTAAAGGTCTATGAGGCATGAGAGAGGCATGTTGGCGTGTTTTATACACCAAGAGCAAAAGGACACACTCAAACAAACCATGTTAACTAGAAATAATGATACAGTAAGTTTTCTCATTTCTCAGAGTACAAGTTTCACTGGCAATATGTTAAATTAAAATGTTAGTATTACAAAAAGCTTTATAGTGGTCCTGGTTTTGAACATTTAATACAGACTGAATTTTGATTGCATTTTTGTGATTCTGCAGTGCACTACAATTTTAAAATACTTGAGAAAATATTAATGTTTTTAATCATGTTCCCAAATATGATGTCTTTTTTCATAAAGCAGATTATTACATTTAGTAGAACACCACATTTTACTTTGGTTTGGTTGATCAAGGTACATCAATGTACATCAAAAGCTTTTACAAATCCAAGACTGTGATCAGATAAAAGCAGAAAAGCTGTTTCTGTTTGTAGGTGTCTGTCTTTTCCTAGCTTCTGAAAACATAACTCAAAGATGATTTTATTTAAAAAGTGCAAACTGTTTTTTTTCTGTTATTAGTATGGTTTGGGAGTAAAAACTCACACAACTATCTGTGGTTATTAATTAGCTGGTCTTTCTGTATGAATCCAGAAAAATGCAACTTTAAATGCACTTATATTGCTTGGATATGGCAGCTACATTAACTATATTTTAGTTGTTCTTTCTGACAAGGTTTCAATGATTCAAAAAATGAATATTCTCTGTTGGTTTTATTGTTTTGTGGCTCTATATATGCAAAAACTGAACACTGATTACTGGTCAAATAAATAAAATTATTCTGTTCACGTTAAGCTGCCACAGTTTCCAAGGACTTTTCTATCAACAGCTAACTTATGAAAAATGGTATTTATTAGAATATGCAGAATAAGTGCATATCACAAAATGAACTATAAACCAGTTTATGACACATTTATCAAAATTGGAGAGAAACTGTTTACAATTCTCTGTCTCTTCTTGAAAAATAATGTGTTTGGTTAGTTCTGCAGTGGGATCACAGCGACAGAAGTTCAACTGTCTTGTAATGCAGAAATGACAAAATTAGATTTTTATTTGTTTCCAGTTGTCATAATGGAGTGTCAAGCTTGTCGTCAGTGATGATAGAGTGGCACCGAAATGCATTCAGAAATAAGTTGGCCTCAAAATCGACTTCCGCGGCACACGCAGAATGTTTATTCAGCTCTTCTGTGAACTAATAATAGGTTCGGGTTACTGCAACACAGATGCAGCAAACATCCTAGAGTGTTTGATGATAATCATCACTGTGTCTAAACTGTGGTTATTCATGTCCAGACCTTAATGCGGCAGTTTAGGACAGACAGTAATTTAGTTCACACGCATGCCTAGATAATGCCACACATAACACACATCTCATTCCAATTTAGTTTATATCTCCAGCCAAAAAAATAGACCAAAAAATAGCATAGATGGAAACTTGCATATAACCTTCCAAACCCTCCTTCTGGCTCTTTTTTCCAAAGCAGACGTCAGTGATATTTTCATCACTTGTGTTACAGTGTACAGTACAAAAAAAAAACAACCTTAGAGCACCGGCAGGGTGAGGTCATCATTTAACATGACCCCCACTTCCTGTGAGTAGCATGTGCAGAGGAAGAGAGGCGCTGCGAAACCCACACTGTGGGTTGCGTATGCCAGGTGGATCCCACAGGGTGCCCTAGCTGTGCACAAGTGTTGTATAATTACGTGTTAATTTGCCTGTGTGGATTGGAAAGACAAGTGGAGGAAGAAGCTGAACCTAACAGGCTGGTATGTCTGTCAAAGCCAAGAAAACGGCACATTAGCCACATTAGCACTAAATTATATGGCTTGAGATGTCCCAAATAGCTCCATTTCAACAGCAGCACATGAGCACCAGGCAGCCCCTTTTACACAACATTAACAGAATAAAAAGGGACATTAGCTATAGAGAAAGATTTTTTTTTAGCTTTGCTGCTGTTTAAAGCATGCCTTTTTTACACTTTAGTTGTTGATAAGCTTGGAATAAACAAGTTTACTGAGTTTAAGTTTAGTGAATACAGTTGTTTGAATAGGCTCATCGACAAATATAGACATCACGCACGTGTATTCTTGTTTGTCCCTAATCTTCTGAAGCATTTAATGCCAAGTACTAAAGACACCAGCAAGGCTATAATTACAAAGTCCTTTTTTCTCTGCTAAAAATATATTTCAATAAGTTAGGCATTCTGTGTCCCTGATTGATTTCCTTTTAAAGGGATTCAAAAGAACAAAACAGTGAACAAAAGAGAAACGGTTGTGTGGGAGAACTGATCTACAATCTCTTTGCATCGGGGGTTTTAGAATCTGAAGGAATAATACCAACAACACAACGCACAACACAACAGACAAATGTGATTGTTTTCAGTCTCATATTTTGTGGTAACATATCAAAAACAAGCAACAACCTCCTGGGCTAAAAAGACGAAGCCAACACAAAAGTGCCAGAAATCTGCAGTTCTTCAAATGGCCACTTTAGGCTGAATCCAAAAGCAATTTCCATAGAGCCACATTGTGAAATGCCCAACATTACAGGGGAAAAAATGACATGTAAACAGCCTGGTTCAAAAATGTTCTTGTCTCTAAAACTAAACTGGCCATCAATGACAACTGTGCGGGAGGCTCATTACGGCTTTTAAGGGCTTGACAGCAGCTGCAAAGCATCACAAAGTTATTGGTTGCAATCTTAATCCTCCACAACTCCACCTGATAACCCAGATATAATATATATAGGGTTTTACATCCAAAAACCATTATGGCAACAGCCATGGTGCCATTCACAAAACTTAAAAACTTCACATTCACTGCTGTTCCCTAACCATTCTCCTACCATAGCCAAGCAATTACTGCTGTAACCATGACCGAGAGTCTCTCCTTATCTCACTAAAGCTGCATTTCAATCTAAGTCCACTATGTTCTCCTAACCTTTACCAAAAACTTATTTAAATTCCTTTATTTTCTTTCATTTTTTATTCCATTACCTTTCCCCTTAGCCTAGTCAAGTAGTTTTTGTGCCTAAACCTAAATAAGCCTGTAAAAAAATCTTAAGAAAGTTGATTGGTTATACAGTCTTATCGTTCAGTCCTTTGTAGTTTATGACCTGGGACTGAGACTCAGCAATCAGGTAACATCAGTATGTGAATTCATTTGTCAATACTGGTCTTGTGTCAGTAGGACCTGACCAATAATTTCCCGACAACGGGTCAAATCAGACAGTATTTCTCTGTGTAGTTCCAGAGGTCATGCATAAGCAGTGTGCTTTGTGGTTTAATGTGGTTGTGCCAACGGGGGGGGGGGGGGGGGGGGGGGTTAAATGTTTATGTGGGTGTTATTGGGATTAAAAAAAAAAAAGTTTGTAGGGGTGTTGGTTTT
>JAPZDV010000006.1:16629018-16641391 GCA_029814665.1 Acanthurus lineatus
CCCCCCCCCCCCCCCCCCCCCCCCCCCCCCATGTTAGCTCAGGCTGTGATGGATCTGCTCTTATCAGACTTCATCTGTTGTAGCCTGTTTTGTTTTGGATGTGCAGAGAACAGACTCAGTGATTAAAGGTGGATCTTCAGCTCCTGTGGCAGGTTGAACTTCCTCAGTTAGCACAGGAAGTACAACATCATTATAATCCCCAGAAAGCCGATGGTTTCAACGGCAAGCAACATGCTCGTAGGAATGGTAATGGGGGACAGTGTTGGAGGGATCCAACTTTCTGTGAAGTGGCAACCTACATATGTTTAAGATTGAGCTGTCAAACCTGCGGGGGGTGAGTATTTGATCGTCAAAACATCAATTCTCTGTGAAGAATTCCTTTAAACAATTTTCGCTTTGAATAAATGTGATGGTTGTTTGGCACTCATTAGCATATAGATACAGTAAAATGGGCAATACAGAGTGATATTTTGTGGAACAGCAGGTTGCCTCTGTTTCACTTAATAAGACTATGATGTTATCTATATGCAAAGAGACTCAAAAGAAATATATACAACACAGAGCAACAGAGATTCCTTGATGTGATAGTTTGGTAAGTTCGCTTGCATGTTGGGTATTTTCACAAAGTATGCTAAGAGTTCAAAGAAAACATTTCTACATACCTTCTTTAAGAAGGACAAAAGTCATTTTGCTATGAAAGGAATTTTAATTATATGTTTTTTAGTGTTATTTCTGCATAAAACAGATCTGTTTGGCAAATACCTCAGTGTGTGAAGAGCAGGCGACATGTGACCCTGGAATGTTCCTTCATAACTGCAGCACAGCCGCTTTATTATTAAAACCATGCAACAATGTGAACATGTAACCATGTTACAGCATATTGCTCTTATTTTAATTTTCATCATCATGTGGAGGTTTTTACAATACATGACAGCCTCAGAACTTCTAATTTATTTCTTTTTTTTTTTTGATTTGATGCTTTGTCTTCCTCTGGCTGTATTTTGACATCCATGATGATATTCGAGGGATTGTGTTCCTTTTCTGCCACAGTTAGGCTCTGATTATTCTAACAAACATGACAGATAACAGATGTAACATGCCAGCGTTTCATCAGAGAACACAGCCACATTTTCCGGCTCCTCAATTTTCAAGAGAGAAAAGCAATGCAGCAGGGTTACAAATAGGGTGATCAAAGATTTTGAAATGCTAACACATCATCAAATGTAAAGATTCATGCATTTTGTAAGCAGCTCCGATAGGAAGCAAAAACCAAAACATCAGTCATTGTATCTATGATATAGTCTGGAAGAATCCCAGTAATTCCTTGTTTTTCCTCATCATCTTCTCTTTTAAGAGCAGAACTGCAGTGTTGAGTCATCTGTGATCACAAGTAAACATCCATATTTGAGTGTTTTTAATTAAAATTCAGTGGCCTTTCCTGCACCATGTGTTGTAAAAAATAAACTAATATTCATTCTGCTGCTGACATTTTACTTTCAAGAGTCTTTAACTGGGAGTGGTTAGTTTTGTGTAGTGTTGTTTAGTTTTATGTCAGAAAAAGTATTTTCAGAATAACACTGCAGCTTAATGACTTATTCTGCTTCCTGTGATGCATTCAAACTTTTATCCACTGCAGTGTTGACAGTCATAGATATTGAGGTTATCGGGTCAGTCCCTCACTTTGTACAGACACAAACAGGGTCAATTACAAAGCTATAAGGAGCAGAACTGCTTTAAGCTAGATGCTAACAGTGTTACAATATTGCTGCTGAGCAGGTTTGGTGTTCACCATGATCACCATCTCTATTAAGCAAGTTAGCATCCTTCTATATGGATACAAAAGTAGTACAAGTTGTAGTACAGCTACGGTGGAGAGGCAACAGGTTCTAGGTCATAAACCAACATATTAGTCAAATTGAAAATAAAAAAAAATATACTGATGAAAGCTTATAATGAAAAAATTAGGAATGACCAAAGTAGTTACAATTCATCCTGAGGTGGTACCTTAATGATGACACCAGACAAAAGTCAACGGATCACCAAAGTCATTATGGTTTCATCCTTTGGACACCATGGACATCTGAACCAAATGTAGAGTCTTACAGTCTTACAGAGAGTCTACACTAGCCAATTTAGCTTCATTTCACAATGTCTAAAGTGAGAATATCACCTTACACTCTAAAGTTTTAGTGCTTGTCCACTGCCTCTCATGCTGATTGTCTTTCTGAATGAGAAGAGATGAGTCTGGTCTATAGGCATGCATCGCTATGCAGCTAATGATGTGAATGTTAATGTGCTACGCATCTGCCCACAGCATCAAGCCTCATGTTTTTGTGCTCTCTGATTAAACAATGCGGCTGTGCAGGATGACTCATTCACTCGGTCAGTTAGCCAGCCCCTCTTGGCTCCTCATGAAGGCCATTTGGCTAGCGGATGCCTGGACATTCAAATGGCCAGTGTTGCAATGGCGCCATGGCGCAGACGTTCCCGCTGAGTGCCTCTTCTTAGCTCATCAGTGGCAGCAGGCTCACATCAACCATTGCTTCAATACTCTCTCTGATCATGAATGCCTCCAGAATGCGGCAACTGCATTATGCTGGATTGCAATTATTGGCTATTGCCTTTATGGATTTTTGGGCCTTAGCCTGACAGAGTGTGTGCTGTGATAAAAAAAAAAAAGTCAGTTTGTAGAGCCATAAAAATGATCATCTGATAGGAACTCATCCTTATTGCATATCTGTTTATTTGCATAGACTAAAACTATGTTACAAACCATATTGCATTTTATTTTTGTCGTTTAGAAAACTGGTATAATCTTGCAAGAGCGACTAATGAAAATCTACATGTCATCAAAGGATGGAGCTTAATGAATGTTTTTTTCTATAAATATGATCATTTTCCTGTGTAGAGACTCAAAAAAATACATTGATTCATATCACAGACACTATTTGACTGTAATGGGCCTAAAAATCTCAAATAAATACAGATAAACAGCAACTCAGTGCAGTGTCTTCATGTGTGCTTAAAAAAACTAACACAAAGCAACAAAAAGTGGTTTCTGGTTTATGGGCTTACAGGTAGTGTAGTGATTAACCTGCTTCCATGTTTTCCTGTGATACTGGAGGATTCATTAAAGGACTGTCCTGGTCATCCCACTGCTCTGGCTGCAGTATCTGCCTTCCATCAGACAGTAGACGGTGGCTGGTAATTTAGACATTGGACCTTTTATATGGATCGGTGTGTTTTAAAATGGCAAAGCAGCAGGGTTGATCTGATAAAGCTCTGTTACTTTACAGCCCAGTAGATTATAGGGGAAATAATTAGGGCTTTAAAGGACAGAGACAAAGAGTGTTTTATATGGCTTAGTATAAGAGAGATATATTGTTTTACAATGACTTACATGCCTGTGGCTTAAGTCAAAAGAGATAGTTGTGTATGGGCCATTGTTTCCATACAAAAAAACTAATAGAAAGAAAAAAAATCCTCCAGTTTTACTCCAAAAATGAGCTCTTCAGCTTACTCTTATGTGATTTATATTTTGATTTTGTTTGTTTGGCTTTAAGCTAAATGCCAAAATGTCCCACAGACCTAGAAGCCCTGGAGCGAGAGGCGGGGCGCAGAGGTAAAACATGTAGCATAAAAAGGCAGTTTACGTGTCCTTTGTTCAGAAACAAGGTTGACAATAAATCAGCACTCAGTGAAAATACACAGGGATCAGGCAGATAGGCGCAAAAATCAGGCAGTGATTACTAGCAGGCAGAAAAAAAGGTTTGGAAGGAAAGTGTTAATTATGTGCAATTTGGCACAACAGGGAATAAGGTAGAGCTCTCAACATAAACTAAGGGAGCTAGCGTGGTTAGACAGCTAACAAGAGCGGTCCACCGAGCTTTAAATTACCCAGCTTTTTATCAGACACTTCATTGTCATTAACCTCTGGCACTGTCCTTGCACTCACTTCAGTCAAGCAGCCTCCTCTCCACTCTGCTGTCTGTATTATTTTCTTAATGACAGATCAATCCAACCTCATCTCCTAGATGGACATTAGAGAGCCTCACAATTGTACTTGTCAGAATTCAATCAGATCGAACGCAGCCTGGAGCGAAGAGATTGGGTCCATTTGAAACCGGAAGCAAATACAGCTAAACCTGCTTTTCACAGATAAGAAGAACTGGGGGCGAAATACAGTCAGCAATGAGGTACAACAGAGAATGTGGTAAATCAGATGACTAAGGAATGGCGAGAAAAGCTGAAGACAGGAGGGAAATTGAGATCACACAGGATCATGAAAGCCAAGAATCCACCTTGTCAAGCATCAAGTTATGGGCTTGTGGCCAGACAAAAGTGATTCAGACCAGTGATTATCCTCTAAGGAAGACCAGCAGCTACAGGCCAGCATGGGTTCATGCTATACTAGCTATTATATTAGCTCTTAAGACTTCTAAGAAAACCAGATAATGTTTCCATTTTCACTTTTTCAGTCTTTGCCTGTTTTTTGGTGCAACACATCTCCTTCCCCAATGGATCTCAGTGACCACACAAACAGTGGACGCTTTGACACATTCTTGCAAACCTTAGGTATCTTGGGCTGGTTGAAATAGCCAAGCTGACAAAAAATAATAATAATAATAATAAATGTAAGAAACATATGCAGGTGTCTCCTTTTAAATAGCAGGTGTTGGTAATCACAGGCCAGGTGCTTTAAATGAACCATCAGCAACAGCCAAACAAATGTGCAAATTTGATTGTGGACAAATTATATACTGAATGACAGATTTACTGTGACCCCAATACCACTCTCTGGCTTCTCCAACACATTACATTACGCCTACCCATCAGTAAATGTAATAACATGATTTGAACCTCCTCCCACACACCCTTCCGTCTCAAACACATACAAATAATGGTCTATTTTCCCCCAATGGTTTCCTATGTGAGCAGCCACCACTCAGATTCATGTTATCTCTGTTCTGTTTTTTTTTTTATTATTTTAACACCATGCTTGTTTCTGTTTGTATTAGCTTTTTGTTTCTGTTCTGTTTTTTCACAATTGTTAATAATGATAGGTACTGACAGCATGTTAAAATCGAAAAATTTCTCTCCAACCTCACAAATACATACACACTCACATAAATCCTCTACAGAGACAAGCTTGCATCATCAAACACAAATGCATAACTCAAGGCAAATGCTCGCCATGATGAATCATCCCAAAAACCCTCCATCATTGCACTACTTATATATTTTAAGATAAAACATAACACTGCTAAAAAAAAATAAATGCATTAAAAACATTGATCTCACCATAGCAAATATCTTTGGACTCAGTGTACCTAAAATATCTACCATATATACCCTTAATCATGAGTTAAGTCGAGGGTATTTTAGGTGAAAAACCCAAATTCTGATGCTTTAACGTCCTCTCACTTTTCTCTCTTGTCGTGTCTTTCCTGTCTTAGTTTGCTAACGTCCTCGTGGGCCCCTAGAGTCAGTGTTCTATGTCTAAGTCACTGCAAAGCATTTTTGTAGATGTCAAACTAGCTTTTGTTTGTCCCAGAGACTGTGCTCAGTCCTGGTCTGGCTGTGTGCGCCGTGAGGCTGCAGAGCCCGTTAACCACAGCGCGTGGTGTAAACACTAACACTCATCCGTCGTTCCAGGCTCCCCGTCCAGTCACACTGATCAACTGATAGGGTTACTCGCTGCGATGCACACTGAGCAGACATGCTAATGGCAGCCACAAGCTACAGAAAAAAAGGAAGGAACAACAATGAGTACACTGAGCAGCAGGTGGAGGTTGTTCAGTTGATATGTTACTCCATAATTTTTGCACTTTGACCTCTGTAAGGGCCCATAAATCCCTAAAGCTCAGTCAAGCACATTTAGTGTGTATCCACGTGTGTATAGGTAATTCTATGGGGATGCTAACATTTACAGACCACTGTGTGTTAAAAGAATAATTCTAAATATGTTGCAGTGTCATGGTCCTGTGTATACCAGCAGGAGACTTCCCTTTTATTTTCAATAAAGAATAAAGGCTCATTGTTGAAATATCCATCATAAGGATGCTGTTGTTGCTTTTATTAACCTTACTCACTGTGACAGCAAAACATTTTCTACAGAAGCCTCAAAAACCTCAGACAGCATGTTTGGTACTGATGCAAGCGGAGGTACAATACAGGAAATTGAAGCACTGCAGTGATGTCTGTCATATGCCCCAAAACATGAGGAATAAGAAAATAGTCTCTCCCCATGACTCATCTTCCAAATATAGTGTCTTGCTTGAACTATAAAACTATGTTGGCAAAAATTGTTTGTTCTTCGGGGCATCATGGGAGTCTGAAATGAGAAGTCAGAAGAAAAGCTTTCAACAAGACATCTTACACAGAGTAAATCCCTCATGTGGATTGTCAGAAAATTGAACCAGAGCCCACATTTATGGGCAAAGGCTATTTAAATATTTCTAAAGCATTACACAATTCAAGAAGCATTTAAAATGCATAGGGTCCATAGCTGCAGTCCTCTGAAGGCTGAGGTGGAGAACTACTTAAGGGATCTATGGGTTTTAATGGGATCCATTACTTCCATTCCTGGTTGTTTATCCAAGTGGTAACAAAATGACCTTATTCCCGATGACAGCATAACACTTCCTGTAACAGTGTAAGAGCAGATGTTTATAGTATCTCCTCACTTAAACACAAGAGAACTAAAAGAAAAAAAAATGTGTTTTATGAATTTAAAACAGAACAATATTCAAGCAGAGGAGAGGTTTATTTTTTTTTTATCAACAAAACAGTATACAGGGGAATCTATCTTCTTTTAGAAGTAGTAAAACGACTGGTAGGGTTAATTGAAAAAGCATGTACGTTTAGCAAATAGTCTCTGCTGTTCCACTTTAAACCACAGGGCATTGAGTCTCTGAAAGTTTCTACAGCAGATGTCAGCAACCCCCCTGACCTTGTCGCCACAGGCCCTACTGTACATTAAAAATAATATTATATTATTATTTCATGATATTTCCTGCTAGCAGTCATGTTGTATGCAATGCGACAGACCAAAAGAAAAACCAACCTGCCATGTTACTTTTTCAATCAAATTTTAATGAACACCACAAGACCAACCTCCACTGCTACCACCCCCCTTACAACTGCTGCGCGGTACAATAAAGTAGCACTAAATGGACTGAAAACAAGTTTCCAGTGAACAAAATCTCTGCAGCAGTTAGCTTGTTTTTCAAAGTATAACAATTTAGTATAAAAAAGTAATTTTTAGAAGACAGGGTTACTTCCAAAAGTATAAACATAAGGTTACTTTTAGAGCAAACAAGGATGTTTTAGTAATTTTTTTGGCTTAAATGTAGGTATGGTGACTTAACACCATTAGATGTTCTATGTTGTCTTAATTGTGTTCTATGCCATCGAGAAGCACATGCTTCATCTGCCGGTGTTTGATCTCCCAAGCTGAACAGTGTTAAATCCTGTCATTCTTTTTCCTGTCAAGTGCTGACTTTGAAAGAAAGATATCAGTAGGTGTCTGAAATCAAAATCCATTTGATGATCAACAACAGCTTTTTTGTCTTGTCTTTTCTGTTTAAAGTAGGAAATTACAGTATAAAAGACAACAAAATACAAGCACAGTTTTGAAATGCATGACTGATAATGTCAACTGATAATGTCAACGAGTCACTAGGGATGTTTGCATTTTATTGCACAAAATAGCACTTTTAGTGACTGTTTAAGACCAGCACTTAATGGAAAAGAAATGACTTCAGAGCAGATCAGCCTTGTCTAATTTGTTTTTGTCACAAGTTCTTATGAAACAAAAAGTGACCTTTAGCTTAACTCCACTCTCAGCTCTCATTTCGCTCCTCATTTCTCAAACTATAGATAACATTTGATGACCGCTAAACGTACACTTCTGTGACTAGAATTACACCTGCGGGTTGCATAAAAGACAAAATTTGTAGTCAAGGCAATAAAACACAGACTTACCTTCCACTTTGAGGTTATCATTACAATTTGCTCTGCTTGAAACAAATGAAAAAGTCATTGCAGCTGTGCCCCTTACACCTCAAAAGAAAGTGAGTTTATAATAGTCGAGCCTTAATTAGGTTTGCCCTGCAGCGCTGTTTCTCGCTAGCATATTTTCCTTGCTATCTTACAGTTGGACTATTCCATTATTTCTTCCCAGCACAAAATTTTTGCTTCATTGCTAATGTTTTAATATCTTATTCATTTAAAATATAAGTTTGTTAAAAATATGCTTGTTCTGCAGGAGAGTAAGTTTTCACAGGGTAAAGTCAGGGACTGAATCTGTGCCTTTGCAACCTTTTGAACTTCGTCTCAAACATGCTAAAAAAAACACCTAAAGAAAAAAAATAAGCATAATGTGTCAAAGTCTATCAACGTTACAAAAAAGAGAAACATTTTATACATATTTTACTCATGTAAAAGGTGAAAGACAATGTGGTGATAATTGGAAGTAACTTGTTTTCTAAGTATACATGTATTTCAAACAAATGAGCACCAAAAAAACATGGATCATCAAGGCTCATATTCATCCTCAGGGGAAAAATTATAGAAAATATGAAAGCCAATCTAGAAGCTAATTATAACATGAAACCCATATGCTGAGTGGTGAGGGACAATTCGAGAGACTATGCAGCCTTACTGAAAAAAGAAACATGTCCCAGAGATAAATTAATTAAGGCACGTGTGACGGATAATTCATCAATCTCTTAATAAAAAAGCATCTTACTTGATTAATTACTCCACTTGAATGTTTTGCAGTAATTGGACTGTTGTAAACCAATGGGGAAATGTTGGTTAAATTAACTGAAGAGGGTCATACACACTGTAACAAACTGCAGTGGTACAATGGGATGTTTTTTTGTTTTTTTATTTATATTTTCACATATCATTGGTATAGCACCTTTACCGATCAAAAAAATCATGAACTGGTGCCTCAGAGTCTTATGTATTAGTGAGAAAAGGGAAAGCAGGCAGTCTTTTTCTGTTGCATTTATTTATGAACACCAATTAAAAAGGAGCATCAGTATAATCAGCTAAGCTGGAACACAGCCAAGGATGCAATACTCTGTTTCCCACCATCCAGAGACATGTTGACATTTCATCAACATGCAAGTGCTCGTTTGCACTGAGGTATATGTACAATGTGTTATTTATGCATGTAAAAGTTGCATATTGCATCACTGAATTTTCTAAAGGGCATGTAATTGTAAGACTTTGTGTTAATCTGAATAGATTTTAGTGCCACAATGTACTAAAACCCCAAAACAAATATAATCCATATTTATAACTGCCCCAGTACCTTCATTGTATTATAACTGGTCCCTAAATGGCTGCTTGATATTGGCTCAAAGCTGTTTTAAAGCTATTAAAATTAATTTTACTGGGATATATTTGGGACCAAAGGGTGAAGAGTGAGAATCGCTGCACTTTTACAACATTCATTACTTTTTTGTGGATTTTTTATTGCTTGATATTACACAAAAAAAATCCCTAAACACTGCATTTCTTTTCCTACTATCCTCCGTGCTTCTTTTTTCCAGGGATGACTTAACTCTACATGCCATAAACTCAACATTTGAACAGAAGCATCACTGCTTTTAACAATTGTTAAGATGTTTCGTGATAGCGGACATGGCTACGTACGGTTTACAAAGTTAAGATAAAGCTGTTGGCAGCTGAACATCAAAATCAACATGCTATCTCTTTATAAACCAGGATTCCCTTTGACATATGTTGTGACCTGTATGTTCTGAAATGTCCTGTCAATCTGTCAACATTAAAAAGTCATATTAAGGTGTTTTAATTAATATAACTAAAACGGTGATTTGAAAATGCACGGGCATTGATAAAAAGTCTTAAATGGGGCGAATGCTGGTAGTTTTCAAATCATAGTGTGAAACCTGTCATACAAGTTCATCCTGTCGATCTCATATGGAGACCTCTGTAAAAATCTGAACATTCTGCTTCACCCCTCCCTGCTTTGAGGACCAAAACTCCCTCAAGCAATTAGCAGATATCAATACTGACAGAGCTCTGGGCAGAAGGGTGGTGGAGCAAGTTGTAACCCCGTCCTTTAGCTTTGAGACTTGGGTTGCCTAATAAATATTTACTATATATTCTGTTTATGTGCAGCTGCAAAAAATGCTTTCCTGTAGTTGCCCTGTATTCTGACCTCTCTGTTTAAGGGATTTTTTAAATGAGTTTTTAATATTTATACATTGAATCGTGCTGATTTTTATTCTTCCTATCCAATTAAGGAAAATTTAACACCCATGGACTGAACACTCTTTCTTCTTGCCAGCAGGGAGCGACACCACTGGTTTTAAAAAAGAACTCCTTTTAATTGTAAGCTCATGAAAAATGATCCTACTTCTTACATGATTTATTTCCTTAATAAATCTTTTCCAAATGGCTCCATGCTCTCAATTCCGAGTTTTAAGCCTTTTTCAAATGGCGTGATGTTCATTATGTAAATAGAGTTCCATTTAGGGTGAAATAGATGGTAACGCAGGTTACATGCATTTTGAAGCACATCTATTGTTTAAATGACTGAATGCACACCCAAAGTGTCATGAGGTGTGTCAAACTGCCTTAATGTCCCTGTTTTGACCTTGTTTCAATACTGAAGTCAAAAGAGGACAAATTGAAAGAGAGAAACAGAGAGAGAGAATGAGAGGATTGCGCAGCTGAGCCTTGATCGCCGCACATTGCTGCGTCCCCACTACACCCTGCTGCTGTGATATCTCTAATTAATGATGATAAAATTCAGCTATTCTGAATACTTATCCAATCAAATGAGGCGCATCAATTAACGCTTTTAGTGTGTTTATGTCTCTAGGGCAAGACCACTTTGACAAGTCACTACTATGGGAATCTCAATCAGGATGGAGGCATACATGCATATCATCTCCAGCTACAGTCATTTCCTCTTCTCCATCTCTTCTCTCTCTTCAAATATGAGAACTTCTGATACCAAAAAGCTAAGATATTGACCCCCATTGTGTCAAATTCAAGGCTTCAAAAATAGTCAAAGAACAAATGAGTGATGTACCAATGGCTCTGTCCATTTCTTTATATACTTTTAATATTATACCTGGCAAACTAGAGAAATGCAATGACAGCTTCCAGATTGTATTTTAAGGCTAATATCATGTCAAGTCTGTTGTGCAACCTCAGTGATGGAAATAACTTCTCTGAAATAAAAACTCAAGGCCTGATGGTACATTTGAAACGAACTCAGAGGTCTATTTGTCCTCAGATAAGATTCTGCCTTGATGTGGAAGAGAATGAGTTCGGCTTCTCCTAAATATTTCTGCAATGCCTGACATCTGTGTCTGTTTTAGAAGAATGTAGACTGCTGTTCATGTTTACAAGATGTTTGACATAGCTCAGATGATGATAAATACTAACATTGCAGACAATAAAAAATACAGGTAGTTAAGTTCATACAATTATGTTTCAGTTGTTAAGTTTATATCTAATATAATGTATTTAACACATGTATAGAGAACCATTGCTGAGGTTTCCCTTTCCTTTAAAGGAAATGTAATGTCTTTTAGGTTGGGCACTTTTTTTTGTTTTAGGTCTTTTTTATTAGCATGTGTAGCCATTCTTCTTGGTTATGAGCTCTATGACATACAACAGTAATGCCTGAGCTTCTGCCAAGGCTTTCCAGGTCATTTCAGACTCATCTTTAATTACTTGTCATTGTTTCACTTACATATGAGAATCCTCCGGGCAAAAGTGGGGTAAACAGAGAACAAATGCACATATTCCATTTTATTGTATATTATTTAAGGGCAATGAATTACTTATGATGGGTTTAGGGGATGTAATTTCCTTCACACATGACCAATTTGACTTGTAGATGTGATGTAGTGAATGCTGTTAAAAAGGCAACAGCTGGCCGTGAAACCTAATTATCCAACAAACTGCTGTTACCTGATTTCCAGTTCAAAAGAAAAATCTTGTCCCGTTGCCAGATGAATGTGCGGAAGCTTGGCCCAACTCCACTTCGTCTGAATAATGCTGATGCACAATTAAGAGCACTGAATGTTTCATTTTTACAAGGACAGGTGGCTTTCAGAAAAGCATTTATTAAAGAATCTGGTACTGGTGAAGATATTTTGTCTGCGTTAAAAAAAATTAAGGTTTTGATATATATATGAAAGCACACATCGCAAGTTAATATTTCAATTGAGAAATCAAAGTTAATGTGAAGTTAGCAATGTTTGTGTCCATTACACGTGTTGTTTGTACTCTCATACAGTCGTGTGTCCGTTATTGAGTGACTGGTAAATTAACGATTTGGGTTTTTTGGTGTGTGGTCTTATTAGTTTTCACATTC
>JAPZDV010000006.1:16641491-16652324 GCA_029814665.1 Acanthurus lineatus
CAGCTGGCCGTGAAACCTAATTATCCAACAAACTGCTGTTACCTGATTTCCAGTTCAAAAGAAAAATCTTGTCCCATTGCCAGATGAATGTGCGGAAGCTTGGCCCAACTCCACTTCGTCTGAATAATGCTGATGCACAATTAAGAACACTGAATGTTTCATTTTTACAAGGACAGGTGGCTTTCAGGAAAGCATTTATTAAAGAATCTGGTACTGGTGAAGATATTTTGTCTGCATTAAAAAAAATTAAGGTTTTGATATATATGAAAGCACACATCACGAGTCAGTATTTTATTTGAGAAATCAAAGTTAATGTGAAGTTAACAATGTGTGTGTCCATTACATGTGTTGTTTGTACTCTCATACAGTCGTTTGCTGTTTGTAAAACACTCAAATACTGTGTGTCCTTTATGGAGTCACTGGTAAATGACCTATTATGTCATTTAGGTGTGAGGACTTATTAGTTTGCACATTCAGTGGTTGTGTTGCTTCTTTCTAAAGCATTTTCCCAGAATTTACAAGTCCCCTTCCATTCAATGTGACAAGCTCCTCTCATTGTGTTTGTGCATGTGTGTGCTCATGTTCACCGGCATGCTGTGGTTTTCACGTGAGCAACCTTCCACAGGGCCCACAGCACCCTGAATCCACACATCCATGCTGCAGCGCTCTGCTCTCGGGCAAACACACTGACAGACGGTTGCTCTGTCAGTCCTCCTACAGAGCCATCCATTGGCAAGTCTGCGTGTGTCTGCCTATTTATTTATACACTGCTATGTTTGCCTAATTTGCAGTGAGTGTGGGTAGGTGCAGTCCAAGGGCCCCAGGACTTTCATATGCTTTGAGAGTTTGAGAAGAAATAGAGACTATATTGACAATTTACATTTTGAAGTAAAGCTGAAATACATAATGCACTTTTAAAGGACTGATTAAATATAATTGGTACTGAAATCAAAATAATATTTTTAAAAATGTGATTAAAAGTAAACTGGCTGAATAAATAAAGGACTTGCTTGACTTTCCTGATGTGTGACAGATGTTTCAAGGTGCTCATCTACATTTTGCCCCTGCAGTGGTGCAGAGTGTGCCGCTCTCTGGATGGAGAGACAGAGCCAGAAAGCAAAATGGCCGCACATATCTGTTGCTAGAGGCTGCAGCTTTGTTTCTGTAGGTAAAAAGTGATGGTTCATATTTCTCATGATGCCTATTGCTGGAACGACTAGTTTGTTTTTAAAGTTACTGTTTTATTATTCAGAATATAAAATCTAAATGTTCATTTTTGTTTGTGTTTTTAATATGCTATACGTCCAAATATCACAGTTAAATTGAAAACTGCCATTTTATTGTTTGAACCACCGATGAGATGGGAGATTTGATGAGATTAGACACAAACTTATCTCAATCCTTCAATCTCTCGCTGCCTAAGAAGAAAGAAACCTGAGGCAGCCTGAAAACATCAGAATGGTGGGTGTTTTAAAGCCCGTACACGTGCCTCTCCAAACAAACATGGGAAAGTTCACGGAGTCATGTACTCACACATACATGCAGTTACACACAGATACCAACACACATGCAGTACAGGGAAAAAAAATGACAGTTCTGGTTGAGCGGTTCTTATTTCACACCTGACCTGAGTTTGGACGGACGGTCAGCGGACTGTCAGCAGAGGAACTGCTTCACTTGTTTGAATTCCACTTTTTCCTTCTCTCCTTTGGCTGTGAGTGTCATTTAGAAGGATATGGAGGACATGGGGGAAAAGGAAGGTGAAAAAGCAGCAAGGGAAGCAGGAAGATAAGGGTGATGCAGAGACTGATTTAGTGGTTTGAGGTCCCTGTAGGCACCCATCATTGACCTCCTTTGTGCCTTATTCTTACCCTTTGAGAAAGTTGGTGTTAAGTAATAGCGGAAAAAGTACCAGATCTTTTATTCAAGATCATTTAAATTACTTTGAATGTATAAAATGTACTTGTTAACCTTTTTATCCATTTATTTTCCTGACATAAACGACTTGCTGAAACTGAAGGAGTGTAACCAAGTACATTTGCTCAAGTAATGTGGGTAATTTTTCACAGGATTACAGTTAATAAGGTCATTAGCTCAAAAAGCTTCCATCCACCTCTAATAATCCTTTATTGAATAATATGATGTACAGTCTTAAAAAAAAAAAATTCCGGTGGGAGTTAAAGTCCCAGAGCTTTGTGACTGACTAAAGCTAACACATTCCTGGCTCAATAATGGGTTAGCTAACCAGCTACAGTAGTAGCTGGTCAGCTAGCTGTGGAGGTAATAAAGCCTCTAGATTACACATATTTCACAAGCATGGACAGATTAATTTCACAGTGACACTCTCTTGTGTGATTAGTGTAGAATACCACATCACCTCATTAGAGGTTGAAGGTTTATTGTAAAATCTGCTGTTGTGAGGTGGAAATCAGTAAAAATGACAAACAGACTGAGAGAAGTATCAAGCAAGTGAAGTGCCCACGGATTATTGAAGAGGATAAAATAGAAGAAAAACAATTTAGGAATGTGTTAGGAAGAAGGAGGTGATGGAGATGCAAGCTGAGGGTATTTGTTTATGACATGGACGGATGTGTTTGGAGCACCAGCTGGAGGTAGAGGGGGGAACTCGGTCCTCTCCAGCAGTGCCAGCTGGTGCACCTGCTCCAACTCAGAACGGGTTGGAGCTCGCCCACTTACTGACACGTTTATTTATGTTCAGTGAACTTGTGTTTTGGCAGGAATGGTGAGCTTCGAGTCAGGAGAGTGGAAACCGCTGTGCGTCTGAATAAATGTCACTAAGACAGAGAACAGAAAATACTCATCTCAGAGCATCGAGACAACTCAACAAAGCCGGCAATTTGTTGAAAATGAATCATTAGCCTGGGCTCCGAAGCAATCACAACAGAATTTTGTTTTTCCTATAATGGTTCACAAAAAAACAGAACCGTAGGGAAAAGTGATTTTAATGATTTGACAGTTATAATTATATACCAAGCTTGTCTCCAGTAATTACAGGTTGTCTAAAACATTTTGTTGCCGTATTGGCTTTCATTGTGTACAGTGTTGATTATGACAGTTTACAATGCCAATCAATTTTAACTCTCATTGTTTGAGTTTTTGATTTTCTTTTTAGCTGGGCCAAGATTAGTACTGTTTTCTGCCTCTCCTCATCACAAGGCTGAATTAGTTAACCTATGTAGGAGTGTGTTGCAGTGTAGGAGTGTTCGGATGTGTGCGTGTTTGGTGTTTGTGTGAATGTACATTTGTTTATAGATTTCATATGAACGCATGGGTGTGTGTAGGGGTGTTTCGCATGTGTGTGCGAATCTAGAAGACTGTTGCAACAGCTGATTAACATGCGTGGCATGTGCAGAAGCTTTGCTGAGCATTGAACTATCACCCAGTCGCACTGTGCTGTACAATCTGAAGATATTTATTTATAGACATGTGTTATCATGAACATAGTCTGCCTCTTACACAATGTTGACAGGCATATGCTGGCCAGAAGAAAACCTGGACTCTTATGACTCTTATGTCTTATGATGAGAGAGAAGACAAGTGCATAAGTGTTATTTTTTATGCAAAAGTTCTTGACTAAGTCCCACCTTCCTGTGTTTAGATTAACGAGTACCCATTACTGTGATGCATCTTCAGATAGGGTCATATGTGTGTCGTGTAAATGTAACTTGTGTGGTCTTTAACCATTAAAGAAAGAGCACAGAGTCTATGAACATGGAGGGAAAAGGATTTTACTATTATGATGATGATTGTGTAATAGCAGCACACATTATCTAATTGTATTCCAGAATAAACAAGGCAATCGTGGGCCGGCTTGTGGGCTAGTCTGGACAAAAATCCAGGATTTCTGTCCCAGTACATTGCCGCCTGGGCGTACCTTTGTGCTATTAGAACGACATGCGCCTACACTGGAGCATTCATTTAGTATCATTTTTTTGATGTTTTAATTTTTTAGCCATAAATTAATCAACAAAAATGCATCAACAGAAAAGCAATGATGTATTTTGCAAATTTCTTGGAAGGAGGATGGATTTAATGCCTTAAGACAAGGCAAAGGTATTAGGTAAGACACAACAACAACTTTTAAATTGAAATTAACTTGTTATGAGCAATCAGCTCTTAAATTGGAGTCAATTGAGTCTATGTGCCCCAGTTGGATTGGTTTGTAACATTAAACAGTTTTAAATAACAGAGAGGTCCTGGTTCAGTGTCAAATAGTATAATTCTTGGGGTTTTTGGTGTCTCACACAAATTTTAGGACCCGTGAAGACGTCTTTTTTGTGCAAACTTTCTTTTTTTAGATTATGTTTCAGCACTGATTAAAATCTTACTAGAATCCTCTGTTTTTCTGCACTTTTTTCAAGAGCTGTTGAGACTGCTGTAGAAAATTATTAATGAGAGTTTTGATAGCACTTTGGGTGCAAATGCAAGGGGCTTATCAAGTCACTCAGCATGAAGAGGGAGGATGCTTGAATTTATAAAACATCTTGAAAGATAATTCAATGGATCAAGCAGAATTGGAGGAAAATTTTATCTTTCAACACAGTAACTTCTTACTGATACTACTGTGTAATGTTTTATTTTAATTGTGGGTAAAAATCATCCATGTCCCATCCTTATGAGTGTTACAAGACAAAGCATGAATGGAGTAAATCCTCATGTCAAATTTTTAACCTCTGGGTGGCAGAAATCTCTCAAAACAACAATGTAGACAACAACCCTTTATACTGAGTATATCAGCCTATCAGGTGTAAATATGTTACATCTACATCCAACTGAAACAGAGAAACAAAGGTTTCCAAATCATCTCATCACCTGATGAATGTAAATCCACCAGTACTCACTTATAACTGGTTCAATCCTTACAAAAATCTTAGGGTCTCTTCCAAGTTTTAGGCATTCAAGTGATCAGCAACTTGTTTATTTGAGTCCTCTGTCATTTGTGTTATCTAATACTTCGTGCAGATTCAGAAATTGGTCTAAAGAGCTGCAGAGTGTCAGTTTTCATCGATAAATCACCTCTTAAAAGAGTTGGACTTGCAGAAATAAACTTGGACTTGTTGAAATCAGTCATTTGTTGATTTAGCCTGATTAGAACATTAATTTGGTGATAATTTCTCTTCAATAGTTCCAAAAAACAAATACACTGATTGTTTGTCATTCTTAAGTTTGGACTAATAAGAACTTCTGCACTGAAAAAAGGTTAACTAACCATCAGTAAGTCAGTAAAATTGAACAGCATTGTTTGGGAAGTAAGAACAGTCTCTTCAGTCTTTGTCAGAGCCATTACAACTCTCAAAAACATGCATTATTGCCGACAAGGGTGGTAAAAAGTATGTCAGTCTAAGCAGTAAGCAGTCCTACAAGCAGTAGGACATGGCCGTCCCCATGGTTTTGTTGCTAATAAGAAGCTAAGAAGTAATTTTCAGGTTGGTCCCGTGAGAAAGGCAAAAGTCATTTTGACCTGTTTACAGCTTTAGAGGGAGGTAATTATTCTTCAAACAGCCTCAAAGAGGTGGAACATGACAGGCGAAAAGGTGTTTTGTGAGCCATGCAGAGCTATCAGAGGAAAAATGTTTTGTCTCTGATTTTTTGTTAATGAAATTCTGAGTTCAGGGGGGAAAAAGCCAAGATGTGACATGCTTCAGTGACCTGGAATCAGTGAACAAGCTTATGTTGTTGTAGCTTAAAGGTTTTCTTTAACAAGAATACAAACTGTGTATTTTAATTTTTTCTCTTTTTTTCTTTGTTTTATCATCATTTTCTAATTTCCTTGCCCTCCACCCACCTCTAGCCATGTTAGATCACAGTGCAATGCAAACACTCAATATTCATGGTCTGCTGTTGCCTTGCATGGTAAAAATGAAACAGTTTTTGTCATCTTTCAAACTGTATTTATGCTTTCATAATCAATCGGCTGGTGCTGGAGTGAAGCCTTAGCTTGTGTATAAATTTTATTCAGCAATGTGAGTACGTCTGGCATTTCCTATGAGCATTTGGATCACATAGCACTTCAGGGCAAAGTTGCAAATTGCACATTTCAGGTTGGATTATGGTGTGCAAAGCTAATGCTTAGCTACTGTAGCACATACGTAGCTGTTCCTGCATTCATTTATTTCAGTGCCCAAGGCAATGCATAAGCCTGCGGGAGTTGACACTAATTCAGAAGTGTTTTCTGTGAAAATTAAAGACCAGTGACACGACTTTCATGCTAAAACAGTGGCATGCAGCCTGACAAGTGGTTAGTGTTTTGGTGTAAAGGCGTTCTCTGTGCATCGTCTAGCTATGACCAACTAAATCAGAGACTTTGCAGATCATAAACAGCAAACAGAGTAACAAGACACGACTGTAGCGCACTGATTTGCAGCCTTTAACAGTGAAAAGAGACTGGTTTTCTCACAAAATTGATGACTCAGATTAAGACACAGTCATGTTGGGTGATGTTTTCTTTGGATCATCTGACTCATATTTACTATCAGTTGATAAAATGTCATTCTGCCATCATGTTTCATTCAAATAACACAGTTAACTGAACTTGGTTGTTGATTATGGCCATTTTCATGTTATGTCCAGGAATGTTTGTACACAAGTGTGTATACAGGCTTCACATGATGTTCAACACTTTGTGACGTGTGTCTGTGAGTCCTATCCAGTGGCATAGTAGTCAAACATGATACACTAAACTCTGACACCCTGAAATTTAAGTAGATTAATTAATTTTGTCTCAAACAACCCAAAGGGGTTTTATATTTGTAGCCAATCCAGGTAATTTTTTTGGTGGTTAAAACCAGGTAGCTAGATCCTTGTTTGCTACATTTCAGCTGTCAAAAATGCTCCATTGCACTCCATTAACAGACAGAACAGAGTGGAGAATGATTGAACTGCAAAGCCAGAAAATAAACACCAGCGAGTAATTTCAATTACTGGAATCGCTGGGTGATTCCAGGAAAATTGCCTTATGATTAAAAGTAATTTCCTTCTATACATTTCAGTGACATTTGGAAAAGTGTGCCGTGGGTCTGAAAAGCTGCTGTTGTTGGCAGAAAAGGAACTTTTAGGGTTTTTGCACATGGTGGTTGGAGAGAGAATGTTTAAATTCTCTCCTTCCTGCCATAATATATCCTCAAGGACATCATCTTTTATAAAACACTATCCAAAATGTTATGGAACACCATCAGAAGCCATCTGTATGTATTGCAAGAAAAAGCTGACAAAGCTTTAGTAAAGTAACAATATGGAAATTTCCTTTGTTTCTGTATTTGTAGAGAGGTGTCATTAAAAATGCAAGGCTGGAAACTTTGTTGTCCTTCCTCCGAGACCTCTTCAGGTGCAGGTGCAACCATTTATACTAATTAGTGTCCACAGCAGCTCCTGCTTAACACAGTCACTCCGTTACAGCAATAATAACTAACAAAAGTTTTGTAAAAGTTATGATAAAAGCTTTCCAACATGTGAGTTTATGAATTTCCGTTGTGCTTGCGTGGGGATTTCAATACAGTAAATGAATGTTTTTATATGTTTGTTATGAGAGGAGAACTATATGTAAATTCATGGTAATTCTGAATAATGTCCTTGATGACTCATCCTAATGTTGTTACTGTCTTTGTCTACCATATAAATCTTGCAGAAACTGGTCATCATAATGCTGTTTGGCTTGCTAAGTGGAATACAATGATTTATGACATCTAAGCAGTAGGTGTGATCCATGCAACTTTTTATGCTCTCTGGAATATCACCAGTCCTGGCAAAGCACTTGCCTTCTTCAGCAAAGTGGCGGCATATTTCCACCACTGGGATTTTGCTCTAAGTTTTTAATTGTGACAGATCACTTCAATTAGAAGCAACAGAAGTGATTAGTAGAGACAAGTCGTTGGCCTGGATCCACAAACACATTTTATCAAAGGCTGAGGTACCTTAGGTGAGGATTTCCAATGAGGTCAGTGTAATGTAAATGAGACTATATGAGTTGGCACAACGATGCAGTTTATTTTAGGACAAAATCAACTCTTATCTTTTTCTATTACTTTTCTAAAAAGTATCACACACTAGCAGCTCACCTTGATTTAAAATTTACCTTGGTTGCAGAATCTTAAGAGCTGTTAGTCAACGTTTCCACACGGTGAAGACACAAGAAACAGTTTTTAGGTTCACTTGAGTGCAACAGCATCATGGTCATCATCCCATCAGGTGTGGTGGGGGGGTTAAGGAAAGGACTTGCTTGCATGCTGGTAGCTTTGAAGGCAGCTGGATCACAGTTCAGCTGTGGCGAGCGTGGGAGTGTTTAAGAGTGAAAATCCTTTTGAAAAGAGCTTTGAGTGGCTAAAGAACAATTGAGTGTGGAAAAAAATGACTGCTGATCTGCTGAGCCAACTTCTGACCCTGGCAGAGGACGGTCGAGGGGTTAATAGCCTCAAATAGACACTTAGAGCAGCAAACCAGGATGCAAGTCATGAGGTGGATGTGCTTTTTGTTTACAAGATGAGACTAAAGCACTTTTTTAGGTACTTTAGACGGAGCTTTTTTACATTTTGACAATGGGAAAGAGTTCAGTGTGTTGGCGAATGAACCACTGCAGATGCTTAAGGGAAAATGTTGATTGTTATGCAGGGGAAAGCATGTAACTTTTTAACTTTAAATTGACTTTTGAGGGGAGTGTTTTAGACAGCTGGAAAACTAAAAACTTTGTGTTTTTTATTGACACAGCTGGCTTTTCTGAATGTCCTGAAACTTTAACATTATTCTGGCTTCAAACTGACCTTCCTCCACATTTCATAAAATTTATTATAAGGCATAAATAACAACATCCTAGCACAAAATCAACTCTTGAGGAAAGTGCGCCAAACTAGGAGAGATTGATTTCCCTGTATAGCAACACTGTGATAGCCAATAGGCCTTGCTGCATCTTAATCAAGAGTCAAAATGACTTAATTGATATTTATTTATTTACATGTGACACCTAAAAATGGTCCAACAGCTGAATTATTTAATAAGTCCCAGAAATCTGGATGATTTGTTGGTAGAGAGAAGGGGAAGTGATGCCAATCTAATGATGGTGGAACTGCCATCCATCCATGTTAACATTCCTAACCATCTATTATGTAAATGTCTCATTAATGCAAATTATCATACAGAGCCAAAACTTCCTCTCTCACAGATATGCCTGGATATACGCTGTCTCAGATGATTTAACCTGACCAAACACTTTCGGCCTTTTTTTTATTTAATAAAAGACTACGAGAGCAACTTTATCTCAGTCTGCCGTGTTTCCTCGCTGATGCTCTTGAAGGCTGTAATGAGATTAAAAGGAGCCCAGGACCAGAGGAGACATGACGCCTTTAAATGAGATGGAATGAAACTCTGCTAAACTATTCATCAGCTGAGACTGTGTTAAGTGAAAAGCACGTGAAAAAGCACACACACACACACACACACTCATTTAAACAAACACACGCAAAAATCTGAGCGTCCTGTTCCTTTCTACATCTCCTGACTCCAGACGACAGCCTCCCAAATTAAGGCAGTCGTGTCTGAGTGTCACAGTAAAAACACTGGATCGTGCGTTACTTTGACTTTTTCAAGATGAGTGATGCCCTGTGGAGGTTTATCTCACTGACTAGATGGAAGACAGAAGCTTTAATCTATGCACATATCTTAGCTTCATTTTCTTCTCTGCTGCCTATTTTTCAACATTAGTTTATGCACCGAACAATTTCCATCAAACAAGGCTCTGTCAAAAACGGAGTGTTTTGAATAAATGCTAAGAATTTGATATCTGGATGAGAATAATGTGTGTCAGGGTCTGAAATATCTCCCTATGCGGCAACAACAGTTGATGCTTATTGTCTCACATGTCTAGTTTATAGTTTTTTTTTGTGGAGATGCTAGAAATGGTTTTGGGTTTATTTTATTTTTTTTGCCAAGAAGAGCAAGTATTTGTATAAAATGATGCTGCCAGGACTGTGTTTGACTTTTATAAGGTCATCCTTTGTGGTAGTGGTTGCAAGAGTCCAATTCACTGACATCTTTTCATGTCAGGGACAAAAAAACAACAAGATTTTGGAAAAGAAGGGCACAGGAGAGGAAGAAGGCAAGGCAGAAATGATGGTAGATAAGGATTTTTTTTATCTTACAGCCCACTGTGACTTTTCCTGCTTGTTCCTCTCTGCAGATCAGACACTGATGCCTGACCAGCATTTGAAGTGTCAGGTTCCTTCCTTTGTTTTTGGTTTTGCTTTTTTTGTTGTTTTGTTGTTTTGGTTGTTGTCTTAAGCTGATCTGGATCTGTGTTTACTATGTGTAATTTCTGTATCCTATTTTCAGCTTCACACGCACTAGCATCATAAACATCTGGGCAACTGTGAGTAAGAGGCTAATGACTGAGGGGGTCAATGAGACCGAGGAAAGGACAGATGGAGTGATGGAGTGAGCGAATGGCTTGTGGCAGATGGAATGACTGAAAGTGGGAGAATGACGCGATCAGGCATTCAAGAGAGAATTATTGCTCTGTGTGTGTGTGTGTCTGTGTGTGTGTGTGTGTGAGAGAGAGAGAGAGTCTGAATGTGTCAGAGATGGTGTGGGTTGTCCTATTAATGTCTAATTGTCTTTGTGCTAAATTGCAATTCCATTGGTCTGCCAGTGTTCCCATTAGGATGACCTTCGGTTGCTAATGGAAGGGGAATTGGAAAAATGTTGCCCATGATAGGGGGCACAAGGGAGCTAAAGGGTGTGTATATGTATGTGTGTGTGTATGTGTGTGTGTGTTTGTGTGTGTGTGTGAGATTGAGAGAGCAAAAGAGAGAAATAGAGAAAAAGAGG
>JAPZDV010000006.1:16652586-16673817 GCA_029814665.1 Acanthurus lineatus
GTGTGTGTGTGTGTTTGTGTGTGTGTGTGAGATTGAGAGAGCAAAAGAGAGAAATGGAGAAAAAGAGGTAAAATGTACCTGGTAAAAGAAGATGAATACAGAAGAGCTGGAGAAAGAAGCTGATGGAGTGAAATGGAAAGTTAAGAGAGTGGGAAGAAAAAAATGTTAACAGTTGGGAACATAAAGTGGAGGGTAACTGGGGAAACTGGAACGGCTTTTTAGCAAAGGGACTGATAGAGGGAGAGGGAGAGGGAGTGTGAAGGACCTGAGACCTGAGATCATGACAATCAGTGCTTGAGGAAAAAGGCCAGTTTGTCCGCCATTTTCTCTCTCTCTCTCTCTCTCTCTCTCTCTCTCTCTCAAGCACACACACACACACGCTGTTTGTGCATTTGCACCTGCACATCAGAATCCTCACTGAAAATATATTTTCTTCAGAGGCTCCTAATCTTATCCTTGACTATCATAGGACTGACCTCTTTGAGGCCAAAATCTCTCACAATATTTTTGCAGAGAAACTTTCAGTATTTTTTTCTTGTCTTTAAATGAGCACTACAAATCGATCATCTGGGGGAAAAAAGGCTTTTAAAAATATTATTGTAACAGCTGCTTTCCAAAATAATTTTGCATTATAATTATGGTTCGTTTTTTAAATATCAACATATTCACAAAGGACCAATTGGTGAAGGGTGAAGGCCAAAGACAAGGTTAGGAAGTCAGAAAGCAAACATGCATTGCCAGTTGAACAAATAAGATGGATGAAAGGCACTACTGATAAAAGGATAAATATATATTTTGGATCTTAATCTAGCAACCTAATGTTCCATCTTAAAAAGGCCCTTTGAAGCACAGAGATGCTCTCACATGTTGTAAAACTGCAGCTGGTCCTCATAAAGATGGAAGTAAACAATACACTTGAACAAAAGCATTTTCCTCCCAATGCGCTCACACTCATCCACCTTACACTAAAGTATACAGAGCATGACCATGTAGCTTGACCACTCACATTCACACACAAGCACAGGTTCGTCTCTCCTATGTGAAAAATACTGCACATGGAACACATGCACCCATTGAACACACACACACCAATGCATAATACGTATATATACACAGCTTGAACATACATATATACACAAACCTTATATGTATGTCTGTGCAAGCCATGTAATGAAACTGAAGTGCATTTCAGTCACCTGACAGCCTGTCCACCGCTGTTCTGTGTCCTATTTCTGAAGGGCATTTAAAGTCAACTCATTTTCAGCCTCCCATCTGAGGCGATGTGTTGCTCTCATCAGCCTTGATGCATGGGTACGGATAGTATGGCAACACTGAGCACCTGAGTATACGGGGACAAAATTAAATCTACACAACAGATACATAAGCAAAAAAACACACAAACACACACGCGCACACAACCCATCTCACAGACAAAAAGAGGCATTATTTTTGGAGTCAATTGGATGGCATTGTCCTTGACAAAGAGTTACATTCCTCAAACAGGAATCAATCACGCTAAGAGACAATTAGTGGCCTCGGAAAACACCCACTTTTCTTTCTGTGACTCGCACCCTCCTTCTCCCCATGCACCTCTGTCACTGCCTCTCTATTTGTGAAATATTTGAGGGGGAAAAACACACTGAAAGTCATAGTACAAAGTCAAAGATCTTCACAGAGAACAGTGTAACCTACTGGCACACTCTGAATTTATTTAAAACAGCTGGGTGAGTGGACTGATGCAGGGCCAAGTTTACAAATCATTACTGTTTCAGGAGTTCAGGGAGGGAGAGTTGTTCTGTTGGTTCTCAAATAAAGATTAAAAAATTAAAAAGCATTTTTTCTCAATATTAAGGTATAATTTCCCCAAAACAATCTTTGCAACAAAAACATGTGCTTTGATTAAAACCCAAAGCTGCAGAAATATTAGTGTGATGTTTTTCAGGTGAGTGTGTTTGCATTTGATTTCGAAACATTTTTTAATCATGTTCTATTCTGACATAACCGCAGGGGATTTAGCTATTTAATCTGTATTCCTTTTTTTTGAATGCACACTGCATTATAATGGACCCTTTTTGATTGGAAACCAAACCTGTGTGAAGACAGTAACACGCAGCATAAGCACAGCATACTCATTAGCCCGCTTAAAGACTCCAGGGTGAAAAATTTGCTGTGAATCCAAAGTGACCAAACTGTTAAATATCAAACCACAAGTTCATTATCATTAATCAATATTAACTCAAGTACGGCTTTAAAACTTTTAGATTTTGACACTGAGTTATCTCGTGAATCAAGGCCCTGTGATTCGATTAGATCAGATTGGATTATCACAGCACGCACATCCTGCAGCTCTTTGGATAATTGGGAGTTTAACGGGGACCTGAGGCACTTTCTTTCTTTGTCTTGTTGGATCTTCAACATTGTAAATCTTTTCCTTTGTGTCTCTAACGGCTCCCTGACAACTAATAAGTCTGTACTTGTTTGGATAAATGCCTTCTGAGCTGGACAAAGGAAACATGGTAAATTAACCTATTAATACATCAGGTAGTTATATTTTCTAATGCTGCAACAGTGAAACACGTTCGCCTTTTCTTTTTCTTAATTCATCTCTTGGATCTTTAATCTCTGCTAAAAGAAGCCACTGGTCTCTGTTTCTCCTTAGATCTGTGTTTTTTTATTGTAAAATATAATCCCTTTTTTCCAGAGTCATTTTCTTGATCTCACGGTCTTTGTTTTGTGGCATAAAACACAATATTGGTTTGGTGCCTCTTCCACATTCCTATTTCCTCTGCCATCCACCTTCCTTTCCTTATCAGGCTCCTCTTTAGGAGCACATGCAGTCTGAACACCCATAGCTGCATACATGACGACGCAGATAAGGGATGATACTGTTCAGAGTTGCAGAGCATGATATTAAATTGCCCATTTCAGTGGTTTGCTTCTTTTTTTTTCCAGAGAAGTCAGTAGTGTTGGTATGTGTTGAAGTGTGTGTGAAGAGCGTCATCATCTCTTAATGATTTTCGTATTTGTGTTCACCATGTGCCAAATGTGTACACCCACAATTTAGTCTGACACAGTGTGCTACAAAATATGTGTATGTTTTTTTTCCTGCTGTTTTTTCTGCATGTGCACAACCGCACACACACACATATACACACACATGCATGCACGTATGCATGTGATTTAAAGGTTTTATCAAGTATCGGGAACGCCGCATCATTGAGCACTGGGGGCAGGCAGCTTGTCCCATGTGCAGCAGACTGGAAGGCCAGGATCCCAAAGGTCAGCTGTGCTCCGCATAAACAGACATGAACCACTGGCCTGGATGTTTTCAGCAGCACGAGAGGCAGCTCACGGCCAGATAAGCACAAATAAGAAACAGTGCCAGTCAGAACCTTTAAGCCTTTTTGAGCACCATCTGGTTCTGGGCCTATCCAAGAGGAGCAAATCCCACCAGGTTTGGGAGGACAGGAGGATAAACAAGAGAAGAGAAGAAGAAGGAAAACAGACTTGTTGGATGGAGAGGAAAAGGTGTGCGTGTTGGCATTTTGCTATGAGCATTTTCTCAACAGTTTAGCCTTTACAAATTTGCAGTAGGAGATCACAAATTACAGGATTATGTCACTGAATACATTATACAGTGTAAATGGACACCTATGAGACGGGCTAAGGATAGCAACAACAACTCCTTCCTGTCAAGCAAGATGTTGCCTAGCAATGCAAGGTGGCAGAAATATCACAGCAGACAGACTGTATTACATGATATTTTAGGAAAACAATAGAGAAACCATGTTTTATCATCAAATGAATAGTTTAAACTTTTAAAATAACTATAAAATCCATGGTGTTAGCAAAATTTGTGGTATCAGTTGGACGCCCTCTAACTTGTACACTTCTCCTCAATAGTAATGAACTGCAGAGAGGAAAGACATTTTGCAATATATAACTATTTTTTCATGCATGTCAGCTGTAACAAGGCATATTAGCAGGTGCTAATATGGAGGAGGTAGGACCTTGAGTATACCAGGAAATACTGAAAATGGAAAGAGATGAGAAAGATGTCTGTGACACTGACTGAGCGAGTCTGTAATCAAGGCTAAAGATGAATTTAAGTGTTGTTACCAGGTGTCTTAACTGTCAGATTCTTGAAAGACAGTGTTACTCTTAAGGGAGTATTATTGACTGAAAAACTGTTTTTGTTTGCTTTTTTGTGTGTTTTTTATGTTTGTTTTCTCTTAGAGGTCACTGTATTGAACAGCCCTCTGTCTAGAAAAATGCTGCCAAGGATGTGGTGATGGTCTAGTAGGGCTGTCAAAAGTGTTGATGTCAAAGATATTGAAGACAAAACGTTACATTGCTCTGCTAATTTGGACTTGTGCTAAATTTTAAGTTTGAGGCCAGCAAGCCCTTAACCCAGGACTTCTCTCTGTGTGTTGACATCAAAATGTTCCTGATCTTCTCTGACTGAGTTTGATTATCCTTGTTTAAAGGTGTGTGTGATGATTATTTTACCACCAGAGCCAGGTCAGAGACACTGTCCTCATTTGCTTTTGTGTTCAAGAGGGTTTTTAAGTTTGGTGTCCTTCATCTTTGCATGTCCTATCTTTGCATGTCTTTCATCTTTGCAGGCCACAAAGCCCCCTATTGTAATGTCGGCAGGGCTCTGTTTGTCTAAGCCTGATTAATTCTGCCTTATTCTACCATAACACTGCAGAAAACACAAACCAAGGAGTCAGCAACGCCTATCTGACTAGCAGCACCTAACCAGCAGCATGAAGACCAGCTGAGCCAGCAGCCAGAGCACTGTCATGATAAGACTTCAATGGTTTAGCCAACAGCATAAACAAATAAAGCTGAGCTTGTATTCCACAGTGACTTGACTTTCAACTTGAACTGTTTGATTCTGTTTGACTGAGTGTGCCAAAATAACTGGCTTCTTTCAAGATTAAATACAATAATCACCCAATGGCAACAAATCCCCAAAAAATAACAACAGAGCCAGCTTTAGAATAATTTACTTGCTTGCAGATGATTTCTAATATTGCTAGAGAGCATTAAACATATAATAATTAATGCTTGCTTGCAAAGTTCTTGCTTTGCCTTTGAATGCTTTGAATGGAACCGGACAGCAGACTTGCACTTTTTGAGCTACATTTGAACATAATGCAGCATTAAAGGTCACATTAAAAACTGTTAACCTGGACAGTATATCAAAGTGCTTTCTTGTATTTGGTGACTCTGACCACAAAGTCCTCCCATTACAGTTTGAACAGCCATCTGTATTCAAATATTGCCTCATTTGGGAGACACTCGCCCATCCAGTTGGTGCTAAATGAAGTGCGAAGATCATTTACTGTATCTCAGGAGACGCTTCCTGGCGGAGGTCAGGCACCACATCGAAAGAAGACTGATAATTGGACATCAATTAGGGGCTATTATGCTGGTGAACCCGGCCACAAACGGCTTCACATCAAGTCCCTCATGAAACAACTGTGATGTTGACAACTTCTGCTGTTATTGCATTGACTCTTTGCCCTCATTTCTACTACTGATGCTCACACCACACATTCACACATACACAGAGGAGCTGCCAGGGATCCCTCAGTCAGCCTAATGATGTCCACAGAGCCACAGGAGGAGCACGGGGAGGAATGAAGGACTTTGGGAAATATCACAAATGCTCACTGTGTTCTGGGGATTACTTATTTATCCTCCACAACGGTATTCAGGAGCAACACAGCATAACATTTTAAAGGCTTTTATGTTTGAGTCCCTGTTGTCTCCTTTAAAGTTTACTGGACTCAGATGTTTTTTTTTGTTTTTTTTTTAAACAAAACTTGCTGTGGAGATGATATCCAACAGTTTTTGAAGAGTTTGCATTATAAGTAATTGTTATCATATGTATGTCTGATCTATAAAAGTTTTAAATATTTGATGACATCTCTAGATTTAAAACTTGCAGCCCAGCTCTTCCTGCTTTCACCTTCATGGTTAACAAACTTGAAAAAACACTGACTTTCATCAAAGTTACCCCGCCTCTTTTCCTCTTCTTTGGTCCAACAGTGTTCCTTGTGACTTTGAAGAGTTTGTTTCATTCCCTCTGTGGCACGGGTAGTAACAGTGATCAATGGTGGATGATTGTTTTGTTGACACTGTGTGTCCCGGCTAGTAATTTCTACGAGTCTCTGGGGGCGTATTATGCTGTTATAATTACCAGTGGAAAGACTGAGGGAACTGTTTAGGCCCGTGCTGGACATTCATCATGCCTTCTCACGCCTGTGGGACGCACGGCTCCGCTGCTTGATAAATCGTTGACTTGAAATAAAGGGATTTTACCTCTGAATACAGATAAAACAATTCTTTATCTACGTGCAGTCAGGTGCATCTGTTAGCTCTTCCATGCCCTGACTTGTATTAGTCATATTTCTCACAGTGCAGTTACATCCTTCACAAACATTTTCCAGTGATGAAAAGCCTTAGGAACTTTTTTTACACCTCCACGTTTTGTCTTCAGTGGCCCGGCATTCAGTTTTGTATCTCGTTTGAAGAAGGTGGTGTTTTGGCACATAGATGTGAGTGGAATGGAGCCTGCCTGGAAACAAAAGTTGTCTGTTTTTATTTCTGCAGTCAAATAAAAGATATCAGGGAACTGAAAGTCAATACTACAAAAATCGTTGAGAAAAGAAGACTTTATGGCAGGAATTTTAAACACAATCAGCCAGTTTTTAAGTTCAAGTCCTTGAAGTTGGATCAGCTTTTTGTCAGGGGATCAATTTTGTAGGAAGTGCAGTTGTATAGAAAATGAGTTGTGCTGTATGTGCAGCATTAGATGTGCTCACAGCGTGGCTCAGTATATGAAAATTAGGTTAAATAAGACTTTCTTTAAAGCTACATTTCTTTAAAAGTATTGTTATATTATCAGGAAAACTTTTTTTCATGCATTGTGATACAAAAAAATACATGAAAAACAAACAAATTGAACCATACAACAACCTTTTTCCCTTTTATTTGAGGAGAGTGACATTAAATCCTCTCTTACAAAAGTTTCTTTGGCTGTGCTGCGGGTAATCAACTGGATTTTAAATCTTAAGGATTATAACTCCAAACCCTTCTTTTTTCCCTTTTGCATTGTTTGAAATGGATAAAAACCAACAACTATGACCAGCTTTTGGTTGTGTGAAGACTGGCCCTTAAAATAATAAGATTTTTGCTGTGTGATGGAGCTTAAGAGCCTAAAGAATAAAGTTTCCACAATGTATTAAAGAAAATTAAATTGTTATGAACTATAATCCTCAAAAATATGTTAGTCCAGGTGTATTGATACACCTGTGTTCCTGCATGAAGACTTGTTTGTACACATGCAAATGAATAATGTGAAACAGAAATATGAAAGCTTTTTCTCACAGCATGCTGGTTATATTTTGTTAGGATGTGCGGGTGTCAGAATGTGTTAATTTCTCCGATTTTGTTTGTTTCCGTGTGACCGTGCAGACAAATAAAAACTCGAGAGTGTGGCAAATGATTCCACTTTGGAGCGTTTTGTACGTTTTAGCATTCAGCGGCGTGCCCTTGGTTCACACGCTCAAATATTTGCACGGGCAGGCCTGTTTCTGCAATTGTCTCTCAGTGTGTTTATCGAACGATGTGTGTGCTCACCCACTTGTAGCGATCCGCACTACCAGTCAACAAGCCGCCACCGCCGTCCTCACTGCACCCTCCATTTGACTATTGAGATCAGCCGTCCCGGTAACCTGCCGGTGCTGCCGGTGAGACAAATGGAACCTGACGTTGGTAAATAGTCCTCCCGGCACTCTGTGCAGGTGGTGTTGCAATCAGCTGTCCTGGTCTCTAAATGAGGCTGACTGTTCCAGCACTTTAAAACAAACAGGGGAACAGAATTCCAATCGCTTTTTATACCGAGATATGGTTAAGGGCAACCACCCTGCTTTTCTTTCATTATCATCCTGTTCTTTTCTATTTCTCCTTCGAATGTTCACCGACCCAGTTGACAGGTTATTAAATAAATGACTACAAATCCTTCACATTGTACTGTAAAGAAACACTTTTTTCATCATCATCATCATGGTAGCTAGCAACAAGAGCAGAAATACAAATCTTGTTTTTCTGAAATGCCAAAGTGTAAAAGTAATTCATTCGTGTCAGACAAGATGCAGCGATGCTTCGAGCCCCTCGCCACTGACTCCAGAGCAGGCTCACTGTACACTCTGCACCACAGTTGGGCTCAGATTAGATCGATTGTGGCACAGTCAATGTCATGCCCAGTTTCCCCCTTTTTCCAGATGCAGCAGTTTTCACTTTGTGGTCCAGTCAGGATCATTTCTGTGCACCTCATGAACTTGCCAACACATTTTTGGCTCTTTTTTTTATAATGGCTGTCAGATGCACTCTATGAGGACTGAGACTTTATCATGTAACATCAACACCATAGAATTAAAAAAGAAAAAACAAAAAAAAAAACAAAACCAGACCTGTCATTTACTGTATAGGTCTGCTCTTCCTTCTGCTCCTGTCTGTCATCAGCGGATTGCTTTTTCTGGGACTCTGTCTTCAACACCCAGCATCCTGCATGTTTATGCAAACCAATCATGTGTGAGTTATTGCCCACCCACACCACAGCTTGAAGCACTCCAGGAGGTGCCAGGTGTGCCAAACATCATTTCACCCGCTAGGAAGAAAACCAGCTGGCATGAAGGAGCTTGGTGGTGAAGGGTGTTTCCCACTCCCCTCTTAAAAAAAACATAAATGCTTTAAAGGAAAAAAGCTTTTTTTTTTTAATTAAAATAATATGAATGGCTGTAATTAGCTTTTGTTTAAGCTAGATTTTGAAACAAATTGGACAGTTTGGGAGCTCCGGCTGCAACTGTGCGAGCAACTTTAAATATTTGCTTTCACTTAGGAGGTTCACCTTTGATTTAAACATTCATTAGATATTATTCCTCACATACACACACACACACACACACACACACGCACACACAGAATCATTAGGAAAATTGGAGTTTTCTGAAACGGTGAGACAGTTGTATCACATACTTTCCCCTTTTTCAAAAAGTGCTGCACATTTCCACTGCAGTTACCTCATTATCACATAATGCTGCTGATGACACTCACCTGGAAAGATAATTGCTTGGGTTTTGCACAAATGGTCAGGCTTTAATTAACAGTGCTTAGCCATGCAGTGAATTTCTGGCCTTTTGTATTTGTTGGAAAGGACACAAGGGTGAAGCAGAAAAGTTTTATAAGACAGAAATAAAAGAAAAGCTTAAAACTGATGTTATGCTGAATACAAATGGTGTCTGAAGTATTGTACATGGAAAAAAACTGGCAAGTTAAAGGTATTTAAATAAAGTGTGTATCTGTGTTGCTGCCTGAGTGAGTTAGTTATATAAAACTTTCCACCTTAATACCCTGACATTACTGTTTGCCCTCATCTGAGCTAAATATTTAGAGGAACCACTGAATGTAAGAGGCCACAAGTAAATTAATAGCATGGATTTTTTAAATTCATTTATTTGCATTTTAAGAAAGTTTCCTAGTCTGAGTACTGGTCCATACTTAGCAATATAAACTAAATATTAGGCAAAAAATGCTTATTTTAAATGCTTTTCCTAACAAATTCCTACAGAATAAATAATTCAAGAAAAGCATCTTTCCCACGGGACATTATTTAGTTTGCATGAACCCATTATGACCCTGTTAGTCTCCATATAAGAGCGAACTGCAAACACATGCTAATAAAAGTCTGAAATTAGGAATTATTGTCACTGTTTTGGATGTCAAAGTAATTGGACATTTACAGCCATTTTTCAGGTTCATGAACCATATTAGTTTAGAACAATGTTTTTGTCATCTTTGGTGAGAATGTGTTTTTGGAAATGCTAAATATTTAAATGTCAAGTTGCTTACTAATTATTAATCAAGCTAAATAGCCAAAAAAACTTTTTTTATTTTTTTTTCAGGGATCATAAACCACAATCATTGAGAGCAGCTCAAACAGAGAACTGACATTTGCACTGTGGTTTGATTTTGATCCAGAATATAAAGTTGTTAACACTTACTAATAAAAAAAAAAGTGTGGCTGCTAAATTTCCCAAAGAAATACACTCAAACAGAAATAAAAACTAAAGCTGCCAATCTGACAGAAACAAAGGAACAAAAGGGCCTGATACACAGCCTATGGTAAATTATTGAGCATGATGCAGGTGTGGAGAGCTGAGAGGACTGGTGATCAGTGGAAACACCTGTGTGAGGACAGGTGAATGGAATATAAAGGGAGACACATGGTTTTGGAGGACTCACAAAGAGCTGTAGACATGGGTCGAGAGAGGATCATGACAATGTCTCAGTTGGCTTCAAATTCTCAGTTTTTTTTTTCCTTTCTTAACTTTTCCAACTCTTCATTCTCTCTGTTATCTCATTTTTTTTTCTCCTAAGGGGGAAACATTTTAGATAACAGTGATATCAAGAGGATCCAGAATTAGAATTTTCCCTTACACACTGCCCTTGTGCTCCTCATGGCTTTGCAATAAGCAAGACATGAACTCAAACAGACAAAATAATGAGATCTCATCTGTTACCTTCAATTCTGGCATTAAAATCTCAATTCAGTATCCATTTGTCTTACGAGTGATTAAGTCTCAAAAATTAATTCTCTCATTATCTAATCTTCTCTCCTGAGGGGGGAATTAGGAGCAACAATTCAGAATGAAGTGCGCTCAGAAAGATATACAATTGTTATAATTTCCTAACAGTTAAAAGATATTGTAAAGTCTGAAAGAAGTGTGTTAAACTCAGAAGATTCTGAGTAGAATATCACTTGAAAATCCACTATAATGCTCATTTTTTAATCTTTTCCTGCTCCTGTTTTTTTATTATTTGAAATAGTGACTCACACGTTGATGAGGATGCAAAAAAATCCTTAAGGTTGGTTTCAAAGTGTTGCTGATGAGATATTTTGCAGCTCATCACCTCACAGTACATTGACTGTGACAGTGAAGTGACACAGAACGGCAGATGTGGGAAGCAGCGAAGGCTCACATCTACAGCTGACCAAGCCCTAAAAAAACAAAAACAAACACATCTAAAACAATTATATACAAGGATACACACCCATATGTGATGTGAAACAAATGTACTGGGACCGCTGCTTTTTATTCTCTTCCATTTTCCATCCATAAGAACTGCTGATGTGAAGAATTACATGCCTGCAGCCATTCATGTAGCTTCTGTGAGCATCTGGTCTCTGCCAAAAAATATACACAAGTACACAAAAAACAGGAGCACACAAACACAAATACACACCGTTGATAATGGCATTGTATTCAGGCCCAACACACTCTAATATCTATTACAGCATTTCCTCTTCAAGGGCTCTCACTGCCTTTCAACTCGCAGCCGCACAACACAAGTTTTCAACTTTGGCAGCGCAGTCCAAGTTTATGACTAATGCATGACTCACTCTGCAGCTCTGCAGCCAAAAGTCACTCTGCACACTGATGTGTGATATCCTGTAGACTGCTAAAGGCTATATTACCTGGGACAGGTCTCAGTCAACATATGGCTGACACATAATGACGGACAAACTTTCACATTCACACCTTGTGAGCATAAATAATGGAGTGTTCAGTTTTACCTGAGTTTGGCTTGTGGAAAGAAACTGAAACCTAAATGGACTTTTGAATTCTGAATTTTAAGTAGAACATAAGAGAAGTTTTTTATCTGAAAAGTCAAAAGTCTCAGATGTGGTTCAAGATTCTATTCCAATTGAAATCTAGTTCACCATTGCCCCCTTTTTTTCCTCACTGCTCTGTGTTTGGGCTACATTAGCAGATGAGACAAAGCATATCTCAAAGACATATATAAAGAATTCAACTGAGCCAAAGCTTAAAACTTAAATTGTTGATGTGAAATGACCAAAACTAAATTGTGTTTCCCTTGTTTGCAATTTGATCTTGTAGGTATAGGGAATACATATACTTATACCACTGTAGACGAGAACTATAGATTCAAATTTAGTGGAAAGTGGATCACCTTTGCACCATCATAGTGCAACTGAACAAATAGCTGCACAATCTGAAACATGCACATTCAATTTAAATGTTAGACATTTGCTCAAAACTCCACAATAAAACTCAATTCTACCTAAAACCAACTTTTCTAAATATTGTCTCTCTTTGGTCCTGCGGGTCTCATTTACAAGGAAACAATAAGAATCTCTTATTGGATGTACTTAAACACAAACTTAACTGATCAAGTTTCAAGCGGCGATTTAAAAATTCATGAATCTGGTTTTATTCATAAGAGTAACTGACAACTTTAAGAACAAAAGTGCTGTTTCATTCAAAATATGTATGAATTTTACTGCACACAGGGACCGCAGGGCATTACAACTTTGGGTTATACATCTCATAATACTCTGTATTAAAGAAAAGCCTCAGCAGCTCAGATGCACAGGAGAAATTTTATGGATGACAGAATTGAAAAACTCAATAACAGTAGTTTGTTTAAACATTTCGAGCCTCAGGGGTTTTGTTGTCAGGCTCCTCTCGTGATGTATAGTGTTTGGTTCTTATGCACCGATGTACACAACAGTTTATAACAATGCCGCGCTCCTTTAGTGACCTTACTGCTGTTTGCCACCATGGCTCTCTACGACTGCAGGAGACAGCTTTATGGTTCCTGAATCAGGATGAGAAAGTAATTCAGTGGAATCGGACAGTGTAACCTTGAATGCTCTCCAGAAACAAGTAAGAAAGAAAAATTACTTCATTACTGAAATTAAATTTTCTTTTCTCTGTCTAAAATTATTCTGTAGAGATCTAAAAACTATTTAAATGTGTGGAAATTGTTCTAACATTTATCATACCTTTTTTTTATTGGTGCATGTTAATGCCCCTGGTAAAACACCCACTACTGCTTTTTCCCTCTCCATCTCAAGACAACACACTGTCACACACTGATACTCTGTTCATACCTACCTCTAAGAGTAATTAAATCTTAAACCATGCAACTCACTGAACTCAGCTTTTATTCCAACTGACAGGACGCTGCTTGAGTTAATTGCTCCAGCCAGTCATGCAGCATGCACATAGTAGCTGGAGTGAAAGGAGAGAGAAGATGCACATGGGGTTTGGCACGTGTCCCACTTTCGATCGCAGCATTATTGTAAAATCTAATGAAAATGGCCCATCACACGTTACAGGAAATGTTTCCAAAAGTTCAAACCTAAAGGATGGTTATTCACAAAGTTGATGGTTTAGAATCTGGCAAATTGTGGCTCCAAAGTTCAGTGTAAAGTGATGCAGCTGTGTTTACCCAAATCAGGTAAAATCCAGTGCAATTTCACCAGTTGTCTTGGCATGAACTCACCTTGTGAGGCACCTGGCAATCATGTGACTTCTCACAAATCCATCTTGCCAAGCTTCAAGCTGTGCACTTATCTGATTCGCAAAGGTTTTGGCCAATCAGCTTCCTATGAGGAACTACAGGCAGCCACAGCACGGTTTGGGTGTGACGACCTGTAGCTGTGACGAGAAAAACTTGTTCATTTGAAAACAGTTACAGTTCCTCGACAGGAGAGCACAGATGGTGCTTCAGCATCAGTTCTGGAGGGGACTGCTTTATTTGCAGAACAAAGACTTGCACTGACTCTTCTGCTCTTCTTCTCAGTTATACAGTTTGTTGATCTGATCCGTTAAAGTTAACAGAGGATGATAGACTGATGGTTTGTGCGATCACCTGCCATTTTTTTTTTCTTAAATGAGCCTGGCCTTCTTCTAAGGACTTTCGATTAACAATTCACAGAATTTTTGGCATCAGTCAGCTCAGGCTCATAGATCCAAACTTAACTTAACTAAGAGTATAAACCATTTTTTGAGTACTGGTTAAAATGTACATCAGACTGCAGCTGTTGTGGTGTGAGAAATGCTGAGTTTGTTCATTTGTTGATTAATCTTAGATTGCTTTTGTTTGTTTGCTTTTTTCATCTAAAAGAATATGCTCTGGTGAAGAAAAGTGGTAATCCTTGGCCTGTTTGTGGAACAAAATGCATAAATTACTACAGTAAACTGCTAAGGATGCTGGGTGTTTGTTGAGAGGTAAGAATAATTGTGAAATCTGAATTTGGTCTATGACAGAATCTATATTTATCAATTAAATTAACAATTTATCAAAGGTAAAGTTCACCTAAATGATCTGATGACAGAAGTTTACATGGGTAAGAATGATAAAGCTTTAGATATCCTACATCAAATTTTGAGCAGGTGTGCAGCAGAGACTCCATATAGTACTCACTCAATATTTAAAGCTTTGATCTGCAAGTCAGGTATCTTAAGCCATGTTTGAAAGGCAAAAGCACTAATATTCTACTCCATTATGCCTTTTTTTAAGACTGATGTACTGCTTGACCACCTGACAGAATAACCAGCCTGTGCAAGCAGTTTCAAAATGGTTTCTTCATGTACAGTGTATGTCGCTGTACAGCAAACCTTGGACCTGATAAAAACACTGCTAGCCAGCTTAATTCATGAGGTGCTAGTATATTAAAGCCAATTATTTAATTTCTTGGCATTATGCACCAACCCTGAGGTGCATGCGGTACATTACAAATTAAAAAAGTGAATCTCAGTCGTGGTGACTGAACACAGGTGTTCTCATGGAAAGCTCAGTGAATCTGTTCTGCCTCTGATGTCAGTCGGATCCCAGGGACACACTAGTGGCCATAATTTTAAGTGTGTCTTGTTTTTAAATTAGTTTATAATGAACAGCATCCATTTTAATTATCTGCCTTGTACACCGTGCGCAAGCTTCCTTTTTATTTCCACACGTGTCTGTGGATTTATATCTCATGTTCTTTGCTTGCTAATGAAAAAAATGTCTTTTCTTGGCTAGCAGTCCGTATCGTAGACATTAAGGCAAAGCATACTGATAAGAATCAGTGTGTGGTTGTCTGCAAATGAACCTATACACTCTGATTGAGGAAACAAAAAGAGATTTTTCAATAAAGAACCTAATTAACTTTTTTCTATTCAAACAGCACAGAGACAACGAGACACATTTATAAAATACATGCTGCAATTTAAAAAAATAAATAAATAAAAAATCAAGATTTGTCCGACACTACCTGAGTTGAAACCAGTTTGTTCAGCACTTTAACATCCTGTTTGTGTGTGCCTGTTTTGACTGTGTCATCTAATTGCTATAACCCCAGTTTTTCTGATACAAAAGGGCCTTCACTGTCTTGTGCTAATGCTTATGAGCAATTTTGTGTAAAAATATAAAAGCTTAAATCTTTCCTCGTGTTGAAGACCTCTGAAATATCAAAGGTGGATCGTGTTATTGCTTTTAGAGATGTTTAATCAGCTACCTGAGGACATTTGATTTGCTGTCACACTAGAAAGCTGTTTTGTTTCTATCCATAATTTTCCAAGTTGCAGCAACATTCTTGGCAACCTGACTCTTATTACTTTTTCTTTACACACTATTCAAAAGAACTTAGTATCACTCTTTCAGGATTCTGCAAGTGCAATGACATGAAGCAGGTGGTTTTAGGTTTAAGATTTTTGTTTTTTTTCTTGACTATTTGCAGCTTGATTTCCATATAATGTTGCATAATTGTTTTAACATCAATGTACCTCCCTAGAGCCCGCCTAAGTCCTAAAACGTTTTCTGTCCACAGCTGAGCAAATCAGTAAATGTGTGATGGTATAAAATCAGTATGCAACAAGAAATACATTTAAATCACTCCTTACCAGTGGAGTTAAGCAGCTTCCTTCTCCGATCCAATTAGGAGCTTTTTTTCTTTGTTTCTTTGTTTCTTTGTGGCTTTTGCATGTGTACGAAGAATGTCTGGATGCATGTTCTTATTTGAGCAATCATGGAAAATTGTACTCCTGTATAAGTGCAAGACTAGTGTAAGACTTTGGATTATTCCCAAAGTTCCTGGTACACCAAATGTTAATCGGAAGAACAAATTGCTTATATTAATATATTAATATATTAATTTGCTACTGTTTTTTTTTTTGTTGTTGTTTTTTTTAATAAAGAATTACTTTGATTTTTTTAAATGTAATGTTTCAAAAGGCTGCAGGCTTCCCCTATGACAAAGCAGAGACTTTTAGGAAAGTTTCCTGAATAAACCCAACTTACTTAAATTCCTGTAATCAGAAGCTCACTCATTCTGAGCTGCAGCAAATTTCAGCATCATCATGAGGAAATCAGTGAATCCCTGCTGCTGGCTTACTCATTACTCTGGACGAATGTCAGCTAATTGCCTTACAAATGTCATTTATATTAGCTATTTATTGCAGTCTTCACAACACAGCATTACTTCTGCTCAGATAACACAGAAACTCATGAAACAAGGTTAACTAGGCAGCAGAGACAATTTTTTTTTGACAAGTCCAAGTCAAGTTTTAAGTCTCTTACAGCTCTCTATGACCACTTTGAACCTTAAACTTTAAAGTTTAAGCTGTTGCAGTGCCATAAAACATAATCAAAGCTTTCCTCTGTTCCTATGTTAGCTGTGATACATGAAAGTATAGGCAAACTAATGACCCAAATGACCCTTTCATTCACAGTCAGTACTAATCTATAACCTGCTTTGCTTACCTTTAATTATTAATGTAAACTTTTCCTTGGTTTAATGAAAGCCAACAAGCAATGACAGTGGAATGTGGATAATTGGGATACCTGATCATGTGACCATAGCAAAGCCTACAATCTAAGTGTACAAGTGAGGCAAGAAAACAAACACTCACTCATTTTTTCAAAATACTGAGCGAATGCTAGTCTTATAAAATGAACCTTTGACTACAAAGCCTGGAGTAGGCTGAGGTCAGATTGCTGCTGATCTTAACATGCTAACTGTCCATAGGTACTCAGGTACGTATCTCTCACAAAGTGACTCATTCTTCCATGTGTGTTTTCAAGTGCCTGTTAATGTTTGATGTGGTTCATCTAGAACACTTTATTTTAACACCATGCACAAAAAGAGAGGGGAACAACAGCTTGTCACACATTTCCTTAGTGTTACTTTACCAAAAAGCCTTTTTTTTAGTCCAAAATTTAAAGTCTAAATTCACTCTGTGCGCGTCTCAAGTGCAACACGAGTCCAAGTCACCAGCTCAAGTCGCCATCAGTGCCAGACAGACAACAGATCTGTAAGTGGCTCTTCCTTTTGTGTCGTGCTAAGAGCAGCATTAAAATGACAGTCCAGTGAATCAGGATACTGTGCACAAGGCTTTTAGAATAATCACTGTGACAGAATAGAACTATGGAAACTGATTATGAGCGCTAAGTGCTGAGAGCATCTTTTTTTTTGTGGGTAACATAACAATGGTCGGCTTTCTTTCCACCCTCTGTCTTTAATTCTCTAGTTATCTTTCACTCCCCTTACAATTACACTGGCAGAATGAAAAGACCTAAGGTCAAAGCTTTTCAATCAAGGCCAAAGAGGTTTTATTTAAAGTTGTAATCCGTAAGATTCTCATCAAACACCATTCTTTGTACTCTTAAGTATCAAAGGAGTCTTTGTATGTTCATTTTGAACTTATTTGCCAGTGCCCACAGAAAGAGGGGAAAAAATGTAAAATCATCTATGAAATGCATCACAAAACCTAAAACTCTTACTCATGAGGTACTCAATGTGCTGCATTCCCCATGTTTCATCTTGTGGAATTTGAAAGTTCATAGATCCAGAGAGTAGCAGGTGCAGAGACAATGTTAGATTGCATTTGATCAATGAAAATATCACATAAAACTCACATGCATACATAGAGAGAGTGTCTAGAGAGGGCTTGCAAATATCATCCACGTAAAATAACATTGCACAGAAATCTAAATCTTGAAACTAAAATAACATTTCAATGGTCGAAAAGTCATCATTAACACATATAACATTACATCTGCATTAATGTGATTGTGTAAGATAGTAAGTAAGCACTGATTATACAGTAACAAAAAACACAATTATCAATATTCTATCCAGTGGCTGCCATATTTTGAACATGGATACCCCAAAGTCTTACACACTGGACTGTTAGAAAAGATCAATTTAGGAAGCCTTTCTGATACTTGGTTAACGTTGTGAATCATAGGAGTTTGGTTAGATTCAGGCACCAAAAGTACTTGCATAAGTTTAGTAAATTACTGTTGACACCACATTAAACAGAACCTAAGTCTCATGGGTGCAAGCCCTTTTACCCTTTATACTAAGTCAAGTGGAGCAGTTGTTATGAGCATATAATAATGCCCAGGATAGGTTTAATTGGAGTAAGTTGAAATCCTGATGCATCTTATATAGATGTTGAAGGGTACCTTGGCATTTGACGACCTAGAAATAAGACGGGGCCGGTGGGGCCCCTTCCTTAATTAACAGAGCAAATTAAACCGGGGGGATAAACCTCAATACAGCAGCGTCAAACCACTGCTGTTGCACTCAGGCGACATAAATAACCCATGCACAATCACATTAAGGTACAGATGGCCGATACCATGTGTGTCATACCTTAGTGGGCCTGGGGGGGCTGGATGTCAACCCAGTCTTGTTGTTCCCTTTTGACCCACTGAAAGCTCTGCGTATAAGATCTAGATGAAGGCCAACAAGTCGTATAGAGAGATCAGGGCACCAAGGAGGGCCTCTCTATGCCATCACCTCAGGGCAGACATGCCAAGCAAAATTTGCATTGCTCCAACAGAGGCGAGTCCATGGTGGCAGCAGTGCCTCCAGCAAGGTCAATTCATCTTCTTCGCTATGCAAAGCATGCAGCAGAACGTGCAGTTGTTGTGGCTCACGAGGTGGAGCAGGTTGTCCATTAATTGCAAGGTTGGTGTTATATTCGCAAGCTCCTCCTGCCAAATGTTGAAGTGCCCCTGAGCAAGGCATTGAACCTAAGCCAAACAACTGAACTGAGCCTTGTGCTTTGTCCACTAAGGTGGGAAAGTGGAATATAATATCTGCTGTTCAGTACATAATTTACTTAGCTGACATCTATGTCTTGCCTCTTGCTTTAGAAGCCAGGAACACAGATGTTGTTGTTGTTGTTGTTAACTGCCACTGAAAGGGATTTATTTATAGTGTGTCCTCAAAGACACTGCTACAACTACTTTTGGGACCTGATTTTTGGAGCCCAATTAATCAGAGAAGAATGTAGCAGATTACCTTTTTAAGAGTTTTAAATGACTCTAACAAATAAATTTAGTTTGTTTAGAGGAACTCGTGGAAATAGTCAATACACAGATGTTTTTTAAATATATTTATGTCTTTTTTTCCTTTGGAAAGGGAAACATTTATAGCCAGTTGATAAATTTATTCTCAGTCTGGATGGAGGCGGATGGAGGAGTTCTTAATTTGTGCACAGTGACTGTAATATTTCATACAACCGCACTTACATGAGAAGTCCTTGTTAATTATTCTTTATTAAATGATTAACTACACACACACACAAGACAAATTAGTAAGCAAAGATACAACACACACACACACAAACAAGTACACACAACTCATAGTTTCTTACTTATTCTAAAGCAATAAGTACAACTATAACATGACCCATTTAGAAATAACTAAACAGAATTTAAAAGTATGAAAAAAATAGTGAACAGCATTTGTTAATTAAAAGACTATTCATGTACTAAACTAGACCAATAGACTAAATGCAATTTTAAAAAAAAAATGTTGAACTATTACAAATAAACACTGTTAGTTTGTTTCCACTGATTCTGAATTCCCTCAATCATAAACACATTTGCGAGAGTGATGCTAAACCGTTTTCAATTTTAGTCTCCTGCTGAGCCTCGCCAGCATTCCTGTAAGTCTCCCACTGGGTTTACAGTGAAACGAATGATGCAGCCTTCTGCTTGCACTAGAGAGCTTCTTGAATTTGGACCTGAAAAGCAACAAGGTTCCTCCAACAACATCCAGGCCCTCCAGGTGGGCAACAAGTTCAGTAGGATCAGTAAGGAAAAAAAAGAGATCAGGCCAACAGGCCTTTAATCCCCACCTCTACAAAGGGAATCGATGTGAAGCCGATGCAGTCATCTTACAAGTGATCAGTAATCCACACGGACTGCAACCTGGAATACCAACGAACATGAGAGACGGGTTGTTTTCCTTCAGCATACATCAAACTCTGTGTGTGAACGAAGCAGAAGAGAGAGTCACTGTGGCTTAAAGGCAACACACTGGAACATTTCTCGTCAAAAAATCTGAGAAAGCTTGACATGGGAATTCTGGCGTGACATGACATGTTTCAACATATAGCCAACGAGCTGTTTTCACCAGCAACATCTTGCCAGTGACTTTGCCTGCTTTGATAATAAAGACATACTGGGAGCTTTGTGTTCTGTGCTATAAGCTAATGATAGACCCCTGCCTGAGCTACAGACGCAACCATGCTGCTCTCACCACTTTACCACATGATACCGTAAAGGCACTGTCCATATGTCACTAGTTAATAGAGCTCACCATGGTCTTATTATGGAAAGATATAAATCTCACCTCTGTAGGTAGCAGCACTTCTAAGCTTCAAGTTGAAAAGATAGAAGAGAAATTGATCTAAAATGTGACCATGTTAGAGCGTGCTGTCAGTCTCTATATAACGGTGTCATGCTTGATGCTGCTTCCTCAGCTCTTTCACTCTGATGGATCCTTGGAAAACAGATGGATTGTACTCCCAATGCACCCCACGGTGAATAACACCATGATGAAGAACAAAGTGAACAGTTCAAATACCCACAGTGAGCCAAAGAGTATATGAGTGTTTGTGTATGTATGTGCAGTTCACACTTCAACCAGCTTGGGTGAGAATTAAAAAACGTCCTCTGTCTACTCCATGTTAATTCAACAGACAGTAGACTTGCTAACTAAAAGGCCATTGTAACAGGTATTTTCAGGATTTTATATCAATGCCATAGTTGGAAAAAAAAGTAATGTACATTATGCTGTATTCTTCTATCTGTCTATCTATTGGTCGGACTTGTTTATTCTTGTGCCTACTTTAGTGCTCAGTGATGACAACAAGCCTCAGGCATTGCAATACTGAAAGCATCAGTTAAGCATTTCATGCCCTATTTACACTTAGGGACTCTCAAAGATTATGAAAAGTTTTTGGGTTGCGAGGAGAAAACTTACTGCAGTATTAAGGAGGACTATGAAGATCTTGACCCTGTTTTATCAATAATGTGTTGGATGAAGTTTTTGCAAAAGGGTTTTAT
>JAPZDV010000006.1:16674100-16737387 GCA_029814665.1 Acanthurus lineatus
AACAGTTTCTGCTAAAAGCATGGTGACATTCATGTTGTACAGAGTCTGTAATCATGCCTTTTTTATCTGCCAGTGTTATGTAACGGTGTGGGTTTGCCGGATGCCCTGATGTGTCCAAACTGCACAGGTTTGGTGTTTTGGAGGAATAATTGTTTGGGACTATTTTAAAGGTTTTATAAAGTTTTGATTAAACTTCTCTTTTGCAGTTAAATCAATATCAACTCTGCAGCATCAAATAATCATTTAAAAGATACTTTACTTCCAGTTTTGTGTTAACAGTTTCGGAAAGGCTCTATCTTGTTTTAAAAAAAAATGACAATATCTCCGAGCACAAAGCAAGGATCATAAACAAATGGTTTTGCCAGTTTGCTGTGCAGTACCATGACCTCTCCTGCACAGAGCCCTGACCTCAATCCCAGCTATCCGTCCACCATCACAGCAGCCAGGTCTCAGCAGTCCTTTACTGCTCCTCCTTATCTCTCCCACTCCTCCTTCTCCTCTATCTACACTTCCATCTCTTTTTTCCTGTTTCTACATGTCCCCACCGTCTTCACTTTGTCTTTCACCCTCTATCTCAATACAGTTGTATTCTCTTCCATTACTTCTATTCACACCTATTGATGCTTCCAATCCTTTTCCTCTCCTCTATTTACACCTTGGTATGACCGTATTCCTACGTCTCTGACACCAGCAGGGAATGACAGACGGTAAGCTGCTCTCCACCTCCTCGACCAGCTTCCTCTCCTCTTTTGTTAATCCGTCTTGATCCTTCCCTTCACTTCTTGTTTCTTCTCTAGCTACTCATCTTAACCTCTTTGACACCCTCATGTCATCAGTCTTCCTTTATTCCTCTGACTTTCATCCTCCTATCCTCCATCCTTTTTTCTCATTCATTATTTGCCTCGTTCCTCCTCCTCCTCCTCCTCCTCCTCCTCTTTGTGTTTGATCCACTCGTATGTAGCCAACCTGCTTCTACTTCCACTTGATTGTGTGTCCATCTTTTCCTCATGACAGCACTGTGGCTCCATACTGGCCCCTCGTATGGTCTTACTGTTGACTCCAAAGCCAGGTTTCACAGCACCTCTGTGGCTGCACACTAGTCCAGGTCCAGGTGGTCTGTGGGGACCAGGTTTTTCTCTACACCCTCAAAAGAGACAACAACCCTTTGCTAAGTGAGACTACCAAACACAAAACATTTAAAAATGCTTAACAGTTTCACCGAGGAGACCTTCAGTTCATACTAATGCCTCTTAATGATGCAGAAATAATGAGGCCAAACCATAACAAGGTGAGTGTCTCTCTAAAATCTATGAAAAATAAGCAACAATTCAGACCAGCATGATCAATCAGAGTTTATCCCATAATCCTGGCTTCAGTTCAATCCCTCAAGTGGTGTGTGTCAACTTCAAACCAGCATGAAGACTTTTGCCTTTATCTTGTCTGAGTTTCTTTCCACCAAAGGGCGGGCAGAGCAGCATCAACAGAGTTGCATCAACAAGGTCTCCAAGTTTGCCTTCAAGGACCAGATGGAGATGGTGGGGAGGCGAGATGGCGAGCAGTGCTGTAACAGACCCAGCAGCATGTTTGACCTGGAGAACCACTGTGACTGAACAGCCAACTCAGACACCCTCACACAGCCCTGTCCTCATTTGCCCACCCTCGCTTAGCTTCTTGGCTAACTGAGCACGCACCCCCTCAACCTCTAACCCCACAGCCATTAAAAGACTGGCATGACCGGTTAATTAATGAAACGATTTTCCCTGGAAATAAAGATCTCTGAGTTAAGACAAAGAGCGGTGATTCTCATTGCTATCAATTGTTACCACAAAATTAGTCATTGCAGGCTCCCACTTAAAAATAGGATTGGGCAAAAACAAAAATGGTATTGTTTGCTAAACTGTAGGCGGTTGCCACTTTTTTATGCTCTATTGCATATTTTCATTGCTCCTTCACAGCAACAGTAGGCCATAAGTCAATAAGCAGAATAAGCAGCAGAAAGGCAGAATAGAACAACTGATTTCAAACAACATTTTCATATGTTTATTAAAATGGTAATGAATTAACCACTGAGGGAGAATTTAAATTGATTTTCTTTTTCTTTCAAGTTTTGTTTTATATTCAGGCTTATCTCTCCTCTTGGTGAGAATGGAGACAAATTAATAATGTAGTCAAGCTGAGCTTTTTAGATGGAGTGTGTTTACTTCTCTGGTTCAATTGCTGAGTAAATGTAACAGTCTATAGTTGGAGTCCAGGCTTAGTGCACTACACACGACAACAGCATTTCTGGTGTGTAAACAGGATTAGCTGCTCTTGCATCTTCAGGACATGTATGGTGGTGAACGTTTTTACTGGTGCTTGGTGAGACTGTCCCCAATTTTATGTTGCAGAAACACACATTTGTCCCTGTGACATTGTGCTGGGCAGAAAGAAATGATTGTGTTTCTGAATTAATATAGAGTATTTAAGCTTCACCTGTTTCAAAAGATGGTCAGCCAGCAGCTCTGCAGGAAGTTTGAAAGTAGTTTGATGGTCACAGGTTCAGAATGGTAAACTCTCACCTGTGGGTGTTTGAACTGCCAGAGAAACACAAAACATTAAGTTCAAGGCTCACCCTGTATGATGTGGCTGTAAGTCTTCCTCTAAAAAGAGGTATGGAACAAATAAATGGCTTTGTGTGGGAGTCTTTTTTTTTGTATCAGATTTAGCAGAGATCAGCACTCCCCCCTGCTGGCTGCTCTGCAGACCTGCTGGAAATGAATGTGTCCATTTAAGCCTCAAAACCATTATAGAAGCAGATAGATTTATACATCAAAATATATATGAAGCAAATTCATCTTAATTTTAATTCATCATACATTCTTAAATATAAAGTTCAATTTATTTCTAATGAATATCTATTCATAGTTTTTTGAAATTAAATCCTGCTGAGTATGTGCAATTTCATGTATATAGAAAGACAGTAAGGCTTCATAATTAAAGCAATTACACAGTTTCATATCACTATCAGTGCCATGGTAATAATCATAAAGCAAATACATTAAGGATTTCAATGGCATATTGTCCTCTACTGAAGACTTATGGAGGAAGAGAGAGACAGAGGGAGGGAGAGTCTCTTAGTATTCCACTTGAGACACTGTGCCTCCATATTGCAATTTCCTGTTTGAGTCTTATCTGAAGCAACCTGGAACTGCACTCCAGCGAAACCTCACGCAGCTCCCTCTGCTCACCTGCTGTCCATCGCTGTTTCTATTTCTCTCACTCTCCTTCGCTTTCACCCTCCATCCCCCACCTGTAAAATGTCATGATTAGTATGCTAGGTTCCGGAAAAGCCTCACCTGGACATGGGTCCGCTCAGACGATCGGTCAGTTGTCTCACTGTCAGTCCCCCTCAGCTCCCACGCCTGTTGAATTACTCATTCAGTTGCTCGGTTGATGGCTCAGCTACTTACTCCCTCAGGCTTTTTGTTTGTTTGTTTTTTACTCTTGTCTCTTGCTTTATGCATACAGAAATAGACATATTAGGTAGAACAAGACCTAGTTACCTTTTTTTTCTCCTCCCCTATTAAAGAACTGGCTTCAGTTCATTTCAGCCCTCATGCTGAAAAGCCTAAAGTGCTTGTTTGAGCAACTGCTGAGTGCTCTCTAGGACAGAAACATCCTCAAGTGACGGTGATATTTCAGCAGGATGACAAGGTGGAAGGCATTTATTTCCTCAGATGGTAATACTCCTGGCTTGTACTTTGTACATCTGGGAAAGAAAAAACAGTATTCGCTAAAAAAAAAAAAATAAGACTATTACTGGGTGTTATTCTCGTATCCTATCTGTTCTTATTAACAGATGCTTGACTGTTGCTTTAATGCCTCCTACAGTGACACCAGCAGTTACGCCTTCTAGTGAAAAGAAAAATGATGTCTCGTAAAGTATCTAACATTTATCTGCTGTTATAAGCTCCTTAATTGACCTCAGTAATATTAAACATCATATGCATGTGCTCAACTGTTGCAGATGGAGGTAGGAATAGAGAGAGAGAGGGTGGCAGGTAGAGCAGAAGACTGATCCTCCGTTTCTCCCATGATTACATTCTGTTCAGGCCCTGTTGCAGTGAGAAGAAGGAAGATCAAGCTTCGGCCACAGAATATGAATTTTATATCTGCAATGCAGCCAAGAGGTACCTTCATGTAACAGCCAGCCTGCCTTGGCACCGGACGGTAAAAATCTGGCTCAGTGCACCAGCTGATTGTTATGCAATAGGACTCTTAGCTAAATAATAAATGTCAGTGATTGTGTTTTATATATTTGTCCCTACTGTTGAAGCAGTTTAATTAGAATGAGTTCCTTTCAGATTCCTGTATGCATCGTTATTAACACTTTTTAATTATAAACAGTTTTGAAGATGCCAACTAAATGCCTGAACATCTATTATTAAGTGACCAGTGCAATGACACATAAAAAAGAGATAAGGAACAGATCACTGAAATCCTGAATGATTGAGACACACATGTATGGCTGTATTATACATGGACCTGTTAAAGCTTTTGATAATGAAAGATTCATGGAGTTTTCCATGTTTCACTCACAGTGGTCTGCACTGAATGAATTAAAAATCCATCCAACAGAAGCATGACCGATGAGTTGATAAATGCTGACAGGCGCTTTCTAATGCCTAATCATCACAAAGGTTTCAAAGTCATTCAATGCAGGGACCTTTTAACCTGCAGGGTTCATTTATTTAAGTGGTAGATTAAGTCAATAAAAGTACTATTACACCACAAAACAGGAAGAGTGGTGGATTCTGCATGCACAATTTTTCATCATTTTAAAATTAATTGAAAGCAAGACTTAAACCACTTTATGGAAGGAAATTTATGGTTGAAGTGTTTTAATACAAGGCTGCATCTATCACTCCTGAAACAACTTATTAATAGTTCTCAAAGTTTATTAGTAGGGTGACTTTAAATTTCAATTGTAGGTGCCAACTGATGGGGAAAAGAGTAATAGCACAATACAACAACAATAACCAATCAAACTAGTTAAAAACAGTCCTCAGGTGGCAGAAAGCTCTTGCCAAGCCTCATATTCTTTGCTCTTTCTTCTATCTAGACCTGCCTAAAGCCTAATTTGCTACTTCCATGTAATGACAACTTACTACAGCGCCAAGGCGTTTAAAAATTGCATTACATTATAGCTGCTTTCTCTTGATTGCAGTGCAGTGTTGTTTTGCTATTTCCTCTCATTGTGTTTGTCTTTTCCACTACAGCCGGCTTAGGTGGTCTCCAGTTCCAGCAGAGAGAGGTGACACTTTAACCCACTAATACAAGCAACGTGGTTTGATGCAACAGTGTATGTGTGGCTTGAGTTTTCTTCAAGCATCAGTTTAATTGGTTTAAAAAATAAAACTGTTTTCTTACTTACCCAATGTGCTAAAAGATTTGAGGAGCATCCTGAGCTGTTGCCCCCTACTGGAGGTTATTGTGAATCAAAGGATGCAAAGAAAGATCAAATCAAACCAAAATTTCTTTTGTTTTTCTCACTTGTTATTTGTATTTTTCTGTTCTGACTTTAACCTTTAAAGTTTGAAGTTTTTTTGTTCTTTAGGCATCAAAAATTTTTCACATGTCTGAAGAAAGAAAATCACTCTTTGACTGAGTGGCTCCAAACTTTCAGAAATGCACCGTGGGATGAGGTGTTGCAAGTCTGTCTGAATTAAGGGTTCAAAAGCAAGAAAACAAACCGGCCCACTGATCTAAAGTTTTTATTTTTTTTTTTGTTTTTTACTTGCAATGTTTTAATGCTGGGATCAACACAAACAAGTCTATTCACTTCCATTGTACTGCTTGAGGCAACACAGCGTTCAAAAAACAGCCTGAAGATTAGTGTGTGGGGAAAACCTGGCAAATCCATACAGCTCAGAGTCGTACAAGTCTGACAAACAGCCATGCAAAAAAAAAAGATCAACACTCTCTCAGGCACGCTGTGATGCCAGGAAATACACACAGAAAATAATACTGTGTACACACAAATCATCAAGCCTTCACGCTAATAAACTCATACATACTTGTAGCAGCATCTCACAAGTCACTCGTCAACATATTTGCCCGTCCTGATGAAAAACATCAGATTTCATTATCACGCAAATCAAATCAAGATTCAACTGCGCAACGTCAATTGCAACACTGACAAGAAAACGTTAACTGGTTGATTTGCATTTCAGCACATAATCATCAGGAAAAAAATGCTGTGTTTGTACGTCAACATCTCTGAAAATGCTCAACTGGGCACATTCAGCATGAAATGAATTGTCTAGCAAAAAGAAAATAGCATTTCTTGTTGATCACTATTCAGAGGCTCATAGCAAAATGTTTTCCATAAATGCTCTTTCTTGCTTCCTGTCACACAGAATACATAAACGACAGTTTGAGGTGAGGCGGAGGGGCCAGTTCAACATGCACCTGCACACTCAAGCCGTCCATCTCGGGGAATATCTGTAATCTGCACAATAGAGTTATTATAATCTGTCTGATTCTCTCCTCCGTCGCGCCCTCTTGACTTACAATCGCAACGACACCAAATCTGCCTCTGATTGTTTTGGCAAAGAACTGGCTATTTAATCAGGTGAAGTGAGTGATGACGGTATTGAAGAACACCAGCACCCCCCGCCCCCCCATCACGCATTAATCACAAGGTAATTGGATTGAAAATTAGGGAGAAGTTGTCTTTGTATTCCATTAGCTTGGAGTGGATTTCTCATCACTCTCTAGCAGCGAGCGCTCCTTTCTTTTTTTATGCATACCTCATTCTTTCTCCCACTCCCCCCCGAGGCTTTTAGAATATAGAAAAGGTGGCGAGAGTAGAGACAGATAAGAGGAAAGAGAGTACAGGACAGAGAAGGAGAGAGGGAGAGGAAAGAGGAAACAGAACATAAATTTGATTCACTTAATTTTGTATAAAGGGGGTGGTGTTCTCAAGGGGTAAATTGATCCAGTCATTGTGATGAATAGGCTCAATTAATCCACCCAGTGTGGGACAGGGATGAATACATGTGTTAGGAGACACCCTCTTGTTGGCTAATTTCTTAGACCTCATTTCACATCTCTTCAAGGGAAGAGACCTCTTGGTGTCACCTACACCTCGCCCTGTCCGTCTCCCCTTCACCTCTTTTAAAAGAAAGCAAATTTGGGAACTATTGATTTGTGAAATAATGAAATGTGCAGAGCTACAAAATGATATTTTTACTATTATCATCTTCATATTTTTACAAGTAGAGTCAAGAGGTGACACATACTTAGACAAACTGGTCTGAAAAGAGTGCGCTCGACTAAACAATCTCAACTTAAGGTCCAATAACTAGCTGTAGTCCTCATCAGCGGCAGGAGTTTGCTCAGTTAACATCACTAATTTACTCTGTAGCTCTTATAGTTTTATCCAAAGCACTTTTGAAACTTCTTGACAGTTTTGGCTTAAAAGTTAAGCATTAAAGTTTATTTGTAAGTTTGAAAATAGTTTACTTGCAGGGGACAGGAAACAGTGAAGGGGTAAGAGGTAGCACGGGTCGTTGTCATAAACAGTTAGAGAGCATCAACCTGCTGTTAATTATGCATCTCATAATGTCTTGAAAGCACTTTATTTCAGTACACAGCTATAATAAACACAAACAGGGAATTTTGATTGATGTAGTTTGATGAGACCTTTATTATAAGAATGTTTTAAGCGAGTACAAACTGCACTTAGCTAACATCACCTTTACTCTGCTGTTAGCTTTTCTGCACCTGTGTGAAATTGGATTTTCTCTCCTTCATTGTCAAAGGCACTGTTTTAAAATAAATCTCTATCAAAAAGAAAAGACAAAAACACATCTGAAATGCTGTTGTGCCAAAACAACAAGTGGCAATGGAATTATGCCATATCAGCCAATCACAAGCCTGAAGAAAAGCCACTGCTGGCAGGTTAACAGCAACAAGAGATTTGATCAATTCCCGACCAAAACCTGCAACGTTTGCAGCAGAGCAAGTGTTGGATCATGTAGTGACCATCTGTGGCACATTCTGATAACTCTGTTCCCCATTACTGTAAAAGGGTAACTGTTCGTTTTATGTTTTAACATATAAAAAGTCCCATTAACAAGGTTTTCACAAGAACTTTGTTGGATCAGGTAAAAATAGAGAGATATTATGCCATCATAGGTTAAAAAAACAGTTTTTTCCTGCCTGCTCTTCAAAAGTGTAAACAGAGTTCCTGAATATCTTTAACCTGTCAGGACTTTTCATTTTTCAGAGACTCAAAACTGTGTTTGTGTTTGGGTGAAAGGTCAAAATGTGTTTAAAAAGCAACATTTTGATAAATACCAGTGTATGTGTGGAGGAAGTGGGAGTCTGTTTGTTGACCATCTTCAACCTGAACAGAAGTCTTTTCAGACAGAATACTTGTAAACACCTGAGAGTGTGTGTGTGTGTGCATGTGAGTGTTTGTGTGTCGTTTTTACCCTTTTTATTCATTGTATTTCTCAGCAGAGTTCCAAATGTCATGGTTATGACCCTGCTTGTGCAACGATTACTTAACTTCTAACCAACAGTTAAAGGGGACTCGTGTTTTCTTGCAAATTACACAGTGAAGTGCAAATTACAAAACTGGGCGTCACAAGTTTAATGAATATTCTAGTTTCAAACTACTCACACAGCAATACCAGCTTTCCCCAACTGAACCCACAAGTTCCAAACAACCACATCTTATCAAACACAAACTGCAAAATATGCTCACGACAGCAGAGATGTGGAGCTATGAGAGGTGATAGTGTGACTCAAAAGCAGCATATTTAGGTGAGTTTTGGGGAGTTATCATTAGACTTGTGTATGTGTGCATATCTACACAATGACTGAGATGTGTGACAATGAACAATATGTGCATTGAGTTTTATAAATCTGGCACATATTGCATATTTCTGCTTTTGTGCATACACAGGCTTTTTAGTCATGAATCCATAAAGTTTTATGCATCCAGTCTCAGGAGTCTAGCCAAGGCTTTCAATACTGCGAGCACTTAGTAAATTGCACAAGAGTAATTTACACTGGACTAATATGATATTGTGCACATCTCCCCATTCTAAGAAACCCCTTTATATCTCTTTTCTCATATTTCTCATTTTACTCAAGCTTCAGTGTATTACTTTTTCATCACTTTAAATTGGATATCCCAGAATAATAGTGGCCATTTCTATTATTAATACACTGAATCCATCATGGCAGGAAGAATCAGGGTTTGGGAACTCCATGAATGATTTCAAGGGACTTGGGAAATTTACAATTTCTCTGCGCTCACACCCTCTTCCGACCTGTTCAAACGTGTTTCTGATAAGGATTTAAATGGGAAGCGTTTTACAAGACTCCTACCTGCCGATCTCTTTTCAGTGAGTGCTAATAAGAGTAATCTACAGCAAGTAATACGGTTAACAGTGGAAAGACTGGCCCCGTGTGCCACCAACCAGTTTAAGTTCTTTAATTTTAGTTTTTCATTTGAGGTATTAAGTCTTTAAAACATCTAACTGAAGAATAGTTGGAAAAGTAAATCCATCAAATTGACTTATTTTTGTTGTTGGAATAAAGTTTGATGCATGTCTTTTACTTTGACAACTTTAAAACTGCTTTTTCATTGTAGGTTGTTAATTGTAATCTATATTCTTAAATTTAATTTTTATTGATGAATATTTTTGAAAAAATGCAGGATAAAAGAAATTTAAAAGAAAATTGAAAATAATTTTTTACCACTTAATCAGCAGTTTAGAAAACAATCAAACTACAGCATACACAAATACACACACACACACAAAGCCCACCCACATAAATATTCATGTCTCTTATAACTTGAAAAACATTTTAGTCTGAAGAATGCTTCAATGTCGCATTTGACCTTTTAACAAGTTTGTGGCAGCTCTCACTGCTTGACCTTTCATTTCGCTCAGCCTATGGTGGCTCATTACCAGCTAATTCATGGCTGTCAGATTTCCACCTGTCTGGCAAATGTACACTGGATGTGTTTGTGTGTTTGCACCAGAGTTTTTGCATGTTACTGATCTCATGGTATGAAGGTTCAGGGTTCAATCCCGTTGGCCGGTTGGGGAGATTTCTGCGAGAAGTTTGCATGTTCTCCTGATGTCTGTTTGGGTTTCCTACATGCTCTGGTTGCATCTGCAGCCCAAAGGCAAGTCAATGTTCCAAGGTAGACATGAGACACCTGCTAAAAAGCCCTTGTAACAAAGGGTTAATGTTGTGAAAGAGACATAGTTCGGTTATTTTGATGAAACAAATGTTTTTGGTTAGGTTTAAGGAAAAATCAGAGTTACATAACATGCATACATAAAAGTGCTTCATTGACTTACAATGCATAAAAAAACTTGGAGGGTGTGTGAGGGTGAGTCTCTGGAGAGCTTGCAGTCATTGTTAAAGACACAACTTGGCCACAAATACAAATGAAAGTCAAGAATGTCTGATTCAAATGCTTCTTCAAGCCCTTTGCGGTGTTATGGTTTTACACAACTCCCACCTTTTACAATTGAGAGATAATGATCAATATTCACGCGACATAAAGCATAATACACTTGACTTTACTATAATCCAAAGCACAATCCCAAGTGCAGAAGTTGGAGTGTCTTTGTGTGAGTTGGTGTGTTTGTGATCTGCAGGATGTGTGTCCGTGAATGCGTATTGCTCTGTTCTTGTGTTTTTTTGAGTTTGTTAACATGCATCATGTGCAGACATGTTAAAGTGCTTTCCAAGGGTTTTTCAGTTTTGGCTCTACTTTAAAATAGTTGCATGCCGGAGGTTGATGGTGTTTGTCTTCATTAGCTTTACTTTGTCACTTTTTGGTGCTACTCAGCCAGACATCAAATTGAATGCCTTGTTAACATTTATTGTAGAGTGGAAAAACAATACAAGTCTGGCTTATTATTTCTCTCCTTAATGGCCTGAGGTTGTACCAATTTTCACAAGAAAAAGTCAGAGCTACAGCTGCATGTTTGATGTGTTTACCTTTTTGGCATTCAACAAAACCACACTGTCAGGCCTGTGGGATCATGGGTATTGCACAGAGAGGCTATAACACAGGGGTTGCAGCAAAGTAGACACCTACACCACCCGACATTTATAAATATTTTCCATAAGGTTACATCAGAGTGAGGTTAGGATCATCTGTAATAAGATAGCTGACAGATTGTGTTATATTTGTTGGACAGTAGTCTTTTTGTAAACAAAAAGTGGGTATCATGCACATCTGAGGAGTTAATTGCAATAAATGAGCACTAAATAGTCATGCATCCCACTGATTATTCTGCACGAAATTATAAAAGATTTAATTATTATTAATTAATTAATTATTAAAGATTTATCTTTAAATGACCTGCTTACTTACTTTATTGCTTCAACTTTTTAATGTCTGCAAAAATGTCCAGTTAGTCCAGGTAACAGATCATCATCTGGTGGCTGAGATTTAACAAAACTGACAAAAAAAAATTTGGTGCAGCTGTCTGGGAGTCGACCCCAGTAAGACATAAGTCTGCTCATTGGTTGACTAGAGTTGGTTTTTGAGGTTATATTGCTGCACAAATAGCCTGGAGCTGTTAACCTGGAGTTAGCTGAGTTAGTAGCTATTAGCTGTGTGGGAGTTTTTTAGCAACCATGTTTTATTTATTTAGAGAAGCTCCATCTGTTTGCTATTTTTGGATTAGCCAGGAGTTAGGTGGATTTGTAACTGACAGGATGGTGACGACAGTGAGCTTCATAATGGCTCTTCAGAAACCTATGGATGAGACCACGTGTCTGAGACTACCTCCAGGTTTTATACAGTCTTAAATTAGACAGGGCTTTGAATAAAGGATTTAGAGAAACAATAAAGCTCCTCTTTGCAGTAAGCATGAGTGTCATTCCATTTTTCCTGTGTGTGTGTCTTTTCATTTGCATCATTTGTTGCATTAACTGCAATGACTTTCTTCTTCTTTTTTTTTCATGTTTGCTCACCAGTTACACAAGGCCCCTTTGGGAACCGATGACCTAAAAAACGAGATTCTATCAATTGGCTTCAAAGCAATTTTCAGTTGGTTTTCAGTGGTCTCAGTCTAATCTCTGGTGTAATGCAGGCCAGATGTAAGTGTAACACCATCACCTTGCATATGTGTGTGCTCGATGGTATCACTGAGACCTGTTCAAAACGTGACGTTGTGAGAACCGACTTAACATTTGAGGATAAAATTCTCGTTCCTGCAAGGTTACACATTTGAAAGTAAAACAAAAACAAAACATGGAAAACCTTGCAAAGTAAAAATAGGACCCCTGCACAGTAATTCACAATCTTGTAAGAATTTATCCCAGACCCTCTCCAAATCACACCATATTTTCTACAATTAAGATGTATTACAAGAAAATGTGCTTTTAAGTGAAAGCGTTGGCTGTCATCCTCGTGTGAATCCAAAGGGAGAGACCTCGCGGGAACCATGGGTGCCTGTGAAACCCCTAAGAGGATGCAGCTGCAAGTGGGAATTAAAGATGGCAGGCTTCTCATTGGCATTTTAGCAAAAAGAGAAAAAAGTCCATTACCTTCTGATGTCAAAAGAAAAAAAATATGGGTTTTTCAATACTTGAACTCAATTTTTGTGAAGTTTACAAAACTAAATTTTGGAAAATAATAATGATAAAGGACTGAAAATACTGCAAACTACAGGTTCAGGTGGAGTTGTCCGTGTTCCTTTGGCGAAATGCACAAGGACATTTTTCAGTATTCAATATGGCAGACAGAATCCTGTGTTTGTTTTTTTTTACAAGGAAATGACTTAAAAGACTCACAGCAAGCAGTGAAACAAGATGGAAATCAGTGAAGCCAAACAAAATGAAATCCAAAAATGTCCTGCTCACCCAGAGCAGCACGTTAACATAAATGGATGATTGAGCATACACCATTACACTTACTGTTGTTTTATGCTCCGGCAACATGGTGCAGTCTTTGTTTATGACACTGTGTATGGCACTTTACAAGTGTGATGTGTCACCATAAGCAGCTATGCTATCAAATAAATGTTTTTTACGACATGTATCTCTCCAGGAGTCAAATGAGTCAGCCTAATCTCAACCATCCTTCACTGCCGTCACTTCATCGAAGGTCTAGAACATCAGAGCTGCCACTGGTTCTTTCTCACATCACATTTGTCTTGTATCAACAGACCAGCCTCTTCACATCCTGTACGTGCTTATGGAACATTATCTTGTGAAACCTGTATTGCAAAATGATTTACAAGAAAAAAGCATGTTATGTTGCTAATTGTGTGCCTCAGTAGAGATAATGACGTATACTTATGCAATTCACAGAAATGTGCTGTTTCTCAAGAGGTTTGACACGTCTCCTCAACCATTCCTTCTTTTCAGTTTTGTCTCCTTCTGAAATCTTTATTGCTGCAACCAAACATTGGCAAGTCCAAAAATTAACAAACAGCATTTTTTTTAATCCTTCCTTCTAAATCTGTGAGAATATTGTCATTTTTCAGTGTGTCTTTCAGTTATCCTCTTATGTAATGTCCTGAATTTCATAGCATAGAGAAGGTCATTTACATATTGCAGTCTGTAAAACCTTGAAGGTAAAATCATGGTTTGAAGCTATACAACAATTGTCTGGCTTCACTTTTAAAGTTTTTTTTGTAGTTTCTTTTAGTAGTTTTTGTTTTGTTTTCTGAAAGGAGCCGAGCAAAGTTGTTGATAGAAGTGAATTATCACCCATCATGCCTCACCACAGTCTGGCAAACAAGACTGGTTATCCCCGTCCTCCTCACCTTGACTCTTTCGCTTTTGACTGTGCAGTCAAACAAAGAATCATTTCAGCTCCAGTTTCAAAAAGGAAGAAAAGCGGCAAGTAAAATGTCTGTCTTTTCCTTTCATCTTACTTTTCAGTGCACTTTTCTGGCTCAAACAAGACAAGTTTGCAAGTTTGTTGAGTTGGCTTTAAAGAAATTGATAACAGTCAGCCTTGGTATATGACATTTCCAACCCCTGAACTACAAAGTGCATTGAGTGTCTGACACTCGAAAAGGTTTCAACAAACAGTGGCAAAGGCTGTCAAACACACTCACAGTCTCGTTTTATTTCCGACATTGCATCACTGGAGCTCCCTCTCGCCTCGGGGAACAGTGTCTGGTGTGTTGCTTAATTTAGATGTAGAGATGGATGTAAGGATCCGGCAAAGGGAGGAGAAAAAGGTGGGAAGAAAAATCAAGTCAGGTAAAAAGGCACAAAGTGTAGAAATTTTTCTGAGTTTGACATAAATCGATATTAATTTACTTTTTGGCCACTTGGGGGCAGCAGAGCGAGCCCTAGACACAACACTGACACATTAACAATACAAATTTGATATTTAATTATTCAAAATGGATCCTCATTTGTATTCATTTGGAGAACATCATTTTGAGTTGAGTCTGTATCCGGTTTATTTGGTATTAGCTACCCCTTTTTTATAAATATATTTTTATTATTTGATATTGATTATTATTTATATATTATTTATAGAGCTCTGAAAAAAATAAAGCCCAACTCCAAGTTAAACTGAAACATTTAACTTTTGTTTCATTATTTGACCACAAAATATCTATACAGTCTCAATTAAAATCATTTATACTAACTACATGTCTAAATCTCCTTTGGAATTTCTTTAACAGTAGTCAAAGAAGGAAAAAATGTCATAACATTCTAGTTGATTTAATTTCCTGTATGCACATGTTGTTAAGAAAAGGTATGATTATATGTTATTGTAGGAGGTGCATTAGTGAGAGTAAAATATGGTCTGTCTGTGTAGCTTAATGGTGCATTATCAACTTAGGGAGACAAATGATTGCAAAGACATTTAATTCTATGAGTATAATAATTTTAAAAACTGAAAGCAAAACATAACACTTTATTAAAAGCTCCTCCATGAAGCTTCCATCCAGAAAAACAGATGGAGGATGGCGTATTGATGGTGTTCAGCTTTGGAAATAAAACAACACGAGTGGGCACATGAACATTGTTGTTCTGGTCAAAAGAGCGCACTCAGTCCAGCTTTGTAAAACTTGAATGTGTGAACTTGTATGACACTTTGTCTGTGCAACTTTTATGGCTCTCAGCCCACAAAAAAAAGAGATTTACAGAATTTTACTCCAATTAGGTTGGTTGCTCTCTGCAGAAATGTGAGAATCATATAATCCTTGTTGCATTTAAACATTTGGCATTATTGCAATTTAGACTGATTTGATGAGCTTCCAGTAAATAAAACATTCATCGTATCCTTGTGCATTTCTGTGTGAGTCACCATAATCAGCAGGAGCTTCAACCGGAGCTAGAAGGGTGCAAAACAGACTTTACAGCTTTGGGCGTGCCTTCAAAACGTGTCTGTGTTTATTCTATACACGACAGCAGCACTAAGGCCTGTGGCTAAACTGCGCTCCGATGTGTCATATGTCCTGACAAGCCTGCAAACATATTGTGCTGGCAACAACAACCACTCTTACACACCACCAACCCACAATGTCATCTCTTCCTAGATTGACACATATTTTTATTGTTTCTCTGCATGAGCCATACATTTACCTTTTTATATCTTTTTGTGTGAAAAGGAGGTGAACAAACTGGTTTATGTGTTAATGAGTGTGAAAAATGTCACTCATATGTCGTAGCTAATGTCTGAAATCCAAATGTACGACTTATTTTAAGCTACCAGCGTGTAAAACACATAAGGAGATGACGTAGGATTGACGCATCATACGCATTTAAACATGACAAGCTGTATTATTTAGCCTCTAATAGCTCCTTTGTCTCATTATATTGGAAATAGGTTGAGCCTGCCAAGCCACAGTTAAATAAGACGCAGGGGCAGAGGGGGAGAAAATAGACAAGTCTGTATTTAGATGTGTGAGAGAGAGGGAGAGAAGGGCAAAGGAGGGGTATAATGTGTGAAGAAGAGGGAAATCAAGCACCAGCAACCATGCACACATCATATATATAGAACATGTAATATGTGAGTTTTCAAAAAAACTATTCATCTTTTATTCATTATATTCTTTATCCTTTTTTTCAGTCACCTGGGAGCAGAGGAGCTCAAGAACAAGCTGCCTTATGAAGGAGTCATGGCCAGCTTGCCAACAAACTTTGTGTACTATTACATCCAGCAAATGCCTAAGAATATCAGAGTAAATATGGAGTTTTCTCCTCAACAATAACTAACTCTGGTATACTGTCACTGTCTCTATGAACTCATTCATGTAGCTCTGCCTGGTCTCCAGCAACTGTAGTCAAAGCAGAAAAGGTACATGCATTGCAACATAAACTTTATTCTTCTTAATCTCAACAAATCCAACGAAAAGACCAAAACCAAACTAGCAGACCTGCCTTTAGTACATCCTGTGTCTCCAAAGCGTGATATAGCTCATACCTCCTCTGTCACATTGACCTCTATCGCTGTCCAAAAGCCATTAAACTTAATAAGCCACACTTTTCTAATGGGTGACATGTTCTTTCATTACCCTGACCATGACCACAAAAAAGTTGATTTTGAACCGCTCCCACACGCACCATCCGGATGCCATAAATACTCACTAGCCACAAAATGACACACTGATTTCAAAATTTCACAATTTCTGCTGGAGGCTGAAGCACCAGGGATCCCTAGATTGAATTTATTCCAGTGCTTTTTTTATGGTTATGTATGGGACAAAACTTCTCTCAAATGCAATTATAAGACTTGAAAGACACACTGTCAGTTTATTCGCAGCTCGGCGGGGTGCAGAAGTGCTGGATATTATTACAGTTAGCATTTGGGAATGTTGGCGGTTGTGTTTTTCAAGTACTGTTCATAAGCAGCGGGATGCTTTTAAAAATTTCCCTTCAGGACTCCCACTCCTCTTTGAACACAGTTTCCATTGATACAATCATCCAAACGATGATTATCAGCACAGCTATCACTATTAATAGAAAGTCTTTTACAGTAGCAGCTTTCATTAATGCTTTCTGTGATCCTAATACACTCCCCCTTCTATCAGCATCTGTTTTGTCAGATTTTAGGAAAAAAACTACAATATACAACAACCCTATGTTCATTTTTAAATGTTGAAATGGATCCTAAGATTATGTGCTTTTTTGAAGATCAGTTTTGCATTCTATTGATTTGGGAAAGGTGATAATTATGCATTTATGCACTGAAGTAAAGCCCCAACAGGTGTGTTTGTGGAGCTGGGCCACTGTGTGTGGTTGTGTTATCTGTGAGAATAAGACTGTACTACCTACGTCGTCAGATTTCACGGCATGGATGTTTCTCTGTTGTTGTCTTTGTATTGCTTCTCTTTGGATAAACCAAGAGTTATCTCAGACTTTGCCAGGTTTGAAAAAAATACAGGGTGATTTTGTGTTTGAAAAAAAAGACAACAGTATTTTAATGAGGATTTTAAATTGTTCTGTGGTAGAACAAGTATCTGACCGTCTGCTCTGCTTCTGGGCATTTGACAATAGTTAGTTTTTCCCTTGCACAGACTTTTTGAATTAGGCTTCACACATTCACTCCATTCACTCAGCTATTTCATGTTGTTCCATCATCTGAAAATAAACCTGAAAAAACATGTCATGATGAGATGATTTCAAGAAGCAAACTCTGTGGCCCCCCCAAAAAAAACCTAACATGGACATGTCAAAAAATACAGTTTCTCAAATGGCCACTTGAGACTGGCTCCAAAAGCAAGTCAATACCCATAAAGCCCTTTAATAAAATGTTCAAACTTACAGCAGAAATATCCATTTTTATAGGTACAAAATCGGCTTTGGTTTCTGTAGCTCATTTCCCCGTTCATGAAAACTCCCTCATGTAAATTATACTATGTCTTCAAGTTATACTATTGCTTAAAGCAGCTTATCATATATTTAAATATTTGAGAAAACCACTGTAAGTTTTCTGTTCCGCTCTCCTGAAGCTCGTGAAACATCAGCTATAAAGTGGTTGTATCGGTCGTCAGTAGCAATACATATCTTCTCCGGCTCGACCTTCTTGTCTAAATGTGATCACCTCTGGCAAAAAAAACAAAAAAACAACTATAATGCCAAGTTTAATGCCGTAAAACAGTGCTCCACAAACCAACGGGTGGTGTAATAGTGGCACTGTGCCATGTGTAATATATAATATATGGTTAATATGTATTTTTCAGTATAATCAGACACCAACATCATAAGAAAAATGTCTGAATCTTTGTATTTTGTTCAGATTTTACTGGAAAAAAAAATGAAAAGGACAGAATGCTTTTTAGGTAAAGCCACCAGTGAAACGGGTAAATAATTCATGTTGGAAAATAGATTTTGGAACAGCAGTGAGGTTTACAAGCAAAGAGATGATTCCACCTCTCGGCGCTGCACGTGAGAGGTCACGACACAGAACGCTTTGCATCACAGCCATCAGCATGAGGACAGCGTCGCAGACTCTGCAGTGAGGGCCAGTAACGTTATGTAAATATGGAGAGAAACCATTATGTTCACAGATGGGAAGGAAGTCAGCAGATTTCAGTTGTCTAATGAGTGTGAGTGTATGCATGCAGACTGGGTGTTAACCACTGAAGCTGATGCAGGATGACAGTTGAAATTAAACATGAGGCAGTCGCTGACATTTGTTTTTCCATCCTTTCACGACTCCAGTTTGCTGTTTTTTTGTTTTGTTTTTTTTTAATGATCTTGATCTTGTCAGAGTTGCATAGCAGTTATGATTCAGCCAGAAAACCACAGTTCCCTTGTGAATATCATGATGTAAAGCACAAAAGAGAGCAGATTTTTTAATTCTCATCTGACTGTGAAGGACGGATCCTTAATAATAAGTGTAAATGACATGCGGATACACCTGATCTGTGTAAGATCTGGTTTGAAGTCATGCATTAATGACAGGTGTTAATATGATACGCTCTGCTAAGGACAGAACTTTTTCACTGCATCTGCACTCTGTGATTGAAAATGATATAGATTCTTTCATTAAAACCTTTTTTTCGGCGAAGGGGATGTGGAGAGAATTTCAAGTGAACCACGGCAGAGGGGATCAAATGAAAAGAGAAGCACAAGTACTTTGTGAAAGATTAACTCTCTTCCAACAAATTACATTAGTATGTGGCTGCTGCTCTGGTCTTGGAAAGTCTCTCAATGATGGTGAAGCCAAAACGGAGAACAGCTGAGCAGGTTTGTGCTGGGAGAACATAAAGCTCTCCTGTAAACTAAGTCTTAGCTAGTGATGGCGACATATACTGTTGTTTAAGAACTCTGTGTGGGATGTTCTGTTTCACTGCAAATTATTGATTATATGGCTGAAACAATAAAACAATACCTGCATTGTGTTGCGTCATTCAGAGAGACAAGCCAATAATTGAGCTTGTGGGGGGAAAAAATGTAGAGAAAGAAAGGCAAGAAAAGAAAGAAAAGAAAAGAAGTGTAGGAGAGATTATGGAAGGACGCAGGGAGAAGACAGACTATGAGGTTACTTTATATTTTGGTTCATTTTCTATTAACGGAGATGGATCATCTCTAGGTCAAACCTCAATTTGTTAGATGGCGATAGTGAGCCCCAATCAATTCACTAAAATGTTGTGAGTGGTTTCATTTGAGAAACAATGGATGGAGGGAGGAGGAGAAGGATGGCGGGAGTGCAGTGATGGAGATTAATGTTAAAGTGGACTAATGGACTGTCTGTCTAAGCACTCACCATGGACAAACTCTGTAATCATCCCATAGAAGCTGCTTGGGTTTGCAGGGAGACAGCAGGCTGCAATGGGGTTGCACATAGAATTTATTAGAGTGTGTCTTGGCAAAATGCCTCATTTCCCAAAGCCTCCCGGTCCTGTGATCTGCATTTTAATTGTTTCTTCGTTTTAGCCTGATCTGCAGCAGCGTGGCCCTCTGATTGAAACATTACGACCTTCATGATGCCCGTTATCCCCCCTCTCTCTCTCCTATTTTCATCCTTTATCCCGGCTTTCCATCACATTTCTGTTTCTATTTACCCTCCGTGCTTATTGTAACATTCTCTGTTTTTCTGACTTCTTCTCCTCTCAGCTTGCACAGCCTTACTTAACCTCCCGTTTCATAACTGTTGCCGGATGAAAACACTGGCATTAAACTGTATGATTGACATATGAAAAGGTCATGTATAATGTAACCATGAGGTGCAAAACTCAAGAACTAGGGCTGAGAGTACAAGGCTACCTGAGGCTGGCACATTACACCTCCAACCTGTAACTCCATGCCAATATTTGATTTATTTCTATATATAATTTTTGAAGAAATGTGCCAAAGGTTTCCACTTCATGTTGTCAGAGAAAAAGTAGAGTTTTACAAGTATACATTATGTGAAAAGCCACTGATATAACTGCTTTGTAGCTGATGTTTCACAAGCTTCAGTAGAGTAGAACAGAAAACTTAAAGTGGTTTTCTCAAATATTTAAATATATGATAAGCTGCTTTTGAAACATGAAAATGCAAATTGCAGAGATAGGTACCTGGCCTCTAAACTTTGCGCTTTCTGAATAAATTCTTTCATCATATGCTCACATATTTGCAGCTATAAACTTCAATCACTACCATGCATATCTAAATGAATCTTTATTTCACACCCTGGACACCCTGCAGTTGTAATAATTGAAACAATATTAACACTTCAAAGGAGAGGAGGACAGCGGTGTTATACATATCATTCATGCAAAGCCAATATGCCTGGTGGCAACTGAACTATGTGATTCCAGCATCGCAGGACTGAAATGGCTTAATTAAAATTACAGTATTGCAGAAAAAAGGAAAATATGAGTAAATTAATGTCCTTTTTATTTTTTAAATATCAAAAGTATATTGAAATATTAACTCAGACAGTGAAAATGTCATCTTTCTTTTGGCCAAAAGGCATTTTCAGATATTAGTTTTGCACAGAGATGCTGCAGATGAAGAAGAGCCTTCTATGTCACATTATCTCACATCATCATCCTATCCGGTCTAATATCTCAGTGTGTCACGTTGCCATGGGGATCATAGCCAAGCTCTCTGGGTCTCTCCTGTCAGGTAATGGAAACGTCTCTGGCACGAACACGATGCCAGTGTGTTCTGAATGCAAAACAACCTGTCTCTGCGTCCAGCCGTCAAACCGACGGACGGTCCAAAACAGTGGGTTGGCAAGCGACCGCGGACTGACAGAGCAAATCAGAGCAAACCTCCTGACGTCCTGGAGACGGCAGGAAAGTGACATTTAGATTTTGGCTGCTCGCAGAGTCAAACTGCTTTGGATGTGAGCACATGGTCGCACAAGACCGTGGATGAGAAACCTCAGTTGGCATCTCTTTAGGATAAAGGCCAGTGATGTTTGCAGTGGAATTAGAGGCATCACAGAAAACATAATTAAGATTTTCAAATGTGTATGACAACATAATTTTGTTTAAAAGCACATTTTATAACACAGGAAAAGCTGTGCTAAAATAACTGGAGGGCAACTTAAATAATATTCATAATACCATACATAAGATCAACCTTGTAAGTTTCCCAGATAATGTAACAGATTTTGGGCATGTTTGCTTATCATTATTATTATCATTATTTTGATGGACCTACTTTACTTCTTTAGATATAATGAGTATTTGTTGTCCATGTATAACTGTGTATTCTCAGCTAAAAGCTCACACAATGCACGCAGTTGTCAGTAACAAATGGTGATGAAGCTTGTGACAGATAGTCAATAATACAACAAATGGTAATTATAGTAATGGGAGTAGGAGAAAATGTCTGACAAACTTATCAATGGCTTCTAATTTGACACATTGATCATGACAGGATCCATCTCAAGTTGTATATTTTCCCACTGAGTCATAAGCATATTTAATTAATGTCAATAACCGACATGGTTGAGACAAATGAGCCAATATTGAGCCATTATTTCAAGCTGCCACTCAAAAAATATGAAATGTATTTGTACCTTTTGTCCTTTCTGACTTATTGTAGTTTTGCTCTAAAGCAGGAAGTGGATTACTGAAGCTAGTTGTAATGTTTTTTAATTAATTCACTTACATCTGTAAATATTTAGCATAAATATATTTGATTTCTTTATGACCTGCAACAAACATAAATACCCCTTTTGACACCAATTATGTTTGCACGTCCATTGGATTTTCAATAATATGTTAGCATATTAATCCCTAGCTCATGGTAAATGTTGAGCTGTTATTGACACATAGTATTGAGTTTTAAATAAACGTTCCTCTCTGGTTTATGATGCATTTGTGTTTGTAAAAATGAGCGGAGACAGTTTGTCATAAATGCTTCCCCTAATTTCTGCATTTCAGTTTCACATTTTCCTTTTCAGTCAACATCCAAGATTGAAACACCTGCTTCTTTGTCACAATAAATGTTTGCGTTTTTCTATGCTAAAGGTCGTACACCACTCAGACAGGGCAGAATGGCTCCAAAATGCCTTTTGTTGCCCGTTTTTAACATTTACTTTACAATTTTTGATCTGACACTGACTTTCTAAGTTAGTTTTCAAACAATGTAGCGCAGAACAGTTCAGATTTTCTTGAATTTTCCCTCCAGTTCATCAGTGTGACCTTCAGACTTTTCCAAACAAACCGACAGGTATTAAGATTTATGGACACAGAGTGGATGGATGAGTTCTCTGCTGAAAAGTGTGCCGTGCCCTCTTTTTCAGTGGTGCTAATTCACACCTCTGTGAATAACATTAAGGTGTCAGTGATGGCATGCATTAGCACGCACACATACACATATTGTCCATCAGTGACCCTTTTCTAGCACCCCGGGCCTGGCAGCTGGTCTGATCTTAATCACTTTCTCCTTAGGGTTGAGACAGGTCACTTTAATCTCAGTGGTAAGTCACAATGACCTTTCATATCTCTGATGCAGACCTCTATGTGACCTTTTTATAAGGAGTGCAGGATATGTCTCTCACCTGGCAGCCATTTCTGGAAAGTATGAGAAAGAGCAGGTCACATCAGCGGTACAACATGATGCAATTTAGCCTTCAAACCCTCGTGAGTACAGATGTACACTATTTTTCACTACTGTAGTCACCTCCGCAATGTGACATAAGGGGAAAAAAGGAGAGGAGGAGTTAGATCAAAAATTAATAACATTGGGAAATCTAAATTCCAAAGCAATTATTTTTTTCTCTGATTAATTGATAAAGTGTTCAATCTGTGAGACGTCAAAAAATACAGGAAACACAGTCCATCACAACATCCCAACGCCCAAAGTGACAAATTACATGTCTTGTCCAATAAATGGCCAGAAAACCCAAAGGGATTAAATCTACACCATAAAAATGGGCAAAACATTAAATTTCCACATTTCAGAAGCTAACAAAATGTTAACTGATAGTTAAAACTGTTGTGCGCACTCACATTTCATTGTAATTTGTCACTTCAAACTGCAGCGCGATAAGGACAGCAACAAATGAATTTATTTTTTCACCTGGCTCACTCACATTCGATAAGCTCAGTGCACTTTTCAATAAAGATTACAAACCTTGACTCAACCGTTTCAAATTTTCATTGATTTTAATTTTCACACATATAACTGCCGGGCATACACGCAGGAACACAGAAGACTCACGAGTGTCATACCTTATTACCTTGAACAAGGCATGCATATGGATGAAAGAGCCGCACAGAGGAAGGTAATACAAAACTGAAAGGAGCCTTGTGAAGATCAGAACATAGGGATCTGACAGTGACTAGCAGCTGATAATGGACAAGAGAAGCTCTGGAAAAAATGAGTTCCACAAACCTCCTTGTTCCTCCTTGTCTCATTCATGACCAATGATGGTGTTTACCTTTTCTCCACTGAGGCGGACAATAAAGCATTTTTTTTTTCCTTTGAGGGGGATGTTGTCTTTGATTAATTCAGACAAGGAGCTGTTATGGTGTTGAGCAATAACATGAGAAAGGAATAGCGGGTTAAGATGGAGAAGAGGAAGCCTGACACTTCATGCTGCATGCATATGTCACTGCTTTTTTTGTGTATTTGCAGGCTACAAACACATAAGCACAAAAATGTACAAGAAGCGTTGAGATCACTCAAGATCTCAAGATCACCTTGTATTAAACGGTGAACAGAGCCACAGTGATGTCATCCATCAGTTTGTGAAATACCGTTTTAAAGCCTCGATTTTGTGATTTTGACCTTCACCATCTTGTTTCTTTAGAGTCAGAAAGGGCCTTAGTGGGTGAGAGGGTTGGAGTTGGAGAGGGTATGCTTTGCTAATGTGAGACCAGACTTACATGGCAGCTACTGTCACTAAAACATGTAAGCCTTAGTAAAAATTTAAATGAACAACTTGTATAAATTTTGCCCTCATTCAGTTAGCATACATAGGAATCTAAATCTCAGCTATAGAGACCAAAACAACCTTTTGCACAGAGCTGAAAACACACTTGGGGCTCTCTGTTAAATGACTTCCTTTTGGAGTTAGCCTCAAGTGGATATTCAAGGAACTGCAGTTTTCAGCACTTTGGCTTCATTTTACATCTATTTCACTTGGTTGATATAGATGTCTGAAAATTGAGGGAAAAAAAGTTTAAGATGTTTCCAGGTATGAAATATAGATGCATGACTTCTTTACCTTTTTTCCTTTTACAAACCAGACACAAAGACTGACAGACAAATGAATGGCTACAGGAGTCAGAGGCAGAGTGTCAGTGATAGCTGCCCATCTACACACTTACGGGATGCCAACCGAAAAATGTCGGCATCTGCCAGCCGGGCTCATGCCTGCCTGTCTCTTTTACCAAGGGAGAGGTATTATTTATGAATGCCAGAGTTGTTTATGCAGTGCAAAATAACACCCTGAGTGGGTCAAAATGAAACCTGTGCAGGAGTCTATGATTGGTCCCATATTATTTTCATTACATCTCCTGATGCCTGAGCTGCTGCAGCTCGCAAAGAAAATAATGTGAAGTGAGACAAAACACCGTCAGCAATTCCCATTAAAGTGCTACAACATGCTTTGATTTTGGTTGTACAATAGCAGAATTATTGCTATAGAGCTGTGAGTTCTTACACGAATGCCAATAAAGTTATATAACTGTATTACTTTCTGTAAGACCTTTTTTTTTTCTCCCCGGTCTTCTTACCTTTCCAGTGAGGCCAGGTCAGGGTCCGCTGCAGATTCCTCTCGGAAAGCCATACTTCCATATTAAATGATCTGTGTCTGCAGAGATTCTAGTCAGAAAATGTGAGATGATGAGATACTGCTGGGCCAAAGGCAAAATACTGACAGGCTTTGGGTTTAAAATAGGATTCTTTCAATCGCCCCTGGAAATGGCAGCCATGCTTGGTTTATTTTTCCCGGATAAATACGCTCCTGCAATACAAAAGCGTACACACTAGCTTCAGTGCTGACTTGTATTTGCACTTCCCTGAATAATGGCTTTAATCCTCTCCATCTCACTGGCACTCCAATTAAATTTTATTTAAATGCTGTGACATTCAACACTTTTCTTGAAATCCCATGCTTAAAGTGTTAATCCTGACGTTTTTTCCTTCTTGTGGTTTGAACTGAGGCATTTGGACTGTGTTTATGTGTATCTGTGTCTTTTTACTCTGACTAGGGTCCCAACGAGACCTCTTTCTTGGTGGTCAACACACAATACGTTGTTTTTGTGTTTACAAGGTGTCTCATTTGAATATAGTTTTCTCATTGGTCCATCTTGGTTCTAATTTTAGTTCCACCATGTTTCACTCATATTTATCAACCTGAAAAATGATTTTCTTCCTCAATGGACTGTTCATATTACACAGTCTTGGTTTATGCTCTGTACAAATGATGTAAGTAAGACATAATAAAAGTAATTACAACATAAAAATAACCAGAAATACAGTCCCTAAAAAAAGGTATGAGATCCAAATGGTGCCCCTCTCTGGGAATTGCAAATCTTTTTTTGTTCAACCACACACACATACATACACAATTGCATGCCCAGATGAGAATCTCATTCAGAATAGACTATTTTCATAGTGCAGCAAAGCCTCCATTACTGCCAGAGCGGGCGTCATGATTATTCAGTCTGTTACAGCGGCACAGCATGGTGCCTCTCGGCGCTGCTCCTAATGGGCCACTTATTATCATGCAGTATTCTAACACCAGTTCAACCAGCCTGGCCTGATTTCTGCGCCTTGTTGCTCAGGATGCCAATAAAATCTAAATCTGAAACCATTTATTCTTTCGCTGTCATCTTTTCTTTTGATAAATGGGCAGTTATGAAGCAGGATACAATGCAGAGATTGACAATAAATCTTTCTGTTGAATGAGAGAACTCTGCATCTTATTTGCCCGAAATGTTGTCAGTTTTCTGTCACATCTCAGTTAAAGTTGAAGACATTTTAACATCTCTGTGACGCTTTCTTTCACCAGTTATGCTGCATTCACACAGATTCAGGCAGAAGCTTGATGGTTAACCAGGTATTGTTTTGGGTCAAAGGACAGGAGGGTAAGTTATGTTAACCTGGCAGCAGACAGCGTTCCCATCCTAATTTAAATTACTCTTGCTTTTTGCCATCCTATGTGACAGAATAAACAGCGGGATGTTATGGATAGCTCCTTCACACAAGGAGAAAACAATCTGGACAACAAGAAGCAAATAACTAAAATCAACCAAAATCATTCTGCAATCATTCTTACTTTTGGGTCATTACACACTAATGAAAACATTCCCACCATTTTCTGCCAATAGGTCCCCTCAATTCTTACACAGTAGACCTTTAACTAATACCTCCTCCCTCTTTATGATGGCTGGCTTTACTCCACCTCATAATGTACCTTTGATTTCAGTCCTGGAGGCACAATAGCCTGTGCAATTTAGCTCTGTTTCACCACAATCCAGCCTTTGTCTGCATTTGTCTGTATGTCTTCATCCCAAGTTACAGTGATAACATGCATTCAGTTGTCATTTCACTAGATCCAATCAACTGGATTTTAAATATACTTTAATATAACAGCCCTGCAAAGTAATCCCACCTTCATAAAAATATAATGTTGGGTCACTGAAACTGATTTAGAGGGGAGGTAGTGCAACTTTATTATTACTTTGGAGACTGTGACTTGATTCTGCTGTTGGATATTTTTGTGTTATACTGAGAGATGAGTGATGAGAATTTTTTGTTTATGCTATTTAAGTTTCAACTTCCTTATAAAATTGGTGTTACCTCCAGCAAGAACTGAGATTCTGTTGCATTGCAATCCTGCCACAGAATTCAAAGTCAAGTTATCAAGTTGATTGTTGTTAACACGCCACTGAAGCATGCAGTAGGAGTCCAGAGTTTCTTTCTAAAGACACACATTATTCATCTCCATATGGTCTGGCAGTTTGGCCCTAGCTGTTGACCACAGGACCAGGGCTCTGTGGCTCAGCCCCCCTCAGTCCGTGCATATGGTCTCGCTGGCTCCAGTGGGCTCAGATGATACACTAGCCACTGCAGCCATCCTGCTCGCTGCCAGGTAACACCCACCCACAGACACTCCATCACTGAGGCTGATGATGAGCATGGAATTTCATGGAAACGGTGATAGCATGTGGTTGTTTTTCAGCAGTTTTGGCTCACGCGGTTTCTGTCATGTTTTCGTTTATTTGCCTCAGGCGTCAACCCCGCAGCAGGTTGTGCGGTCGGTGTGAAACACTGTATGACTTCAACATAAGCATCTGTGTTCTTTTCAGGTCAGGTCATCCGGCTTTTGAGTTGTAAACATATGAAAACATACGTCCAAGGAGAGGTCATACAATCATTTCTATTGTCAACTTTAGCAACATTATGTGTTCAGTTATTAGCCAAACCTGAACAGAATTCTGCAACTCGAACCTGCACTTTTTACACCTAAAATTCTGCAACTGACCTTCACAGACTGTATTTTGTAACTGCTTTGTGGACCCAGGAGTCCTTTTATTGCTAAAAATTAAGTAATTTATTTATAGTATTTTTCTCAAACATCCATAACAAAATTAAACATTAAGTTTACTCAAATTTCAGTGTTTTTTCCAATATTATTTTAATTTTAATGTAAGGATGATAATGCAAATTTATGTGGTAGTGCATCTGTTAATAGTAGACATACAGAAAAGAATTATCAAATGAGTTTTTATGTTATCTACATGGATGTATAATGATGTTGATGCTGCCACTTCCCTTCAGGGGGGATCTGCAAGCTTCTCATGTTAATTTGAATATTGACACAGCATTTTGAGCAAGAAGAGAGAGGTCAATAAATCCAGGCACACGAGCTATAAGCCCAGGTGAAATAAATATTGTATATCCAGAGAGGAAAGCTATGGTAAAAGTAGCACAGCCATCAATAAAACCAGCACACGCTGTGAGATGAAGCCTCAAGCTGTTCTCTTCGTGTCAGTCATTGTTTCTAATTAGTGCACATTTAGAGAATGCCCTGACACACTTTGGCTGAGCCCACGCTGTGCCTTTTGATTACAAACAGCTAGTGTTGATTGTGATGATAAAAAGAGACTTGACCTATCGGTGCCCTTCTCTCAACCCAGCTCGCTCACACCTTGCCAGACTTTCTGCGGATGTTTACGGAGGTAATGAGGAAGCTTCAGCAGAAGCAATTAGTGAGTCTATAATGGCAAGCCTGTCTCCGCTGCTGCTGAGGCTTCTGTTGCCTCTAATTCGCTTGATTAGTGTAAACTTTAATAATACCCAATTAACTCCTGAGCGGGATCAATAGAGCCAATGAGATATCGATGTGATTAGCTTCTAACCTTTCAGTTTAGACTTTGGGAAAGCTTGGAGGAGGATCAATGAGAGGACGTGAGTTTTGTTTTTAAAGTCTAATACAGGAAATGCAGCAGTTTATTTTGAAAGACTAACAAATGACATATACAAATCCCATCATCCCACACCACTACTTCTACAAAACATCTCCAAATTATATCTCTATCTTTGATTGTTTAGATTGAGAGACCTCTAGTGGCAGAAATGATACACTGTATGTCAAAATTTTGGGGTTTAAATACCCTCTAAAACATTTTAACAGGTTAAAAACATCATCTCCAAACATCATGACAGGATTGAAGGAGCTGGAACAATTTGACAGAGGTAGATGATCGAATGATCTAAATAGAATAATATAGTTTCTGAGGGTCCCTAAATAAGGTTTTCATTCAAGGGTTAAGATGATTAGAGTGTCTGAAAATAAAAGTCAATTAACTGAATTAGATCACTGATATTTATTTTTTTAATCCTTCATCTAATAAATATGTGTTTGATAAAACAAAGTGCAAATACATGCAAACACACTAATCAAACACATTGTCTCTCCATCTGTAGCTGTCTTCATTCAATCTGTGCATATGTACATTTTTAGATCAGAAAAAGAGATTTACTCGTGTTTAAAGATTTTGAAGATTTTAATTTCCACTGGGTAGATTAAAATGTGATTTTGGAACGACTGAAAAACAGTAAGCGAGGGATGATATTTAGATATAAAGGTCAAGAGTACAACTTCAATTCTGAAAATTTTATGCAAAGTAACATAAACAACATAAATCGCTCTAACGTCATATTGCTTCTCTACTGTCTGTCTTTTTGCTCTGTTTGCTCCAAATATTGCTGCAGGAATTGTCTAAATGCACCTCTCCTGTCACCTTCTAATGAGCAATATGCTCAAACGAGTGATTGCCTCAGGAACGAGCGATAAATGGAAGCATAATTGTTTAATAACATCATTTTTTCTAATTTTGACGTGAGAAGGGCAACAGTTATTTCCAGTCAAAAGGCAAAAGTGCAGGTGAGGTCACAAGTTCCTGGAGTTAAAGTGAAAGTCCGGCTGCGACTCATTGGATTTGTGACTCTCACATGACCCTGATCCACATCTCTGGCACACACACACACACACAACTACACACATAATGTCACATAGTTGGTTGTGCAGATTTTGGCAGAGATGTAGTCTGGTCACGTCCTGTAGTGGCTGCAGTTCAAAGAGGTGTTACTTGCTTTGCTTGCCGTGCATGTCTCACTCCGTGCTCCACCTGTTCCTCTGCCCCATCACTACCACCACCACCATGCTGCACTGGCACTGGATATACACAAACACACACAAACATGCACTTACATGCACACAATGACACACATGTGCACAAGTAAACACCTGCATATGCTCACAGAGACAGTACATATGCACTGTATACACATACAAACATACTCCCAGTGGCACACACACACATGTACACACACACACACACACAAAGTTCCCCTTCCCAACATCCAACAGCTGCGACAACAGGAGGTTAGAGGAGTAAAATAAATTAACAACATCTGCAGACTGCAGATTAATGGGAGAAATCATCTGTAAATTAGGCATGGAGCTTATTCGTCTGCTCATCCATGCACTGAGGAGAGAGAGAGAGAGAGAGAGAGAGAGAGAGAGAGAGAGAGAGAGAGAGAGAGATGCAGAGACAAAATATTTGATATCAGGCAGCTAGCTCATTTTCTGGAATATTGTGAGTGTGTTAATTAGCTCAAACATTTTTAATGGTTTTTATGTCTCACAAATAGGGTTTGAGAGTGATGCACTATCGGTGGCATCCTGACCCCTGGCATCCAGACTGGTCATGGGGTCATGAATGTCACCTCGTTAGTAGAGAAGGAACTGAAGTTAATGCAAGAGGTGAAGTTGTACCGACTAAAAATAGGTGGGCTTGCTTAAACGCATAGCACCAGATCTGGAGTCAAACCCCTGGAGACGGGCTGGCTGGACTGATTCTTTCTCTAGAGCAGGAATGAAGGGATCTGTCAGGCTGAAGATGGAGGCCCTTTAGGTCCTGTTGGCCCAGAGGTCTCCTGAAGCAATGAGCAGGTACCAGAAGGTCAGTGTCGAGTGGAGAGTGGACGTCAAGGACAGTACCTGTGGAGTGGCTCCGACTGCTGTGTATCACACTGCTGAATCTCTAACTAGACTGAGGCTTTCCTCAGAAAGGAAGGCAGACATTTGCTTACAGTTTCAATGTTTTAATATCTACTGCATAAACATTACAGCTGACTATTAATATAACTATTATAAAAAATGAAATAACTATATAAATATAGAACAAAATCATTCATCGTTACAGGACAGAATCAGAGGCAGGAAGGTTTGTTTTTGGATTAATTTGATAAAAGTGAAGTAAACTCTGGACAAAGTGACACAAAATAGGAAAAAAAAATGAATTCTTGTAGCTAACTTAATTAAAAGTTGCAATGCAGATGTGTCCTTTAGCAAAGAGCAAAGATCATATTAAGATTAAGTTATGTGAAAACCTCACTTTTATTTTAGTACATAAGAAAAAAATAAATTTAATTAGATGTGGCAGCCCTGTTCCAGTTTGTTTAGAGATGCTCACCGGAATAACCAAACCTGTAGAGCTGGTTGTGGAAAAATAATTTTTCTTAGAAGACAAAGATAATGATAAAATCATAGTGTAAGTTCACACTTTACTGTTCATCTGTTCAGTGCTCATCCCTCTGGACTGCAGTATGAAAGTGACACTAATGAGCATTAATTAAAATTTCACACTAAGAGATTTTTACCTGACAAAAGAAAATAAAGACACAGTAAGCAGTTTTAAAAATCTATGACATTGTAATTTCAAACCAAAATAAACCAGCAAACTATGCTGCTATCTTTTCTTTTTCAAAATGTAATCCAGTTATCTGTGGACAAACTGTAAGCTGAATTAAAGTATCTGGATCTGAGGAGGAAAAGTTAAGAATACATTGAGTGACTGAATGTACAGTTTTATAAATATGATAGTTGGATTTCTGACACACAGGAAATGTGTCTGTGCTGTAAAAAGTGAGGGACACTGTGGACAGTTGACTGCAGGTAAGAGTCATTGATGAAGTCAAGCAATTACACGCTGCTGAACAATTTCAAATTAATATTGCAGTAGCACAGAGACATGGACTGTGTATCTATTCAATAAGACAGAAGGTTTCAAATAATGAAAAATGTTAAAGATTTAAAAAAAAATGTTTTATTGCTTTTCTTGGTTGTGAGAAAACGATAATTAACATGATGAATGAGGTGGTTAATTGCTTTCCAAGATTCCTGCACTAATTATTTATTTGTGTCTTAGTTTTTCTTCAAAATATTTTAGGTCTGGCAGCTTATTTCTTTGCCAATATTTTTTTAACTGTCACATCAATATTATTAAAATTGTTTTAAAAAAAAAATCCTGGAGAACTTTATCCTTAAAAACAGGGGCCTGAAAAGATTTTTAAAACCAGGATGCTGCTGTTTTGAAAACTGAATTCAACCGGTACTGTTCTGTATGTAAAGGATGTATCATCTCCCACTCAGAGTCACTGTAAAGTCCCCTAACATCTGTTTTTTGCCGCTTTTCACTCCCCCAGTCCTACTTATGCTCAATAGAAAGACTGACAAGCAGAATTAAAGCTAAAATAGTGCAGTGACTCAGTCTCCATATTAGATTTTCACCATAAAGAACGGAAATCTGCTATGCAAATCTGACATATTAGCATAGACCTTGAAAAAAAAGAAACAACTGTTAGGCTTGTATCAAGAAATTCAGCATCATATATCTGCAAATCCATTAGTATGCTTGTAACGCTTGACTGAGGTTGCACCGTCCTAGGATTTCCAAATGCAGCCATTTGTCCGGTTTCATTGATTCTGCTGCAGCACCTCAAGCCGTTATTAGTTGGCACATAATTTTCCCCCTGGCTTGGCCTGTGAAAATTAGCCCCAAGCTTAGCAATGGCCTATGGCCAGCTTCCACCTTCCTGCAGAATAGGCAAGTAGCACAGGGGCCAAGCCATTACCATAGCACAAATTGACTTTGCTTGACAACATCATTTTAAATTGAACGTTCTATGAGATTTTTTTTCCCATGAAAACAGTAAGAATCTAAATTTCTTGATGGCAGAAATGATAAGAGACCACAGAAATACCTTGTATAATACGAATAGTTCGGGTTAGTGTGGCAAGCCTTAAAGGCAATATTGTATTTATTACATGCTTTGTCCTCAGCTGTTGAACTCTCAGTCAACTGTGGCCATGCAGGAACAATTATATCTGTGAATTCATCCATTACAGAAGGTCACACAAGAAAGGTCAGCATCATCAGTGCGTACCAACCTGTTGATCTCCCCATCTCATGAGTCTTGGGTTGATCAGCAGAGAGTACAACATCGCTGTTAGTTAGAGATTGTGACAGCATGAGTCAACATCCAAAACATATCAGAATGACTGTTGTGGGCCTCCTGGATTTAAAAAAAAAAGGTAAGGGCCAAGCTAATTATATGGAGCCTGAGCATATTGATCCAGTGGGAGAAGCTTTCCAATCATAAGCCTCGTGCTGATAAAGTGTACATGGTGGTTAAAGTCAATCCGTCAATTCTATTTTAGGCAATATGCTGTTCTTGCTCCTGTGAGTTCACCTCAAGTTTGCTCCTGCAGCAGGAATCTCATTTTAAGTACCTGCTCTCTGTACTTTGCACAAACTTGAGCTGAATCATTTTCCTAAAAAATGTCATCTTGATTTAAATCTCTTCTTTCTCATTGTAATGAAAAGTGGTCCTACATCTCCCCCTTGTTCCAGCTACTAACGAGAATACATGGCATGAGTGGTGGAAAACTCGTGTCTTTCAAGCAAGAAACCGAAAAGATTCAAATTAATTCACATGAAAATGCATGTAGGAAATGTTACGCCTTCTTACTCTGTGCCTCGCTGACCTTTATTAAATTCTGCCTGCGATGGCTTTCTCTCCGTCAGCTCCGTTCATTATTTGCTTTGCATAGCTTTGCCCTCATTCTTCACTGCCGTGCACTTTCAAATCGAGTTTACTTTGAATGAATTGTTTGGCGCTAATAAGCCATCACAAGGTTTTGATGAAAAGAGGGAACATGAGCAACTTTGTATTCCCTCGGAGCTCCAAACTAATTACCTTTTAATTGATAGCTTTCAGCTTTAATGCAGCTTGTTTCATTGTCTGCTGTGTCATTCTGAAAGACTCAGACTGGGCGGATTTGGGGATTTTAGGTCATTTCTGCTATATTATTAAAGCAAAAAACAGAGGAAACTTTTAGAAGATAGCTGCACATATCAGTTTACAGTTTATTCATGTTTTTGTTATATTGTTATTTACTAGTGTTGCTTCTTTCTCAATTTTAGATTAGAAGAAAAAGTCTTTTTTGACCTCAGTGCATCAAGTGAAGTGTTATTACACATCCACTATGTAAAATTGGCTTCATGGCCTGGCACACATCCTGGGGGTTCGGTGTAGATGAATTATGAGATAACTCTAGCATTTGCTCTGACAGGTGAGTTACTGCTTTATCATTCTGTCAACATCATGTTATCAACAAACATCTAAAAAGTCAATTTCTGACCTTCTCAAATCGATGAGGGCCGTCCACATCTGCATCATTATACATCTAAGAAACTTCTGTAACCCCCATAGAGCTGTTAATATGGAGAAATGAATTTATTTGTGTTAGCAAAGAGTAAAATTCTTCTGAATAATTAAAAAAAAACAACCAAATATCTCTTTCACTTCTTATCATCGTCACTGAATATCACCGGGAGCAGTCTCATTCAAAGAGTTCAGCAGTGATATCCCGTACAATTAGACTATTTTAATGTGTTTCTCTAATCTTGCTTTGGTTTCTTCTACTCTTTAATCCCACATCTTTCTTTAATCTGTCCACTCATGCTGCTGGTACTGTGACCTCTTGCATTAGTGATACCTCCTTCCCTATGAGCCTGTATCTGTCTGCGGTTTATATCAGTTTGACTGAGTGCATACATGATTAGACTTAGCATCTTGTCCTAGCGTGCCACTCCGTGTGCCGTGCATGAGCATATTTAAGTGTGTTGGAAACTGTGCGCCTAGCATGTGCGTGCCAAAGAGGACCCTGATCCTCCTGTCTCAGCAGGCCACCGGCACACCGGCTGCAGTGTCTGGTGGCAGCTGTCTCTCTGTGTGTCCCTGTTTCAGGTGACAAGGTAGCTTCTCATGTCATATCATTGTTCTGCCTCGGTGCGCAGACACCAGTCTTCCAGGCCCAGCTGTTCACGGTGAGACCGGTTAGCTTTGGTGCACAAAAGATAAAAAACAAGAATGCTTACTCACATGCCAAGCCTGGGAGATGTTAAAAAGGGTGTGTATTTGTCGATGCGCGGGTGTGCACGTGTTAATTTGCATGCCTGAGTGTGTGTGTGTTCTCTCTCCTGAATCCCTCCAGTATTTTGGGATAGCTCGCTCCAAAGCTCACGGCTCACAGTGGGATGAGCCAGAAAAGAAAGGCATTCACTTCTATTTCTATATTATCCTACCCAAGGGCGTGCTGATATGATGAATACATCATTCTGTTATCTGGAGCGAGCAGTACACTCTTGCCGATACTTTTTGCCAAGTGGACTAAAACGATTTTCAAAAAGTTTCACATTTAAAATACATGTACAGTCCCCCCCTTTGTACATTTAAGTAGTTTATCTGTGGCCCTCGGAATTTCTTTTGACGAATAAAACTATGTCAAGGTGATCTCTCTAGATATCCTTTTCGCAGTGTCAGTGTGTCCATGTGAGGGGGTGAGTGTGTGATGTCAGTCTTTTGAATACGGCTTATTCATGGATGATAATTGGGGGCTTAGCCCACTTCTATGTGCAGACAAAGTTGTGATTTAGGACCTCTCCACCAAATTGCTGCTAAAGTGGATTCGGAGAAGAATGCAGTGGAGATTTTTTTTAAAAAGGTGCCGAATTTGCATTTGAAGGTGATGTCCTTGGTGCACTTTAAGCTAACATTTCCCCTCATGATCCCTCCCCACACACACACACATGCACCTCCTTTTCACTTGATATTCAGTTACTACACTCTAATTTTGCTCAATGGCCCACAAGACAGACAGTTTACTTTTGAAATTGTTTATTTCTCTGCCTCTCCTAACTATTTTTCATCCTGGGTCACAAAATGTCCATTTCCATGCAAATTAAACTTTGACGAAGGCATTTCAAAGTTGAATAGTGGTGTGGTCGGTGGTGGGGGGTAGGAGGGGGGATTAAGCCTCTCTGAGAAACTGGGCCCTGTAGTCTGAGGCACCTAGCAATTCATCAGTGACTGAGAACGTTGTGATCCGTTGCAGCCACCAGCATGCTAATGTTCCTCTCTTGACTGGATATGTCACTCTTCCTCCTGATGTCAATGCATGAGAGTGACAGTTTAATGTCATATAACAGATGCTTGGAGGAAGACCATCAAATTTAACTTCCTTGTGGTGTTGACAATCAATTCACATCAGTAATAGCGGCTGCACACATGAAGTCTCATAGCCTTAAACTGCTGTCATACTTGTGGACATAAAACACAGTATTACCAGCTCCATTATCATATAACAGCACTTATTTCATATTAGAAAATAGACATTTTTACAACTAGCAGTTAAATTTTATCATGGTCTTTTTAATCAACATCATTGAGATTTGTGAATATCAGCATTTAGTAGTGTTACAGTTGATAGGAGCCACTGATTGGGCTGAACTTGGAGCCCGATGAAGGTCACAAGGCCTTGCAGAAATTATGAGAAAACTAAACAATTATGCACCAATCCAACCTAACCTCAAACCATATTACTGTTGTATCAAGTCAGCTGCATACAAATGCATTACCTATAATGCTGCATTAGTAAATTAGTAAGTAAAACTTGTTGTAGTAGATGTAGCAAAGTCATATTGATAAAGGCAGGGGTAAACACATCAGTAGCTGCCTTTTTAACAGTTTGATATTGTTTTAGCATCTTTTTTGTTACCTTGGCAGTTGGTATTGTTCATAGATTGCTATATTTAGCATCACATATACAAGCAACATCAGTTTAACCTGATTGTGATGCTTCTTCAGAGCTTGTAAGCATGTACCTACATGAGTAAGACAGTATCTGTGTCACACATGTGTTATCTTTTGTCTTTTAATGTGAGTTAATACAGTTGAAGCTCAGAGAGTTTAAACTGGTCTCATTTTATAGCTGATCAATGAAGAAACAACTAACAAGACATTTCCTTTCCTTTGCTTCCACCACTAAGCGTAGTGCTTTGTGGTGAACGGTCATGTTACTGCAGGTCACCAGTAAGAATCTCCAAATCCACATTTCATCTACTCTGCAGGTCCAGAGTGCACTTTCTTTAAACTTCTGGATAATCCACTGCAGACTTCACCAGATCTTGTTCAGAGGCTTACGTATATATCTTAGCAATTTGGATAAAGCAATAAATAACAATATAAAAGCTTGACAAAACTTAGATATACAAAGCAAATGTACCGTGTTTTATTTGAAAAAGTCTTTTTCTTTATGAATAATTCTGTTTGTCTAGTGAAGCATAATATTGCACACAAATTGCAGATTCCTCTGAAAACCTTTCATAAAAGTAGTTTGAGATGAATTACAGGGCGTTTGATTACTTTTATTTATCACCATGAAAATCACAGATATTTTTGAAGTTTTTTCTCAAAGCACATTTCATTCTCTTGCAGTCGGCCTACAGGGGCCCGATCCAAGTCGGGACCAGCTTGTTCTACTACAACTGAGAAACACCAGAATACCTCCACACAAAAAACAGCATCAACATTTCAACCACTATGATAATACTTGCTTTAAAAAAAATACTTTTAATTTCCTACATTTGACATCTGGCCCTCTCCCATTGTGTTCCATCCCTCTTTCCAACACAAGTGCAAAGCGTAATAAAACCTTTACAAACTTGCATTTCACGTTTCCAAAAGACCCATCAACCCCCTACTGTTCCATGTCAGCACGCATTATGATTGGTTGAGGGAAAACAAACAGTCAGAATTAGTTTCAAGGCTTTGACTTTGTTGGTGCTTTATTGTTTTTCTATCTCTCGTTATCCAGTTGGTACTTGATGTTTTTTTTTTTTCCCTTAATCAAAAGGCTCCTCGTCTCCCCTCCTTCGACTCTCAGCATCATCTGCCAGACAGGCGCCATTCAAATCTCCGGGGTAAAAGCTTTGTGCATTTCCATGTCAAAGACAGACTTCCTGCACAGAGAATCTTTCCTCTCAGCTTCAGTCAAAGCCGAGTTAACTAGAGCATCGATTCAGATATATATATACTATATATACAGTGTATCGTCAGTGGCATTGGCTCATATGCTGCATATACACTGATGGCATTTGCTGGGATTCTGTTTCTAAGCTGCTGCATGTTACAATTAGTCATCTGCAGATTGATTTTTGAGTCCCAAGGTCGAGTGGTTTTGTTATCAGGCAATTAATTGTGACAGCAAATGCTTATGCATTAGGGTTTCAATCATTACTGCATGTCCATAAAGTCAAACAAGTCCAGGTTAGGGAATTAGGATGCAGAGAGTGAACTTAAGACAGAATTAATGAGAACTGACCACACTTTGCATCACTTGTTTACCCAACTGCTCTGCAATAATGCAGCCGTTAGGAGCTCTGGAAAACACTGTCTGTGTTTTGGCCTGAAGCAACAAATCAGCCGAGAAAAGAAGCACCTACACAATTCATTGACATTCTGTATGGATAATTGTTATTGGACTCTATATTGACAAGAAACAGCCCAGAACACAAAATGCTGGCAAAGTTTATGAAAACGTTGAGTTTGATCCAAATGGTGGAACTGGAGGAAAAGTCAGAAAATCAAAAAATGTATTTTACAATTATGGCAATTTTCTTTTGAGTTACTAGAAACACACATAGATGCAAGCAGCATGAGTCCCCTACAGCTATCCAAATAAACTTCAGTTTTACTTGAATTGAACTGAATATGAAAGTAAACACAGGAATTAACCCTCTGGATTATCTACTGGACCCGTCTGCACAGAGATCCAACTGTGTATCACAGTAAGTTACCAGCTAACTGAAGTGGACGCTTTGATAAAGACTAATGCAAAGACACATATGGAGTCGCTTCCTGTATCTTTCCTAACGGGTCTCTGGAGAGTTGTCACTTATATACCTTGCATGTTGGGATATTCTAGTAATCTAATTCTAGTATTTCCATTTCAATTTATGATTAAAGAAAATTATCAGATGAAAATGTAGCCTTAATTTTAGAAGTTCTGAAATGTTCCCACATCTGAGGAACACAAGTCACAGCTAGAGATTGTAAACAACAGAATTTTTTCTTGTTAAAGACAGAAAAACCTCGTGAGAACAAAGAAAAATTTTACTTCAAATCCCAATAACAGATATCTAGTATCAAGTCAAGTTGTAAGTTGGTTTTGTCTCTCCCACATTTCATATTTTTTGATCATTCGTTCAACTTGCACCCCGTTGCTCACTGCTGTCCCGCTTCTAGGTTTGTGGTCTGTTTATTTTTTTGTGCGCTGGCTTTCATGTTTGTTTGTGCATTTTTCATATTTTCATGTCCTGCTTTGTCTCTTTTATTTTTATTGGCTGCTGCAAGGCGAGTTTCCTTTGAAGGAACATTGAAGAAAAGTAAAGTGATGTGACATGAAGTCTTTTGCTTAAAGACAAATATAGATTTTAAGACTCAATATGAGGTCACACATCATCAGATTGATGCTTGAACAAGCTCCGACTGTGTGTATGTATGTGTGTGTGTGTGTGTGTGTTAGTCCTGCCTACACTAACACTAACCTACACTGTCACTTTGTTCGGTTGTATGGATCCAGGGTAAATGAGGAGTGGGAGTAATCAGATAGTTCGACCTTTCCTATTAAATGATAAGAGGGCCATCTGCTAACAGGTCTGCATGTTAAGAGACTTTTCCACTGCCAAATACAACACACGTCTCTCCCATCTTCATTGTTCATCAGAGGCAGCCCAGGGGTGAATTTTATACGGGAGAACGTCTAATGATGTGTGGACCGAATCAATCTTTTTCCCCCTCCTCGGTGGGTTTTTTTTTCTACACGATAAATGGAGGAGGCTTTCATTTCCCATCTGTACTCCACATGAGTTGTGTTAATGTGTCAGGCAAGGTTTGAAATCCAATACATATCAAAACAGAATTTTTTTCAAGTTAGCTGGCCACTTCACATAAGCAGGGCTGTTTTTATGTATATATGTGTTGCAAGTGAAATAAATATGGTTCACATTAAAATACATAGAGAAGTATGTATGGGAAAATATAACCATTTACACACAACCTGACACTTATTTTCAAAGAATGTATTATGAGTGAAGGAGGTTCGCATCAGTGAGCCAAAGTGTTACACTGTGCGACATGTTCTTTTATTACCATGAAAACACACTGTGGTTTAATATGATTCAGTCCCACTTACATGGTCCTGCTGTTTAAATACTTAATAAAAATTTATGTGCTAATAAAATATTCTCCAATAAATGCACAATTTTTTCTGGATTTTCCTTTTTTTTAATTAATTATAGTTGTAAGCTGTAAAATTTACAGCTAACATACATTTTAAAACACTTATTAAAGGCATAATAGTGTTTTTACGCAAATTTTTATATTAGTAATCTACTTAAATCATATATATATATAAATCCTGCTGCATATTTTCTGCTGTTTTGAAGATGTTTGTCCAGCTATAGTGCAGGTTAACAGGTAAAAGTGATCAGCCTTGAGAATATTCCAAAGAGGAAAATGAAAAATGGCTGCTTTAAACACATTCGGCCCAGTTTCTGACTCTGCAGGCAAAACGTGGCCTGACTCCGGGCGAAGGACACATCCTTGGTTTTAAGGTCAGCAGCACTGTTAATCTGTCGGCCTTAATCACTTTTCACATTAGCATGTTGGCACTGCTGTGGATCGATCGCCTGCCCACACTCTCCATGTGCTCTGGCCTTTGTTCAATCACACTCGCCTGATTCGAATCAACTATAATTTATTTGTCTTACAAGCAGAGGGGACGCATACCGACCCAACTTAATCAGTGTTGGAAGGAGGAGGATGGTAACGGATCAATCCCTTATTCTCCAATCACAGGCTTGCTTACGTGGGAGGCAGTACAACAGCCAGAGACAGATATAGCTATGGAAAACAGGTTTTGTTGCTGACAGGACTGCCTCAATCGCAAACCCTAATAAATAAGAACATATATCACTATATTATCTATTATTTAAGTAGAAACAACAGATCAGTGGTCATAAAGTGAGTGACTGTTTTGCAAGTCTACATTAGATATAGTGGATCCTCCCTTCTGTCAAGCTGTAACTGTGCAATTGATCTACAAGAGTATTAAACATATATTTAGTTGGAAAAGTTGATGAGTTTTTTGCAAAATGACAAAACAAAAGTCCTATATTTTGAATTTTAAAAAACAAGTAACTTATTCTGAGAGTTCCTTGAGAACTTCTTTACAAAGCGCTCTTTTATGCCTCCACAGATTTCTCTGCTTTCATTTTGACAGTCTCAATATCTTTGAGTTCTCATATGGGTGTCTCGCCATCTGCTGCATCTCAGCTCTGTAGCTCAGCCTACATATATCCAGCTGTCAAACCTGCACAGTGTTTTGACAGGCTGCCCAATTTGTTCACATATGGCTTAATTCTTAGTAAATTGCTTTTAAGGTAATAGAGAGAAATGGTTCGTGGAGTTGAAGGAGTATTAAAGCTGTGACTGTATTGCCTGTTACTACATGCATATTGGGTTTGTTGTGTGTTTAACATATTCTGGATCTGTGAATGATCCTCCGCATATTGTTCGCTTCTTTATGGTATAGGCTGCTCTTTATTCACACAACATTCATGTTTTTTTAATCCTGATGTTTCGCATAATTATGTCTGTCCTTGTGTTGTGTTTTTGCTTTACACACTCAGACGAGGAATTATGCCAGAGAGCCACAGGGCTTCTAGTGTTTGTAATTTTCTATTCAACCCCATGCTGATGGAAAGTCGAGGGAAGTTTCTTAGTCAACAAAACATTTTTGGAGCCGAGCAACAAAACAGTTACGCAGCATCTTCCTAAACACCTGAAGAATCTGGGGACCTGTTCAAAAACAAAGACCAAGGACTGAAAATAAAAACATAAAATGGTTTCATAAAGCTTGTTCAGAGTAATCTGCGTCTCCAGAAGCTCAGATACTCCAAAGTGATTTAAGAAGACATCATGAAAAACCCTTTTTAAAGCAAATATTTTTATTGTAGACCCTGAGCTAACGTGTTAGTCCCTCTTTAGTGGGTCCATGAGCTCAAATACACGTACAAGAGCCTCTTGGTGAGACTTACAAGGCCCTGCAATCCCTGCATATTTCAGTGTTTACCAGCTAACAGGAAGCTTGCACAACAGAGAGATCCAAGCAACAAGTGTGTCTGTTGGATCCACTGTACAATTTTTGGTTGTTTAGAAATTATTGATTGATAAATTATTCCATAAACAGGCATTAATGTATTATATACCACTATATAAAGGGTGTTTAAGTGTGATCTTTCCCTGGATGCTTTTAAGTAAACACAAGGTTGTGTCAGTTGGGGTTCTAGCTAAAGCTTTTAGCTTTGCAGCTAAAGTGAAATTTCAGCTTTAATTGGTGTAAAACTCAATGTTTTAGTTAGTTTCGGAACTTAGGGCTTTTCCAGACACTTGAATAATTCAAGACAAAGCTGTATTGAGTGTTTTGGTTTGTTTTGGGTTTTATTTTTGTTTTTTTATTTGTTTGTTTGTTCTTTTGAGAGTTGTCCTTTAAATCAAGTCTCAGGTTTCCTCAGGTGTTGAGTAGAATGCTGCAACTTTAGCAGACAGTGTAAGCTACCAAACAAGAAATAAATCCCAATTCAAGCTCAGTCAGTCAGCTGAAAACATAACTAATAAATATTTGAAACTAGCAAATTAATTAGATTTTAAGCACTTAACACTACTTATCAGGCTGCAGAATTTAAAAATTGGCTTCAATAGTTTGTATATTTTGTTCTTTCTTGGCGCCATCCCACTCATGCTATTGATGCCAATTCAACACAAAGTAGCCAAGCTGAACTAATGGAGTGTATTTTCTTTTGTTGTCCAATTCTTGAACAAAAGTGACAGCCTTCAATAGTTTGAGTCCAAAAACTCAGTACACTAAGCTAGAAAATAACATTATCGCTGTGACAAACGAGTACCCAGGTAAATAATCATTAGCCACAACTGATGTGCTCAGTGAACAAGCTGGTTTAATTACTCTTTGTAAGATGACCTAAACAGGTGGACTAGAAAGTGAAGGATCTGACAGCATTTCGGGTGCATTTGACCACCCAGTCTGCCTGTAAAACTTCTCTATGGCAGTAAAAAGGTTCATTAGAGCAGCATTTTAAATTAAATGTTCTGTGTTTATATGTGCATTCAAATACATTTGCTTTTGTTAGTTTTTCTCTTGTAAAGTGCAGTGTTTGTGTGTGTGATTAACGCTAACTGGCATGCTTGAAAAAAAGTACTGTAAGTGATGACAATATGGCACTCACGGAGGCATCAATGTTCCCTGTAGAGAACCAATTAGACGGAAGCCTTGGGAACGCTTAGAGCCATAAGTTAGTTGGCAGCATGTAACGAGCCAAACGCAGAGAGGAGGCCTTACTTTCCACTCACACACCGCCTCACACACACACACACACATACACAGAAACAAAGTGGCACACACAAGAGCACTTACCCACAAGCCATAAAAATGCCATTTTAAAGTGTAAGTGCAACTTTTTTTTTTTCAAGAGACTTGAGGTAAAAACACATTCACACAACTCTTCTCATCTCTTTGTGTTTTGATGTTTGAGGGTCGCTTAAAATGTCAAAAGCTTTCAAGAATACAGAGAACACCTCTTCAAAGTTGTATTAGAAGAAGTGGATCCAAAAGAAGGCTGCAGACGAGGAAAACATTAATCAGCTTGTTCTACCTTTCCTCTATTATTTTCCACTGGGCACAGCAGCTGCTGAGGGGATATCAGATGTAAAGGCTTTTGCCCGTTTATTTGCTCAGATTTTGTTATTTTGGTTATTTTTGTGCATCTTTAATGGAGAAATAGGATACTTAGTTTATTTGTTTCTTATTTTTTTCAGTTTAATGATGTGATCCTCTGGAGAAAGACTGTGTGGGGTGTTTTATTTTGAAAATATGACCAATCTGACTCTATTTGCTTCATATAGCTTGACACAGCTTCTGTCAAACATTGACTTGCTGTGTATTTTCCACGAAGCAGAGCTGAGAGCCACTTCTGAAACACACCAGCACACACAGAGGGATCACATGCATAGTCTTAAGTGGCCATGATCAGCTCCACTAGCCACATTGTAGCCCACAGATGAAGCTGGTCACTGAAACCTGCAGGTTGCTCCTAGAAAAAAGGATATAGGATTTTTGAATTGGACTTAGTGTGAACAATAAAAAAATAACAACAATGAGTAAATAATTAAATAAAATAGAAGCTGTGTTAAATAATATGTTTTTTTCTCTGAGTGTTATATTTTTTAATTGCATAACTGTCTGTGCAAAAGTAGACTTTAATTTAGCATTTGCTTTTACAGATTCATCTACAGGCCCCTTGTGTGTAAACATCACCCATTGTAATAGTGTTTGATTGATTATATACCCTTTATTGATTGTGAATGCTGACTTTAGTCCCACAGGTCCACTAAGCTACAGAAACATCCATCACTTTGAGCTTTTGGTTAAATAAATTGTGTGGTTAGGATTTTTTCTTAAATCCCCCACAATTTTAATCACTTAACAGGGTTTTGTAGATTTACGAAGATGCACAAAGACAGTCAACATAAATGTATCAGGTTAAATGTGTGTTGGGTGTAATTGTTCGGGTGACATTTTATGAAACCAATCTTCTCCCCTCTGTTCTCCATTCATGCTTAGTTGATTTGTAGTGGGCTTTTAATTAGTCAAGCAGGTGGGAAGTCATTAAGCAGCAGACGCTGTGGTCTAACCAGAGGAGAAACCTGAGCGGCAGAGAGAGGTTGCTGCCGTTTGGAAGATGTATATGCTGTTCCGTCACGTGTGGATTTCATTTAAAGGGAGCTGCATTTATTGAGGAATGGTCAATCCATGAAACACTCTAGAGAGTCCTGTCTGTAATCTAAAAGTACACATAGCTGTTTCGGCCAAAAACAAAAATCATCAAGTATCTAGTTTTATTATTAAGGTATGGACAGATCAATGGCAGAAAAAAGGTACAATTTCATACGAGGACACAAGTGGATTTGTAGTTGCTTTATTCGACACAAAAGAATACAATAAAAATAAAGAAAGAAAATTACAGAAATAAAAGAGATGATCCTGGTTGGCTTTGCAAACTATGCAGACAGACAAATTAGTTAAAAGATAAAAATGGAGTTCTTGGTCTTTGAAAATACTTGCAGGAAAAGGTTGAAGAGCTTCAGTGTCTAGAAAGAGCCAATCAGTTTTAAAAACACAATATGAAATGTTTTCACATTAAATGTTTCACCATTTGTTATGTACTTTGTAGCATTGTATTAACATTATCCTAAGTGTTTCCAAAAGTGTTCACACATTGATTTGATTCAAGGTAATGAGGCGTCTCATTTGGTCATCTGTCAGTGGCGATGTGGGAAACACCTGACAGTACTTCAGAGAGCCAGAAATGAAGTCAATAAATGTGACTAAACATATCCTAAATAAAAGTACAATACATAAAGTAGTTCATTAACAATTCTGCCTGACAGTAAGATGGATTTTTTTATCAGCAAGGGCTGTTAAACAGTAAAGACTCTCAATCAATGCTAATGCTCTTCATGTCTTGTAGATAGAAAAATAGGAAACTCCTAGCTGACTTGTTTTTCATACACTCTTTATAGGGTAATATTATGCCCATGTTGTCTTTATATAGATGCTATGCTGCCCTCTGGTGGCCAGAAAATAGCAAATGCTGGTTAAAATTATGTCTTCAGAAAAATTGATTTCATTTTAGACTTGGGAAAAAAATACAACTTGCTTATGAATTCATCACTTTTCATAAAAATGTATTTAAAATAGAGCTTCTCCTTGCAACACCACATTTTAGACCTCTCAGGAATGGTATTTGAAAAAAGTTGATTGTGTCTTTCTTTTCTGTGCTTTTGGAATCAAATAGGACACAAGCAGATTTAGCCAGAGGAGAATTTCATCTTCCAGAGAATGCTCTTAGACTATCACCTAACTTGCTCTGGGGGTCAGATGAGGGGAAGGAACCTGTGAATTAAATTTTGGCATAACTTGTTTTTTTTTTTCCAGACGGGACATTTGAATGTCATGCTGCTCAGTTCTGTTTCCACCTCATCGCTGCACAGCTTCAGACAAACATTTCTGCTGACAAAGCAGGTGAAATTGTCTGGTACCTCAAAGCCTATCTGACATCAGTTCTCCATTAAATGGAATGAGATCCGTGAATACGAGCTCGCCAAGCCCCCAAACTGTTTACATAAAATTTTTATTTAGTCCATGTCCTTCACACTGGCACAATATAACCGTAATTACTGTGGCATTTATTTTGAGGTAGATTGCAGTTGTTAGGTAACGTGTAAATGAGTTGGAATGAGCCACTGTGGTGCATTTAACTGTTTATCCTGCTGTGTGATGAGCAAGTGCTTCCAAATCTGGGTTTTATTTTGGTTGTTTTCTTTTTAACTCTCATCTTTATGGACCAGAATAAAAGCTCTCCTGTAGCCTTTTGTCATGAAGACTTTCTAACTTGCAGACTTGTGTGGAAATATTAACCAGATCTTAATACTGCAGCCAACAAAAACAAAGGCAGATACAAGAACATCAACAAAAAAAGCCGATGTAAAAGTTGACTGGAATCTGTAGGAGCTATTATGATAACACAACAAGCAACAGTCAGTTTTGTACAGAAAGTTCTCTTTTCTTGAAAGCCATATAAAAAAGATTGCAACATAATCATTTTATATTCAAAATAGGATTTTCTCAGGTGGAGCTGAAGAGTTAGGAAGTAAATGTTTTAAGTTATGTCAGAATGTATTTGTCTTCTCATTCAGGGTTTTTCTATTGCCACTTCTGGCCTCACCGAGTCGAACTGTGCTGAGATAATTTGCATTCCCATTCCGGTTTAAATGTACGGAGTTGTGCCAAGTCATGCCTGAGATAGATCACCCAGCGAGTAGGGACTAAAGTCTGCTTCCTTGGCCAGACACACTTAATCACTCTCAATCATCCTACTTTAGTAAGTGGTAGATGCCAAACAAATTGTAGCAACAGCCTGAAAAATCTGTGGTGATAAGTAGCTCGCCATCAACAACTGTTGCGCTCTGCAATAGTAAACAACAGCAGTAAAGTGGGTGCTGCTGTAAACATTATTATTATTTCAGAGATGAGTGCTTCATCCATTTAGGACCCACCTTCAGGCAGGCAGCCCTGTTGTAATGAAGATGCAAATCCTTATCTTGCAGGGCCGATATGTCAAGTGAAATCAAGTCAAGCAGAGGCCAACATTTGGAAAAAGGCTACTAATTAACTGTAAGTCCAGCATTGAACTCAGTGGTATTTGTCTGTAATAAGTCTGGCTGCAAGTGTGTGTTTAATGCATAATGAGGTCAGTGTGGTCATGGTGACAATGCACATTTGATATCTGCTTTCTTTTTGAGATTTCTCACCAGTCATATCCATAGCAACAGGGTAGAGACTGCCTCTCCTATTTTTTTTTTTTTTTTACTCTTTTATGCAGTCTCACGCTTCTGTGCCCTTTAAAATCCACATTGTCATGCTGAGCCGTCAACTTCAGAACATCTAAAACCACAGTCTGTCAATATTTGGTTCCAGCAATATCATTTCCCTGTCACGCAATCTCTTATTTTTCAACTCCAGTTTATTGTTGAATTCATGTTTTTTGCCCATTTAAATTATATGATTCACTCCATTTCACATTAGTCCGTTTATTGCTGTGTGTTCACCCCTGTTATATGTTGTTGCAAGTGCAGAGACGGCAACATCGCAATCAAACTGGCAACCAAGCTCTGCTTTTTACTGATCTCCCTCCCCCCCGCCTTCAGCACGACCCCCCCCCCCCCACTGCACACACACAAACACACATCACGTTCCTTGATCCCGATGCTGCTTCGGTTACAATGGCTCCCACTTACCATGCCAGAAGCAGTGCTCATCGCAATCTGTCTCTCAAGATGCATCATGACAGCTTCTCCTGTCTGCTCTGGACATTGTTTCCCTGTGATGTAAGACTGAAGGTGGGTGGAGGGGTCCCCTGAGTAAAGGAGGAGAGAGAGAGAGAGAGAGAGAGAGATGATGTGAAACAACAGATAAAGAAAGACAGAGATGGAGTTTGTGTGAAAGTTCTCAGTCCCTCCATCTGTTATTAAAAAAAAAGTAGTGAAGGGGAAAGATGTTGAACATCACAGGGTTGTATATCACATCAGCGATACATGTCCAGCCAGGGACATTTTTCTTTCACTTTGAACGAAAGAAGTTTCTGGTCTTTGTGCTCAACTGTGGTTAATTTGAGGAAATTGCTGAGAAATTGGACTCTTGTGTTATCAATCTTACTTTGCTGGTTAAAGCTTTCAGACTCTCACTTGAGAGATGTGACAAAAATACAAACATGCACACACACACACACACACGCACACACACCGAAGAGTTAGACTGAAACAATGTGCAAGTCTTTTGACTGAGATTGTGGGCTAAACTGTTGGAACTATGTGAGAGATTAAAAATGGTTTTAGGCTCTTTCACTCGATCAAAGTGCCCTTAAATTGTTGAAAACCATTAAATTCCTTTATTTTTTTAATTATTTAGATCATAACTCTGCCTTTTCTAATATTATTTATATTGGGTGACATCTCTTGAAAAGTACAGTCACAATTCAAACTTCACTTATAAAAACAGTAAGAGCCCAAAGATGTGTGACAGACATTGTTGATGCTGAAAACAGGATTACAACATATGTGAGATTAAACAGGAACATAAATGTATGCATCAGGGATTCTACAATAAGGAGGGAAAGCTTAAAAGAGCGAGAGAGAAGTTAAGGAAAGAGATCAGAAATCAAAGGTTGTTATCACAAAGAGGGAACATGTAATAGAGGACTACAAAGAAAAGAGAGAAAGTAAAGGGAGTGAAGACACATGAAAGAGAAAAAAACTAATAAAAAAAAGACATTTGGAGGAAGTTTTTTTGACACTGAGGTGTGATTGACTTAACAAATGTGAAAGATTTAACAACTAAGAAAGCAAAAAAAAGGAGCCAAATCCCTTTGCTCTGAATCCTCAGAATGTGATGAAAGTCACTTCAGTCTAACAGCCAGGATGACATGTCCCTGATGTCCACAGCCAAACTGATCAATGTGTGTGAGGTACACAAGTGTGGGGTTATGTGTGAATGTAATCTAGCAGCAGTCTGTGACTGGCCTTGGTGTTTGCATCCATGGTCTTGCTCCTTGAGTGTGAAGACCCATGAGTGTTTGTTGACTTAATGACATAGGTATACTGACACGTAAAAGAAGAAAGTTTCCACTTTGAAATAGAACATTCCTTTACAGTGAGAATATGTTTTATTCAATAGGAAATTTTAAGGGGAGGATAAGGGTAAGGGCAATAAAGTTATAAATTTTCTTTACTGTGCATGATATCTTATCTAACACTTAAACATTGCCAACTTAAGCCCTGAATAGTGTCTGCAGATCTTCCTCCTGGGCTGCACAAGGCTTCCATCAACCTGCACAAATCAACAGACTGCCTGAGAGCCGGAATTCAGGGCCAGTAAACACTTATTAATACTTGAAAAGCTCATTGCTATTAGTGAATTGAACAAATGTAGAACTTGAGCTTGTTAACACTTTACGTTAAGACTAAGATGACAATTTTTAGACGGATTTTAGTGAATAAAATAAATTGAAAATATGAAAGTTGAGATGATTGTTGGGGAAAAAAATGGATACTGAATGGAGAAAGTATTGTTAATATTCTGATCATCCCCCTGTGGAAGCTATGCTGTGGTGTCAGGGTTACCAGAAAAAATACACTTACAAAAGTTAAATGTTTATCTAACTTTGGCATACAGCATGTCTCTTTGTGTTATTCTAAATCTTCTAGGTTTGCCTCATGTGTGTGAGCGCCTGTGTGTGTCTTGGTGTGTGACTGTGTGTACTGTTCTCTTGTTTTTTTTTCTCTCTTTCTAGGACGTGTGAATGGACTTGTCATGCTCCTGGCAGTCTCCAGTGAGCAAGCCAAGGCCAGCCAAGGCACCAGGTTCCTCGTCTCTCTATTTTTTTTTTTGCCTTTGATCTGCCCCACTGTCTGGTGAAAGGGGTGACATGAGCTGTCACTCCTTCTTCCTTTGTTGCACACGCTGCTCCAGAAGAGCTCAAAAACACCTCAAGGATCACAGAGTACCACAGAAGGACGTACACACAGGATGCACATTTGTATCTGCAGGAGTAACATTCACACACGAGGCAATACAAGAACACACGCACGTACACACATAATCAGGGGTATGTGTTAGGGTGTGTAGGCATCAACCCACAAAGACAGATGCATGCACATACAAACGGGACACGGGACAAAAGTTGAGCGGTGTTGAAGGAACACAGTTAGATGGCTGACTGACAGGCCGCCTCGCTGACAGCTGGCACCTTTCAAGTTGTTCTGGGGACTCACACTCGGGCACATTTTGATTGGCGAGCATCTGTGGCATATCCACTTGGTTTATGATGAATGTGAAGAAGGATGTTACTGGAAAAGAAAAGCAGAGCTCATCTAACTTTTTCTGAGTAAAAGTTGCACTCATCCAACAGAACATCCATTTTTTTTCTCTAAAAACTGCACTAAAGGATATTGTAAAAAAAAAAAAGAAGAAGAAGAAGAATAAATGTGTTGTAGCGTGTCCAAAAGTGATATGTTTTAACCTCCAGCGTGTCCTTTGGTGTATTCTTCCAATCTGTCTTGCTCAGACCTCATCCAATGGGGTGAATTCGAGGGCATCTTCATCACAAGTCTGTGTCAAAGAGCAACACCTGGACTTTACTTGATTTCTCAGCTGTTAGTGAAGCTAACATCAACCGTTGGGTTTTTTTTTCCTTTATTCTTCCTAATTGAAAACCGCGCATGCTGGTGAACAATAGAATCAGATCTTAATGTTATCTCCTCAATTCTGCACCTAACTTTAATTCATCGTGTCTGATCTAACACTGGGTCCATCTTTTTACTGAAGTAATAAGTTTAACAAGGCTAACAGGAAGTCCAGTAAGCCAAGCTAATATTTATTAGCACCGATGCATATTCTACCAATTAATTTTACTACATAAAATGTATTAAGTTATGTGTGTTCACTGATATCAAGTCTAATTTTTATTCACTCAAACTTAACTATTCCATGTTAATTTGAAACAAGAAAGCCAAGGCACTCACTCCGGCCATTTTAAAACCCAACAGGAAGTTCAGTGAGGTCTTTGCTTTTCTTGAGTTAAAATTAAAACTTTTGATTCAAACTGTCCTTTTTTGTCTTTTATTTTTTTGGTGGAGAAAAAATGGTGTCATAAACTTGGGTTGCATTTATACTTATTAAAATTGTGCTGCAATTGCATTGCATTCAGTGCATTACAACCAGTATAATATGATGGACATAACGTAATTTTTATGTGTATTTGTATTTCACAACATCACATAAAAATTAGGTTATGTCCATAATCACATTAAACTACGTCAGAGGACTTGCAGTCACTATGTTTCTTTATTTTATGGCACCAGATTTGACCTCCATTTATTTGGTGATAAGGATTTCATGGTCAAATAATTCTGACTAGCATCTTTGGATGGTAAGGTCACAGGATTAGAAGCCTCATAAAGTGTTTTATGCCACAGCGACTAACTGCAGTGAAAAAGGATAATATGCACATAATCCACCTCTGATGTAGCAACTCTCTGGAGAGGCTGCAACAAGTAAATGTCCTATTACAAAAACTTAACCATGAAATCACAACTAAATCTCTACATGCACATTTACAATCATTCAGTGTCCTGTTTTACTTTCTCCATGATTTGTATGCTGCTTCCAGAAAAACATCTGAGGTGTTCACCTATCAAGCAGCAGCAGCAGTGAGGCGGCTGTGTGCAGCAGGGGCCTGAACCTAAGAAGATACTAAAACTGACAGTCTTTACATAAATGGAGCAGACTGTCTATTCTCGCTCTCTGATTTTCAAAAATTAGGTTAGAATGGGGGCAAAAACCAAAAAAGTTCAAATTATGTATATATTATTTAACTTTTTTGTAATAAGAAATCCCTGTAGCCGTGCACATTGCACATATACTTCCCAGATTTTAAGAGTTACTCAAACTACATAGTGTTCCAGCAGCTTATAACTTCTGATACTGTTCGTGCTTTTGCGCTGAGAAGATTGTGTTCCAAACAGGCTGACAGACCCAGAGGGAGACTTAGCTCTGAAGGACTCCTCATAGCCAGAGAGGTATCAAAACTAGACATAGATGCAGAACTGCAGCATATAGTTCCACCTCTTGGGACGAAGCTTAAGAAGTAAACAGGCCCTATTTATGACTCATGAAAAAAGCTGCTTTCTCTGAGAAGCTTACTTTAGGCAAAGGCCTATACAGGGTTAGTTTTTGCCAGTGAATCTACAAGAACCAGCTGCTGGTAGAGGATGTTTACAGTAGAAAAGGGCAAGAGATACCAGAATGCTAAAATAATAAGAATAAACTAAAGATTGTATGGTGATGCATGCAGTTTGAAGAGAAAAAAAATGTTCTCCATGTTTTTATTGGATTATGTTCATTTGCAGTGCTGCTCTGCTTGTATCACCTTTTATTTGGCTTGTTGTCAAAGGTGCCATCTCTCAAAATTCACAAAAAAACTCAGTCACTTTTCATTTTTACTGTCCTACTTGGACATATTTTCAGCTAATTTAGATTACAGCGAATTTGAACTCACATTAAAGTTAAACATTTATTGCCTCTTAGATAAAGTCTGCTGGGTAAAATTAACAACCAATTCCTCAAATAATGCCACTTTATAACTGTTAGAACATTAAACTGTATTTAACCAAGCCACTTATAAGTCTACAGGGCTAAAAAAAATATCATTTTTCTGTTTGCAATGTTTAATCTGAATATGAAAAGCAAAATATGATATAGTAAGAATGTTGAGGAGGTTCCTACTTCAGTACCTACAGTTAAAGCTTTGTTCATAAGTGGGTTTTTTTACTCACCTGTTGTTTTTATTATTATTATTATAAATTTGTGATTAATGAAATTGGCACACAGCAAACCAAGTAGCATTTCTGCATAGAAAACTGTACACACTGCACAGAGGAGAGAAGCAGAGTTCGACAGGGGACCTTCAGCAGGTTAACTCAGCCTAAATAAAATGTTTCAAGTCCTTTATATTCATAAGACTTTGCCACAAAAAACTTTATAATGTCCTACTCTGGAAAGTTTCTGCTGCAGTCACATGAAAGACGAGGGCCTTTTGTCAGTGCAGCAGATCTTTATAGCCACAGACAAAGGCCGGACATTGGCAGAACAACAAGAGAGCGGTACTTAAAGGAGTCTCCCTTTACATAAGGAGAAAGAGGTGAACAGAGGATCAGGAGAAGGAGTAATGTTGCATTTTTGCTGTCTTGAAGTAGGTCACGTACACAGTACTGCATTTGTTATAAGTGACAGCCATATTAATCATGGAAGGGGCGGTGTCAATGCCCAGTGGCTTTGCTCTGCAGGTGGGTTGTCCCTCTGGATGCCACGGCTCCGACTCTAGTGTTCCTCCCCTTTTCTCCCCTTCTTTCCTTTTACTCTCAACCTTCTGTGCTTTGACTCTCTGAAATGGCTCTCCTTGCATGTCCTCTGTGCACATCAGGCTCTCTTTCTTTTTAAACTCAAATTCCCTCTCTTCCTGCCCTTGAGACTTTTTGCTAAATTTTAACTCATGCACCCACTTTACCATTGAAAAGCTGACATTCTCGACTCTGTCACAGTCCAAACATTCAGTTTTCTCCGACTCTTGCTTTCCGTCTTGTTATTAGTTTGAAACTCTTTTTCAAACAGTCTGCTCTCTTTTTTTTCATTATCTTCCACTCTATTTATTTTTCCTCATTTCCCCAGATGATTGCTCTGGTTTTTTTAAGATACTCAGCAGGGCCTGCATCCGCAATCAGCCAGTTTGCACTCCATGTTCTGACACGTTTGGGTTCCCAGGTGTTTTGACCAGCCTTGTTCCTCTAACACACCTGTCTCTTCATTCCATCTAGTGCTTTCTGTGTAGAGAGTTGTTAGCACAAGCCTTAAGGGAGGAGAATGGTAGAGGGAGACGCCTGTGTAACTTGTCGGTCTGATTGTCTGACAGGTTGTCTGTACACAAATGTATGCAGGAACATGGCGTACGGCAAGATATGACTCAGGCAGAGTTTTGTCCCTCCTCTACCCTTCATGTTCAGCATATTTTAATTAAGAATGACAGTGAAGATAAGTCTGGATATAGTTACAGTATATTAGACAAAAAGTTATATTAATACAATGGCAGAGTGTTGCATAAATCATAATGAAAAGACATCAGAATTTTATTATTGTTGAAGGAACATTGTGTATTCTATTATCTTGTTTTTAGCAAACAGTGGGAGCTAGGAGCCCTGTAATGGATATACAGATAGAAACAAATGTCTAAACAAGAAATAACTTTAAAAAAAATCATCCCCAGTTCAGGCCACATCTGCAACTAAACATTACAGACATGATTTTTTGCTATAGTTTTTTTCTACGGGTTAGCAATCAGGGTAATCCCACCTGTTAAAAATAAATTTAAAAAATCGCCTGCTAACAATACAATGTATTCATTGAGACTATATTTGTTTTTGTGTGTGTGTGTGTGAAGATGGGTGTGTCCATCACTGCTGTTGATAGTATTACATATTTCAGTCAGATTCCACGGTCATATATCTGGGTGCATATGAGACCCGCGATAAGGGGGGATTTATGGAGGCAGCCCTCTGCTAAGTCAAGGTGAACACCAGAGATATGATGCTTCTGCCTGTGTGTGTGTGTGTGTACATGTAAGAGTGTGTTTGTGATTCAGTGTTTGTGTGAGAGAGCACAAACATGTGATACGATGTTACATACTCATGCATGTCTTAGAGTGTGTGTTTCTGTGTGTGTTTACCATTGACATTAACTGCTCCCTCTTTGGGATGCATGTGAAGGATTTCATGCCCTACGGTGCCTTTAATTCATCCTTTTAACATGTCAAAATCATTTTATTCCTCATTTTTTACCTATTTGCCTCATAAAATCTTTCTCATGGCCACAGGGCTGAAGCCTTACCCAACATGCAATTGACAGAAAGCAATAAAATCTGTGATGGTCTAACCTGCTTTAGGTGTTTTTCTTCCTTCCACCTTATTTACGCAACAAATCTTATAACTAAATCCAACTCCCTTAAGTATGCTAATACACAAAATAGTTCTAGGGTATTTTTTGTGCCTACTCTATCAATTATTTTGCTTTTTTCTTATTTTTATAAGATTGGCACTCATAAATGACAATACAGTCAAAGGGACTTTTAACTTAAGTTTGTGTGTTTTCTCATTTCTGTTGTTAAAGCTAATGTACAACCTCATGCTTGTGCAGCAGGAAAGCCAATACCTGGGAAAATGTGTAGCACTACTGCAGCAAGCTGTGTGTCACCCTTTTTATTTATTAGCACTATCTATTTGATGCTTATTGAGCTACTGTTAATGAAGTTTGCCTTTATCATATGTCATTACTCTCCTGGTTGGACAATAAATTGCCTCTAACTTTCTTTGTTTATATGGGTCAGCTCCCGTGTTCATTTAATTTGCCCCCAAACGAGCTTTACTTTCTCTAACTATGTTCTCAACCTTGGACGGATTAAAATGACCATGTGCCCTGGGCACAAATTCACCAAGGTCCCTTATGTGTAAATACACTTTGCCAGAGCAAAGCTTTAACGTTATCAACAGTGAAATATGTTCCACTTAAAACAAAGGTTTGCTCTGGCCTTTGGTTAGTAATCAGTTCTACCTCATCTCATCTCATCTCATCTCAAGCCTCCTTTTCTCTCAAGGGGTCAAAAATAGTTAATGTAGGTTAAAAAGAGTAGGGGCCCCTTTACCTTTAATTATGGGCCAATTTAGTCTTCAAATAAATCCAAACTTTGGTTCGTTTGTAAGCTACTCAGTTTCAAATGTGTTGAAATATTATCAGTTAATGACTTGCTTCTTTTCCCTTTTTTACAGAGATCCACAAAATATTTATTGAGTTTAAAATATAGAACAGAAATCAATTACATAGATTTTAGTTTTAGTTGAAAACACAACCTCTTTAATGAAAAAAACATTTGTCGCTGTGAGAAATGACAACTTATAGTATGCATAATAAATTGTTTAAACTACTGGGAGCAGAGAACACAATAAACTGCTATTTTCATATTTTTGCCTCCCAAGTAAAAACAAATAGCAAAAAAATTGGAAAACTGACAAATGTGCATAATGTAAAATATAAAAAATATTTGTCAGGGAAGCTTAGGAGGGGTATCTGAGGTGATATTGTAAGTGATACTTTGTACTGGGGGGTAAGAAACTCTGTGTGCTTTATATCATTTAGCCCTGAAAGCATTTCAATCATGCCAAAGTAAACATTGTTTTGCAGAGAAACATGACTTTTTGGTAAAGTAAGATAGGTGATAGCAATAAAAGTAAGTGAGTTTTAGGAAAATAGGATTGGAGGCATCGCTGCAGAGGATATTAGTGTTGGTTGATGTGTGTCACTGCCTATTTTGTCCCTCTTTCATCGTCCCACCCCCTCCACTGGCACTCCCCTACCGAGGAGGATTGGACTGCACAGCACACAGCGACTCCTGCCTCCTCGCATTTTGTTGTTTCATCCAAGAGTCTCTCCCTTTTTCGACTTTTCTTTCAGGTCACTTAGATCCCCTTGTCTTCCCTGTCACTTAACTTTCTTTTCACCCCCTTCCAAAAAAAAAGAACTCTAAATCCTTTATCTTCTTTATTCAACACTCAGTCACCATCACAAGGCTTTTACTGCAAAGAGCTTGTAAAAAAGGAATGAAAAAGATGAAGCAGTTTGTTTTGAGGAGGACCTGCAAATGTGTAACTCTCTTATTCTATTACATCATGCTTGCTATGTGTGGTCAAATGCTTGGATTTCTGGCATAAGCTTATTTTTTTCAATAAATTAAGCTGTAAACTGTTAATAATTGGTGCAAAGTTCACAAATAATTGTAATAAAACTTTATTTTGACCACAGAAAATCTCAAAAGCAAGGCCAAGTGATGATGTGAACACTTAACAAAGACAGAACTTTCTGTTTACCTGTTATGATAAGTGTGTTGTTGGCACAGGTGTGTCAAGCTAAAATAAACTGGAGTTTAACTACAATACACAAGTTGTGTTATGTTGTTTTGCTTCACTTACCACCAAAACTTGAAAATATTCACCTGTTTAAAACTAAATGACAGCAACAAAGAGCGAACTGGACTGTTTGGTCAACCACAGCTCTTGAGAGCAGCTAACTTAGCTTACAGTCAGAAATTAGCTAGTCAAAGGAAGGAAAACTGTGATCTGGCAACACTGGTGAATTAGCTACAAACACACCACTTCAGAGAGATAATAGATAGAAGATAGCACACACACAGGTAAAATTTTGAAACACAGTCATGTTAAGAGCATTTAAGAGGCACTAGGTAGCCGGCTGGCTGTCTGTTAGCTTGGAAATGATCACTAGTCCAGGTTTGCTAGTGCTGTAACAACATCAATCAGCATACTTTTATTTATATGTGATTCTACCTAGTGCCAGTCAAGTGACACTTACAGGAATCAAGGTAAGCCTGCACCAGGAAATTATCCCCTTTGAAACTTACATTTAATGTCAATTGTCACATTAATGGTTTCTTTGGGGGCATGTTTGTACCATGACAACAGTTAATTTCATGCTAGATTTGACACCTGCAGGATTTTGGGTTTTTTTGCATTTAAAAATTCCTGAAATACAGAAGTAAATAGTCCAGAGCAATTCGAGGGAACAATATTGTCCTTAACTGCCCCCTGGGTAAAGACTGTTTCTGGCTGCAGGTCTCTAATTAACAGCATTTTGTGTTCTTGTGTATTACTGTGTAAATTCCAACATTTTTTTGTCACGTACTGGATTTTTTTTTAAACCCACTTTATTGTAGCCCTACTATCCTGGAAAACATTCAAACTACCGCTGATTCCGATGACAAAACAGCATTTTGCTACATAGGAGGAGAGAAGGAAAGGAAAGAACATTGCCATCATGGGAGTACAGCATAATTGGAATATGCTCTCGCACACACTGAGCTTCTTCACCAAGTTGGTCAATGCTTTCTGTGCTAAATGGGCAAAAAAGATACCCCTGTGCGTTCTTTACACTATTTATGTCTGACTTGGGGGACACTAATGACTCCCGTTAACAATGTCCATGCTTCTAGCCCATGGTTATTGACTTCAGGCCCATTAGCACACATTGTAGCTCCCTCTTTTTAGCTCTCTTCCTTACTTACTTTGTGTTTTATGAAGGTGACTGCAGACAGAATACATTTGCAGGCAAACGCAAGCACACACTCACACAGAGTTGATTGATAAGTTCATAGCCTCAGTCAAAAGGGGTCAATTTTAGGAAAGCTAACACAGTTATTTTTTTTAACATAGTCCCGTCCCTACATTTACATACTTAGCCCAGTGATCATGAAGCACACAGATCCCTTCTTTGTGGAAGTTGCAGTCACAGCAGTGACAATGTCATCATCACTGTCAAAATGGCAACCTTCGTCTTAGAAAAGAGGCTGTAATCTGAGGTTTGACATAGGGAAGGTGTATAAGCACAGCAAAAAAAGTTCAAATTAAAGAACTGTGACCTGGAAAAACAGTGTTAAACTCTACCTTCAGCCATTTAAGCATATTGTGTTGATAGGTGTAAACTGCAGCCTATTGTGTTAGTGCTGAAATAAAGTTATAATGAGACCCATATCACCCATTTCACTTATGAGCTCCAACTGCTGAAGCACAGAAGAATTTCGGAGAGTCAACTCCTTTGCTTATTCCATCTAATCAAGCAACCTTGAAATTACGGCTCTTCATCACCACTGTCTTTCCATCCATGTAACTTTGTCTGCTGTCAACCAACTTCTAGCACCTGACAGTAATGCTAACCACCTACAAAAACACACTCCTCCACCGTGCGAGTTTATAACAGGGCATCAACAACAGACAGTCTGCAACATTCATTAAATCTCTAAACTAGTCCCCCCTGAATTTCCCTCTTTTCAAGTTCATCTTCTAACAATACCCAGAAGCATTGAAGGAGTTATTTTTCTCTGTAATTGTTCCTCTTCCTCCTCTTCCCTTCCACATTGGGCCTGGAGAGATTCAAAAAATCCCAGTCCCAGTATGTAAAAAAAATAGTTCGTCTCAAACTAACATGAGGCCTCAGCATTCTGAGTTTGATTGAACCGGATATCTTCTCCAGTTAATGGTGTCCTTAGTGTGATTTTATCTCCTTGTGTTGCATTTATACACTGCAGGTCAGTAAAGAAATACTGCAGAGACTTAAAGAGGACCTACACATCTCTACTTTTGTAAGATTATCACCTAATTTATCTAATTTTAACTGTTATGTTAGCTTTAACCAAACTGAAACAATGGATTTTTGCTCAAAATGATGAATCTGGACTTTTTTCCCCATTGCCGAAGCCAGTGAAATGGCTTTTGGTAGGTAACAACAGTGCAACAATGTTAGAGTCATGTCTGACACAAAATAACAAACATTCTCTGGTTCTAGCTTTGTAATTTGCTAATCATTTGTGATAAATTGCTGCATTTCCTCATTATTTAGGTTAAAAATGAAGACGCTTTGGGTTTTGGACTGTTGTCTGGACAAAAGAAGTCACTTGAAGGCAGCACTACTTTAAGCCCTTCTTTCAAAATACTGTTTGGGTATGTTAAAATTCGAAATGTTGGAATCTTTTCTTTTAACTTTCAGCTGACAGCCTGCTTGAAATATGTTCAGTTAGCAGCAATATTTCAACCCATTCTGTCCCCCAGTTTGTCACATATAGCAGCTTGGTCAGGTTGCATTGGCATCAGTTTTTTGGGCAGACCCCTTTAGTGTCTGTTAGATACAAATGGTGCTGTAGGGAAACTACATTGTAAACCCGTCCACATCAATACTGAATGCTCATAGCAACTCCTTCCTTAAAAGTACTAACAGCAAAAAAAATCCCAGATGGACAGAGGTTTGGGTAGAGTGTTGGGTCACACACTTGACTTTCAGTAAAAGCAAAAGTCGACAGTCTTTCTGCTAAACCAAACCAACTAAACTAGTTGCAATAATCTACACATGTATTTTTTGTTTCTTGGTGAGCGGTGTTGAATCAAACAACATCAAACCTTAGTTTATATAACCTGCATCCATCTCAGTATGTATGTATGTATGCATGTATGTATTAATTATTCATTTATTTATTCATTTATTTATTTATCATGTATTACTTCTTTAATATTATCAGGTTGAGTAAAATGGTGTCAGTTAGAATGACTGATCATTTATTAACCAAAAGCTTATCTAGTTCAGACCCTCGCATTGGTTAGAAATGTGCATTCAGGCTGTCTTACATGTACATTTGCTCTGAGTGACACACCATCACGGATGCTGTTCACATGAATGAGGCTCAGAATCCTCAACATCATTTATAAGTAAACGCTGTACTGTGACATTTCCGATTAAATTCGACTTGTAGTTAAACACATGTTGGAGATTTGATCTTGGTTCTTACTTCCTTTTTCTCGAGACAGGTTAGTGTGTTCTGTTTAAACTGTTCCCCCTTTCATTGAGGGCTCGGTGATAAGAAAAAAGGGGTCGGCACACTGAAAGTAAGAAACAAAACGAGGTGATGTGTGTAGATTATCAGCAGGTAAACACAGTGACATAATTATTAGCAAGCAAAACAAAAGATTTCTCTTTTTTTTCTACCTGCCTTCTCTCATACACACACATTTTCTTTTTATCTCTCTCTCCTGATCTCTCTCTGTGAGCTTCTATCCAGTTAGATACTGTTTGAATGATCACATTCCCTGGCATGAGAGTGCTATGTAATTAACCTATGAGATTCTTGCTGGTGCAACGTGCCTCTTGTATGCCTCAGTGGCCTCCTCTGGTGGATTATTACTGCCATCTTCTGGCCAAACAGAAACCATCCAGTGAGAAGAGGAGAGAGAGATGCAAAGAGGAAGCAGTTAATACTTTTACCCGAGTATTGCTGTGATGATGGATTACTGCCCAGTCAAAGATCTCGCTCTGTCTTTATGTCTCACATCACTTCAGAAGTGATTAGAGCCAGAAGAGGAACATCAGATGAGGAAGTTTTGAACTTCAAGTGCAAAAGAGCAAAAGGGCAAAACCCCAGAGTTGTATTATATATAATAAACACAGCTCATAGTTTTATTTTTAATCTTCAATTAATTTTAAGTAGTGTCTAATAATTAATTCACAGCTGCAAAAGAAAATAAATATAAATATGTGACAGAAAAGGTGATTTCCCAAACCTTCAATTTAATTTACTTACTTATTGAAATCAACCAATTTAATGTAGGTAAAGCCAGATATAGTTAATTCTTTTGTGCCTTGGGCCATAAATCTCCATTGCTGTGTGAAAACTGTTAAAAAACACACCAGAGAGCCAAAAAATTGTACTCCTCCACTTTTATGTGGTTGCTAGAACACAGTCCAAACTATCTTTCCAACTTATTATTAGTGTTTGATTTCAATTTTTTAGAGTAAATTAACATGTAGCAATAAATTTCTCTAAGTTTAACAAAAAAACTAGGTAACTTTCTGTCTTTAGGTTACAGCCTGATCCTGCTCCACCCATATTACTGTCCTGTTTCTGTTTCTGCTAGTTCTTCCACTTATTTCTCTTTTGTTTTTTGCAACCTCTGGAAGGACAAGTCCTCATTTTCTGCTTCAGAACAAACTGAAAGTCACAGTGAGCAGGTGAGAGACCAGAATAAAACAGAGCTTTTTAAGGAAGGTTTGCAGCTTTATTTCACACGCAGTGTCTTTAGCAGGACTTTCTTGCTGTGGCTGTCAGTAACTGTGGAGTCAAATCAGTCATTCTTCTGAAACCCACTCACTTCTTTGTGGTCTCTGAGCCTGACTTTCTTGTCCTTGAAATTGCTCTTATATTCCTCTCCTTTTGGCTATTTATATTTTACTAATATACATGACAGACATGCTCTTTTTTTATGTCACACCCCTTTACTCAGCAGAGCATTATCTCAGCAGGGTATCAACTTGGAGTATTCAGTTAAACAATAATCATCTCTGTGAAAAGGTTTATTTTGTGTCATTGTGGATGCTCCTCTTCCTCTGCCTGGCAGACAGGTGTATTAGTATCAATTTCTCTCTAATTATGTGTGTAGTAGGTGCTTACAAAGGCTAATTATACATTAAAGCTGCATTGAAGGAGTTTTATCTTAGAAGCTTGATGTAAAAACATTGTAATTATAGATAATGTGGGTGTAATTAGGTACTTCCTAATGAACAGACTTTAAATGAGATGTTGCTCGGATGAGAGCAGGACCTAGATAGCACTTGGAGACTTTTTGAACTTACTTCTAATGTATTGTCCTCACTTACTTCTCCCAAATGAGCTCGCAACAACAATCTTTGATGTGAAAATGTGGGGTTCACTCATCAAAGCAACCTCGCAGCACAAGCTAATCGATCCAGTGGCTGCTGTGTCTGTGCCTGTCAGATTTTAACACATGGCACAAGCTCCGTGATATCTTGGTCTCGTTTTCTCCCTCTGCACATAAACCCTGAACATTACCAAGTATCTAAAATCATTCTATGCTGTTCTGGCTGAGATGTATGAGAATTGCATGGCCATGTTTCTGTATAAAACTCTTTCTTTTTAGGCAAGAAGCATTAAAAAAACATACACTTTTGTCTTTTCTTGCCTTGCTGCTGCTGAGATCATATTCTAGCCAGGGTGATGCAGCTGACAGCCATGTTGTTTAGCAGTGACTTTGCTTTCTTTTAATACCTTTTTCCCCCTGCTTCACCTCGTCTCTCGCTGCATTCCTCTGCCATCTTCCTTATCAAAGTAAAGGGATGTAATTTGCCCACCTCCCTGCTGTGTTTGATATTCTCACTTTCCTCCACACTGATCCATCAATCACAGAACCACACTTTGATCCGAACACGATTGGCCATGAAATAAGTGACATTTTTTTTGCCCTGACATATCACATCCACTGTTGTCATTATGTCCAATCCTGTGCAAACCAAAAGTCTTTGAAAATCCTAAAAGTTT
>JAPZDV010000006.1:16737836-16764700 GCA_029814665.1 Acanthurus lineatus
AAGTTTAATCTTTTTGCAACAAGCTATTCTTTCAAGCTTTTCTTTACTTGTTGTATTATGTTTCATGGCCTCTGTTGGTTCTCTCTGAGCCAATGTTGTGAAGGAACGCGAGGGAATGTCAAATGTTCAAAGTTCAAGCAAACCATTTGTCTGTGCACAAAAGACGGGATACACAGCAGTTACCTTTTTTCAAAAAGTGCTTCAAGTGCCAACTTTTATTGCAGAAAACACCATAAAGCCCCGAAGAAAAATAGACATTGCTGATTGTTACGACTTCTCCTCCTGTGCTTCATTTACCATTTTTGTGCTTGTGGGAACAGTGCAAACTCTGGTGGACCTCAAGCTGCGTCAAATGCCCACATCCACTGCAGAACATCATATTGTCAAATGCTCTGGAATAACACCGCGAGGACACTCTTTCATTTGATGCCAGTCCATGCCTTTGAAGCTGATGGGCCTTGAGATTCCAGTCACATTCAGCCTCGTTGTCTCGTTGTTGCTCAGGTCGGCTTTTAACTTGTACTGTAGGTTCTTGGGAATTCGCAGAAGGGGTGAAGGACATGGAGTGACATTTGTATTTTTTAAAGGATATGCTCTGCCTAAATGTTGATGTTTTGTTCCCTGCAGACCAAGAAAGAGAGACAGAGATGTGTGACCAGACTTCAGTCCATCCACTAACGCCCTTTGAAAGCCCTCCCTTGGCAGACATGAAAATGCTTTTAGTCAAACACATTATTCAGACTTTGGTGCCCCCTGTCTGCTGCCGCCAGCGTCGCAGAGTTCATCCCCTGCCCTACGGCACTCTGTTTGTCTGCTCAGGCTGGCTAAACGCCTGCCTCCCAAACCAGACGAATATGTTTACAAATCAACAGAGCCAAGTGGGTGTGACTGGGCTGCTGTGTTGAGAAAGCTGATTTAGGTCCGCTGAGCAGCTCTGATCCATCAACAGACCACAGAGTCATTTCACAAGCCTGTTTTTGTGAGATGTTCCCTTCTCCCGAGCAGTTAAAATATGAAATGAAAGAGTAAAAGTCAGGCTCATGCCAAGTAACTGCTCAGCCCGTGAAAGGGTGAAATATCACTTCATTCTTTCCATATTTTGTCTCCCAACGGTTCTCGGTTGCAGTGCCTTCAACCTTCACTGAGAGGAGCCTTGCTGGGTGCTTTTTCTCCCCTGATGACAGTGGCCTGACTGTCATTTTGATGCAGGCCTAGTGATTTTTTCTGAAGGGAACAGAAAGGAGAGGGAGGGAGAGACAGGAGAATTAGAATGTATTTCAGGTCTGAGGCAAGTGGTGCATTGCTGCAACTCGTATCTCAGGGAAGAAGGGAGTTTAAAAGGAGGGATGTGGAGGAGAGCAGGTGGGAGGGGTGGAGGCTTTCGCAGCGAACTGTTGCTAGGAAACACTTGTGGCATCTCTACTCCTTCTCGTTGAAATGCCAGAACCAACTGACAAAGAAGCCGGAGTGAAATGTCAGTCCTATCCTCCCAGGAGTTTGAAGAATGTGGCGCGTGTTTCTATTTAAGTAGCCATGTTTATCAAAGGGTTCTCATAGAGTCAACACAAGCCTTTCTTCTGCCGGAGCAGAGAGTGTTTAGGATGCAGGAGGGCTGGCTGGAGTTTCTGCTGCCTCTTTCTTGTCTTCTGTTTGTCTGCTTGGCTGTCTTCCTTTCTTTATATTTGTTTTTTTTTCCCCACTGCTTGTTCCATCTTTCTAGTTTTTCTGTGCACGTCCTCACTGCATCATGTCCTCCCCCTCTTCACTTCCATCACTCACTCACTCACTCACTCACTCACTCACTCACTCACTCACTCACTCACTCTCAGCTCGCTCGCTCTCTCTCAGTTGAGCACAATTACTCCAACCCCTATTATTCTCTCTTTATTCTCTGTCTTTTATTGGTCTCCCTGGCTCCTTAATTCCCTCTCTCCTTTGCAAATTCCAAGCCATATGGTCCATCAGTGTAATCCTCTGCCCAGATATTTGATTATCAAAGCTGTCTTGCTGAAAAAAAAGGCTCAACTCTCCACAAGCCACTACTGAGTCCATTCCCCTACACTCAGTAAATTATAATTCAGAGAGAGTAACCAGCTCTGAATTAGAATAAAAGCATTCAAATTCTGCACTGACCTCATCTGCACCACAATACATCAGTAGAGTTAGATACACTTAAACATACAGATGAAAAGAAATGACTGTAAGGAACAAAAAAATCAAATAATCCATCTATCTCTGGACTTTTCAGTCAGCTGTGGACAAAAAGGAACACTCGTATTACTAATATTAAGTAAAAAACAAGCAAAAATAGGTGTATTGCACTTCTTTTTACATAATTATTGACCTCTTTATTAAATAAATCCCTGATACACTCATGCTAGCTAAAACTATTTTTTTGCTTTCTATTTTGTAAGTAAGGACATAGCAGGACCAGAAATAAAGACGTTTAGATGAGCTTCCACGTTGTTTTACCGTAACTAATCAGAAGGATTTCCTTCACACAGTTTTCCTAGAGCTTTGAACTGGATTACCATCCATGTAACCTTGAAGAAATCTGATTTTCTGTCTTCAGCTTTCACCACATTAACACTGCACAAAGCACACTCTTAAATGCCCCATATCCTCATGCTGTACCATTCATCCATGCACCTCTGTTTCACTCTCCCACTGGGAGGGGATGAATTCATACCATTGATTGACTTCCATTGCTTTGTGTGAGGCCTTAAAGCTAATTATCTCATAATAGATGCCAGACTCATGCAGAATAACGATTTTTGTTTAACTCATTATAGGGGAGAAGCCGGGATTGTCAGCATGCAGGAGCAACAGTCCTTTGCTTGCCGATTACTCTGCACATACTGTGGGTTTTTGTGGCAGGTGTAATTGGGACCATGAAAGGAGACCGAGTCCTTGTCTGATTTCTACTACACGAGCGCTGCATCCTTAAGTGAAAATATCAACATTTTTTAAAATTTTTACCATCTATTTGGACTGGCATAAAAGTAATAATATGATTTTATGTTGCAGTTTTGTAGTGTTTGATATCGTACCTAACTACATTTCCTGCCAAAGCAGAATTTGGAAAACAAATACATATTTCAGGAGACAGGTTTGTAATATAATAAAGTAATGAATTGTAATAAAATGTCTCCCTAAGTAAGAACATTATAATAAAACTTAACATTCCCTATAAAATATTTTAAACATCCCAGTATTTCATTACCTGGTGATTCTCCTGAAGGTAAAAGTGTCACAGAAAGAATAAGAGTCACAAATAAAAGCTGCAGAGAGTTACAAAACAAAGAAAAACTGAATTTGTCAGATGTTGCTCGGCTGATATAACTAATTTAAAAGGTGCTGGAAGGTCATTTGTACAGACTTTACTCAAGCCGCTTCTTCTCAGAGGTCAATAACTAGCTCTGTGTAACTTGCAGTATAGCAACAAAAAGTCAATAAAGTGAGCCTTTTCCAGCAAGTAAATGGGTATGTTTTCTAAAGGCCAATATCAATATTGACAGTGGGGGGGCATCCTGTGGCCCAGGCCTGCAGCTTCCACAGCAGGCTGGTTTTCCAACAGTCCCTGCTTTGTGTCTCTACCCACTGCGCCAGCCGCCACACTACAACTTCTCCACAAGACCTGTATGTATAGTTTCATTTTCTTTTACTAGGAAATCTGAGCAGTATTCAGTCAGGAAAGGATACTTGGTCTGCTTCTGTTTTGCATTTGAGGTCTGAGATATATTTTCTGCTGCTTAAACTGAGTCTATGTGCAAAAATATGCTTAAGATTTGACTCTAAGGGTGAGTTTTGTAAGAATTAATCACCCAAATTTACCTATTTGACTGCTTAAAAAGAGAAAGAGAACTTACCTGATCAGATGAAATAGGTTTTCTGTGTTCTGTCATTCTGCAGATTTCTGAGCTCTGACTTAAATTGATGAAAATGCTGTTAAGAGTCAGTCTCATTGCAGCTCTGCTAGGATGCTGTAAGTAACCTCCTGCATGTGAGACATACCACAAAGTTGCAGTATCAGTATGCCTGAAGTATTTCTGTGCATTAGCTTGACTGTTCTGAGTCAACCATCCAAGCTCAAACACACAGACACGAACAAAATATTTATATACAAATAGGTAGTATAATCACGCATCTGCAGGCACACTCACACACAGCAATTTGACATTCCAGTGTGGGCTAATAAGATCACTAAAATAGAAACAATAAATGGTGTAGAAATATCAGCCTGTCCCTGGCGATTAACATGAACTGAGCCCTATTAGCAGACTGTAAACTCCTGTAAACACAAACCTTGGGGGGTTTTTTGGCCTATTGCTGGAATGACTGTGTGGTGGCGCAAGTGGATGAGATATTTTAAGCATGATTGAATGCTTAATGTAACATTACATAATTGCATCTAACAGAAAAGCTTATGGCTCATTCTGACTCCGAGGGATGTTTGAGCTACATGAAAATGTGAGACATCTCGTCACAGAGATAAAATGTTTGCTGCCACAACAGTGAACACAAACCTTCTCTGCAGATGCACTAAAAGTATCTAGAAATTCGTATGTCAGCCATGTTTGTCATTGTTTGAATTAATGTGTTTGTTACCTGGTTACCATGTTTCTTTAAAGGTTAGTTTTGTGTGTATCTGTAGTAGTTCACACACACACACAGAAAACCTTGTTATAAAAGTCAGGGAATGAAACAGTGACAGTGATATGGCAGCTGCTGTACACTCTCTTTTACCAAAAAAGCTATTATTTATTCTTTTATACCCAAATTCTTTTGTGTCTTATGTGTATATTCGCCAGAAATGTCAAACAATGTTCAAACCCACCACTCTTCAGTTTAGTCTTAAAAAACATGGAAATCAAGGCCTGGAGATTAAATTTTTTTTTTTTTTAATTCACACGAAAACTTTTTTTTGCAAATTTTGCTAAATCTATATGTACTTGATGTTTTTTCATGCTTTTGCTATTTGATAGATTTGGTTCCACAAACACATAGAAAGAAAGAAGTCAAAGGTCCAAACAGTTGAATGACACAATAAACAAATGGCAAAATTTGAGTGCAGCTTTCCACAGCAAACACATTGATTATATGGTTGAGACATAATAGCGCTTTGTGTTGCCTGCAAGCACACGTAGGACATCATGAAAAAAATAAACAGTCTCTGTTTAATCTGGTGCAGTTAATATAATGTGAAAATGTATTCTTGCATAAGCAACACATTGCATTTGATGTGTTCTTTCAGCTTCACAGGGATTTGGATAGCTTCAAATGCTCTAACAACCAGAGCAGGCAGCCCTGTTTTGTTGCAACCATCTAGCAATGCGCTAACAACCAATTAGCAAAACACCACTACATCATGCTCCAGATGAATATAACTCAGACAAAAGGCACACTGACATGTTTGTCTCAATTTCTTTTTTTTTTTTTACCTTTTTCTGGGGTTGTTTTTTGTTCACATGCTGAGAAAAAATTGCTCTTTTCATGCCACAGTTGCCCTCTAGCTATCCTTCCAGACTGCCTCCCAGTCATTAAGGCCTTTTTACTGATAAGCAGCTTCTTTCAATCAGTGAGCCCAGCGTGTGTTCCCGTGCCAGGGCAGTGTGATTGAAATATTTTCTGTGCCTCTGAGGTTAATAGACTTAATGAAGATCAAAGACTCATCACTGGGCAGGATAATTAGTATTCTGTCAGTATGAAAACACACTATGAATAACTGAACAATGACTCCATCTGTCTATATCAGTGACTGTAAATAAAGATGGACGACTTACACCGTTTTCAGCCAGCGTGTCTAAGCGGTAAGCTAAGATGTACTTAGAGACTTTGTTAAACTGTTAAGAGAATGTTATGAATAATCATGTTTAACAAAAGCACTTCAAAGACATAATCAAAAGCAAGTTCCCTGAACTCATTAAAGTTTTTTCATTACCATCCATCATTTGTTACGGTCTAGGCGGTTTACTTCTTAGCTTTCCTTATTTCATCACAGGATTTTTATGGTATTTTATAGCAATCAGCAGTCAGGTGTGACTTGGAAAATTATCAAATTTGCTTCAGGATCCGAGAATTTTGGAGAATAGTAATTTAGTTTTCTTTCTTTTTGATCATGCTAATTTTTTTTTTTTGTGATTAAAGAAACTACATCCAAAATTGAAAGTAATCCCACAAAAGGTAAAATTAATCCATGATTAAGGAAGTTTGTTTCATGCCACATTATCGCTTTTTTTTCATCCTCCTCTCTTTACTCTCTAAGTACCCTTTCATCTCTCCTCAAGATGTCCTGCTAAGTTGTGCTTTAGAACATGAAAAGAGGGAAGGTGAAGTACTGCGAGGCCTTGACAAGAATGCTGACAGTAACATCAAGGTGACGGGAAATTACACAACGGCAAATGACAGGAGACCTAAGGCTGTATCTTCAAGAAAAAACGTCAAGAAGACAGGAAGTAAGAAAGCTTCAACGAGACCAAGAAATGACAGCGGCTGCGTCAAACTGGGAGGCATCTGCCAGCCAAACCGTTACATCTGCCAAGGACGATACTTAAAAGACAAATGTTCGGGGGCCAAGACACGGCAGTGTTGTATGCCAGGTAGAATGACACAGCTGCACATAAATACAAGCACCATACCTGCACATAAGCAAATATTACAAACACTAAATGAAAGTGAGGAACCTCCAGCTCATGGCCTACTTTTCTACACAGGCATATAACTGATTTTTGCCAAGTAAGGATTAAATGGGTTATGTATGCTTTCCTGTCTGAGTCATGAAACTGTGTTATTGTGGGTGTGAGGCTGTATCAGTGTCTGACAGACCACAGGCATAGAAAAGCATCATTACATGACATTTCAATGGTGTGTTTCTGCTGTAATTGGCCTTATTTCCACATGAATAGCACATGATGTGACTCAGTGGATGTGATGTTTTTTTAAAATATAATTTCAATGCTTGGCTGTTTAGAATCCACTGCAGCAGACTTAAATAAATGATGCATTTTGGGAAGAAAAGTACTGGCTCTACATTTTGCTTTTCTCTAAAGGTGGAGCCTGGAGCATCCTTTGTGCTGGTCACCACAACAACAGAGTGAGGGCGTGTGATGAGCACGGCTGTGGAGCTTTAAACTCCAGGAGGTGATTCTTCTGGATCTCATTTTTATGCTTAAACCCCAAGATTACTCATCTTTCTACTCAACTGTTTCTAGAGGCAGATGAGTTGATTATGCATTTATTTCAGTTGTTTACTAAGTGGCTGCTGACTTGTCCTGCCATAAGATCAACCTCTTTATGAGTAAACATGATGAGCAATCATTCAAGGTGAAGTCATTTAGAGGAACAGCTCATTTTTACCCACCAAATCTTCTATCCAGTCGACACTAAAGGGAAAAGAGAGATGTTTTAAAGATGATTCCTCTGGGCAGAAGGCTGAGCAGACGATGACTGTCTCCATAGCCAGACGCTGTTGAAATAAAATGGTTTTAAGATGGCTGTTAAATTCCAATCTTTTCTCTCACTCCTCTTACAGGGGTGATTACCGACATAAAGCAGTGGACCTGGTATGCGATGACTATGGCATCGTCAACACTCCATTCTCAGGCTCTCTGGCAGGTCCAGTGAGTCAGAAAGACCCCAGTGGGAATCAGTATGATGGAGTCAAACTTCTCAATGATGGTAAGAAGGACATGGTTTTAATACAGTGATTAAAAGTGAGTGAATAAAGGAAAGAAACCTCTGAAGATTTTAAAACAACATTAAAAAACTGTTGGATCCAGCTTTTTAAAGTGTTATTTCAATCATCACTGACATAGAAACCAGTGTGCATGTCACTATTTTTGAGTTTATCTGTCTGCTAAACAAATAAAAGTAGACTGTTCGTTTTCACTTGATGATGACAGTATATATAGGGAATAAAAAATCAGAGTCTACTGCTGTTCGATCAGTTCAGAGAGGTTAAAACGCTCGTTGTGAAGAAGGATAAAAGAACAGATAAAGCATAATGGTAAAAAAGTCAGGGCATTGCCAAAGTTCAAAAAGACCTTGAATGTCTTCAAAACATTACCTGGCAATCCATTTGACAGTTGTCAAGACATTTCACTGAACCATAAATTTTAATCTGCTGGCAGTGCTATGGAGCAAAAGCCTGCAGATTGCTAAAGGCAGAAGGATTTATGATCAGAGAACCAGGAACATCTGAACCAAAAATTGTACCAATCCTTGTGGAGGACAGAAATATTTCACTAGATAAGTGAGGTTTGCTTTGTTGGTGGTATCGAACAAAAAGTTGGGTATTAAATAAAGTCATTAGGATCCATTTTTCTGACCAACTAACTGAAGGACCGACAGGGTCTTAATAGATCATAGCTAAAAATGATGGGCTCTATTTTCTGAAAATTGCATGTAGAAGTCATACTGATATTTGCTACAGCTGAAAATATTAAAAAGTCAAGTTTTTTAAACCGTTGTAACCTTGTGCTGTTAACTCTGAAGTAAAATCTGTTCATTTTCAGTGTATACGTCCGTGGCTAGGGCGAAGGAAATGTAAGGATTTTATGGTGTGGGCGTTAGATTGGGATGAAAAAGATGGAGTGATTTAGAGGGATTAATCAAGGTTTTGGAGGGTAGGATGCTAAGACTCCAATGAACTCCTGGTTGCCTCTAACACTGGGACCCAGCTGTATGTGAGACCGAAACCCCATCAAAGGCTGTTCATGAGTAATGACCCCCACTTAGGGCCTTCATTATAGAACAAAGCAATGCATCAGCGTTTGTGTGTGTGTGTGTGTGTGTGTGTGTGTGTGTGTCAGTGGAGCCCCGGCAGATGAGCGGACACATGCCTCCATATTGCCTGTAAATATATATTTGTGTCTGTTGTGTGAGGGAGTGTATTTTTTTTTGGGGAGCATTCTGCGTTGATAAGGCACCAGAGTGATGAGTAAACATCATTAGTCCTCATTCTGCTTCTACCCCTAATTGAACTGTATTATCAGAAGAACACATGTACTGTCAGCTCCTTTCATCTCGGGGTAAAGCACAGACATGATTAGACATCACAGAGACACATTACCTCGCCATGATACCCACATTAATGCTGAGACAGTCATCATTAGGAGGATTTTAATGATGGTGTCGGGTTGTAGACTAGCCTACTTTTGGGTTGTTTGTTTTAAAGTTGGCAGTGTGCTTGTTTTTGTATACAGAATGGTGAGAAGGAGACAGTAAGACGGTTTTATTTTGGTTCATGAGTCTATGTGGATCCATTGTAGAATAACAATAATGGTGCAATTACATTTCCAAATTAAGATTTTGTCATGTGTGCCATATGTTTGCAAAATTTGTAGACAATGCATTAACAAGAACTTATAGCTTTTAAGAAGAAGTTGCTCAAGGTGAGAGGGATGTAAACATTTTCTAACTCCTTTGTTTGTCTTTTTATTTTAATCATTGATCATTTACTCCTATTGTTCACATCCATTCACTGGTGGTATAGTTACAGCTTTCTGCTATCACTTAGTTCACCTGCATCCACCTTTTTCAGTTACTTCAATTAGAAATACATAATTCATTTCTTATAGATTTACTCCATAATGATAAAGTGATGAGGACCACTTTAATTAACAGATATCAATTAGCTTCATTTCCCAAAAATGTTCTTAGTTGCATAAGTGAGCTGAAAAAAGTCATTCTTGGTATTACAACCAGCTCTTTATATCATAAAAATGTCATCAATATCTCCATATTATTAAAGAAAAAGTACAATTAAACTAGTTAAACTGGATGAAGCACAAAATAAATAGGATTGTTTTTGTGTCTCTGTCATTCAGTGCACTGTGTTAAGATCTTCAACATCCGTCCGTACCGTTACATCGGCCCGGTGGCTCAGGGAGAAGCCTTGGGTTACGTGTTGCCGCTGCAGGAACGTTTCTCCGGCATCACGTCACACCTGAAGCTGCAAATGTGTGACGGCACTGACCCTTCACCTTTCATATGACCTCTGACCTCTTATTTTATATAACATCTGGGTCTTTGCCATGAAATATGACTTCTCTACATACAAATTACTCGACTATTCACTATTCACCATTCCTTGACTATTCACTGTTCGCTTTAATGCAACCTGTAACCTCTCACCTTTTGAAAACTCTCAAAATTTGACCCATTACCATACTGATATATCCCTAATGACTAAAAAGTGATTGCGGCTCTTAATGTTTATTCTGACATCTCCGGGCCTTGAAAATGAGCACTTCATTGTTTCAAAGCACTCAAACATAATATCACATTTAAAATATGGTCTTTGATACAACAGTCCAAAGTCTTTATCCTCTGTGTAATAGCTATGGTTGAAAGGTTAATTTTTTTCCTCCTAGAGACAGCTACGTCAGTACATTGTTCTTTCAGCTTTAAATGACTGATGTTCCTTTATGTCTATTTTCTCTTCTCCTTTCTGATGAAAAAGCTTCCATTCCTTAACATGGACTCATATGATCCCTTTTCTGTAATTTCTTTGTGTTGGGTGATGTAATAAATTCCTTCTTTCATTTCTGCTTTTTATTGTGTTTTTTTTTTTTAAATTTCCCATAACCCTGCTGGAAGCAAAATGTATGTTTTGACAAGCTTTAATTGGGGAGTCGCATATAATTGCTACTTGTCATAAATAATAAATTGCTGTAGTTTCTTAATACCATTCTAAATTTTAATTTACTACCACAGTTCTGACTCCTGCAATTATTTTATACAAATCAGCTGGATTTCTGCAAGAGATGTGCCATCACACATGGAGGAAAACTGCCACATCTACAGTATTAATGTAATGATGACAAAACACCAAAAGATGGAGCTATTATGCAACAAAATTGGCAGTCAAATTTAAACGTTGGTCCTTTTTTTCTTAAATTATTATTTTTTTAAAATATGTACATATAAATATGACTTTTAACTTTTGATATGTTTATTGTTTTCAGTTTTTATTAAGAGTATGTTACATATTACCAAAAATTACATTATAATAGTTTGATATTGGAAGCAGAAAAAAGGTGTACTGACACTTATGAAGCACTTTTCTATAAAGTTTCACGTTTTTAACCATTAATATATAGCCAGTCAATATCCACAGTAAAAAGTAACTTAACTTACTAATTAACTGGAAATATGCGGTAGATTAAAGCTCAAATTTATTTTCATTAATAAATTAAGTGCTTGAAATGAGATAAATGACCATGATTTCGCTATTTGAGTCCTCAGAGATTGCCTATAATAAACTGCCTCAGTATAACCGATATTTACTTGAATCTGTGTATTTTGTGGATTGGGGTTAGAAATGAAAAGTGTTTCATACATATGGGATCAAAATCTTCACACTGAGTCATGTTGATACAGCTTTAAGTGAACGGATTGAATCCTTTGGCTCGGTGATCCCTGGGCCAGCCTGCGGTTCGCTGTGACGCTGGAGGGTTGGTCCTCCAAGCGCGTAATGAAGAGTCCCAGTCGCTCAGATGGGAGTGGGCGAGCTGGGATAGGCTGGGAGTTTGGTTGGAGCCGTCACCGTGACGGGACTAGGCGTGAGTAAAAAGAAAAAAAAAGGAGGAAAAAAAAGGGAGAACCAAGTGAGAAACTTCTGGCCTGTGAGCGGCTGAATGTTGGACAGGAAACTTGACGTAGACAGCTTTACGGAAAAAAAAAACAGCGTTTGTCGTGTTCAGCAGTTTGCGGAGCGGCGCGGATGACAAAAGACGCGTCGCGGTGCAAACTTTCTCAACCGGGTTTGAAAGCTCCTAAAAAAAAAAAAGCCAAACAACGGGGGATTTGATCTGTTTTTTTTCTCTCTCTCTCTGACGGAGGCGTAAAGAAGAGGACATCATGCCACGGCGCACCGTGCAAGAAGTAACTGTGCAAGATGTCCAGAAGCGGAGAAATCCGAACAAACACTACGTAAGGCTCGTTTAATTATCACTACAATGGCGCTTTACTGCTCAAAGCGAGCAGCACGGGGCTTATGCTCAACTTCTTCTCCTTTTTCCTGCTGGGTTAAGCAAAAACAAAGAGAGTATCAAATTACAGTTTACCGAGCCACCCGAAATGGACAGAAAGAGTTCTCAGATCATCTGTGGTTATTATAATAAAGACAGTTATCACCGGTGTGAGTAGAGACACTGATTTATTAAAATCACAGCAAACCATACAGTGCAGGAAAGTTTAACACCTTTGAAGTTCTAAAGTTTTGTTTATTCCTCGATGGTTTTCAGGTTGACTTTTATGTTCTGGGAAAATGCTTTTGGATTAGGTGTCAAAACTAACCAGCAACTTTTGTCATTAACTCCTTAGAGAAATGTATGTATGTAAAAAGAGATGTTTTTATTATCATTATCACCAGAGTCTGCAATCCAAAAGAATCTTATCCAGTGTTTTTCATATGCCTGCTGCCACATGTGGGCCATCATAAAGGAAAGACCCAGATAAAAAACACTTAATAGGCAAATCAATCCGGTCAACAAACTATTCACACCAATCCCCATGAGGATGGAGCTCAAATGGAGCATTTCAGCTTTGTTACGCTTCAGGCTCTCCAATTTATTCAGAAAAAACATACCTTTAGGCACCGGTAACCAGGAAGTATGACTTACAGGGTCATCACAGTGAACAGTGGCAGGATTTCATCAAGAAAATAGCAAAACATCACAAGGTAATGGCATGTGTCATGTGACACTTGCGGTCTCATAAAGTCAGCTCTGTTGGACAGAACCCTGCATAGTTTTTTTATTTGTGCAACTTTTAGGATTTATTTTCATTGTGCATTTCCTGCTTTTAGTCAAATTTATTGTTGATTTAACTGCTTGAGTATTCAGTTGATTGAGACATTAAAGTGCTAATATCTTGATGTCAGGATGTAAAACTGTCATAATCACAATTAATGTTTGTCGATTGCAGAGTTAGTGGCAGTTTAGGGAATCTGTTTCAGTCTCTTTGCTATGTGAGGCAAGATAAATTAGGGAAAGAAAGGGAACTGATGTGTGGATACTTTTTTCTGTTTCAGCTAACATTCCTGGATTCCTACACTGCTACTGAAAAGCTTGTGTGGGAGACAAGAATGTCAGAAAGACAAAGAGCTGTTGCTCGCCTTTCTGCAAATCATAAATAATGGAGCTTTTATCGTTCTTGTCTGAAAATGAGCAGTGTGGAGTACATGTGGGCGAGTTTGTGTGCAAAAGCGAACACACTCGGTTTAAAGTAACACATATGACATCATTGGATCCGAAGGTCCAACACCAAGAGCCTCTGCCAAGGCCTTAGCAGGTGTTCCTGTTAGTTCCGTGTACATGGATGCATGTGTTGGTTTGCCTCCATCAATGTGTGAAAGTGATGTCAGGACTGAGGGACCAACAGCCTTCATACCGCTGTGAGTGTTAGTGGTCAAGGACACAGAGTTCTTGAGGTCCCGTGTCTTTTCCATCTGTTTGCTCTTTGGTTCAGCCCATGTTGATCTGTGCCTCCTTTACTCTCTCTGTACACGCTTACACCCTAAAATCCTCCACAACATGCGGTTAAGAGCACAGAAAGTAACTTTAAACCTCTTCTGCTTGTCAGAGGGGAATCTGTCATACAGAAAGTAAACAACAAGACTTTCCAGAAGACTTACACAAAGTATATAAGAGCATTTTATTGTCAGTAATAGTGTTTCATTTTCTGAAGACGCTTTAGCAGAAAGTTATAGCTTTCCTTTTCTTCCTCAGAGCTAAGATTTTAGCCTCATTTGTCAGCATAAATGTTGCACTTGTAGTTTAAAGAGCTAATCTGTCTTAGTTATCTTTATTGGCTGTAAGAAAGCTCATAATAGACTCTTTCATATAATGATTCTCCCTCTTATTTATTGAGATTTAGTAGTAGCTGGTCATAAAAAGTGTGTAGATGGTCCTTCTTTGGAGTAAGTTCACACATACACACAGATTTGAGATAAACTAATACTGTTTTGGATAAAGACAGCCTCCCTGCTGGCCTCTATAGCTCCTGCAGTTGGTCCATCCATGACTATATGTGACTCTGGTGCCCTGAAAGAGGCAGCGAGGCCAGAGAAGGTCTGGGACTGCAGCCAGCAGCATTCAGCCAGACACAGCAAGCCACCAGGGAGTTTCCAATCACCTCCCTGCCTCCCCTCTGTTCTTCTTCTTTAGTGAACAGTTAAAAAACCCGAGTCTGATGCTGCTGTCGAATGCAATGAGTATGCTAGCTGCTTTTATTTTTTTTTAATGATGTTTATGGTTTATGAGCCAGATGGAATATGCAGCTGCACAAATACAAGAAGAAGTAAAAACAACAAATCAGGCATAAATAACAGTGATTTTTCTTTTATTCTAACACTTTATCTAAGAAATTCAGAATATGATATAATGTTGTATTTAAGGTTTCAAATTGAACTCATGATTCAGAGTGTCATTTTGCTGCTCAGGTCTTGATGGCAGTACCTGCTTTGACAAGGTTTCTTTCAGAGCTGTAATTTTGGAAAAAAACAGCAAAGTCATGTATCCTGCACTTATACAGGACAATGACTTCCTCCTCAGCAGGAAGTGATGCAAACGGACTGGGAAATGAAATAATAGGATATCCCTATTGCGTTCATGTGAACGGATGGTGACACTGTCTGTTCCAGGACAAGTGGGCTGCCAGCCTTTCCTCATGATACCCTGTCCCTTTAACAGATGTGTGATTATGTTTATTGGGTGTATAATCACCTAAAAATAAGCATCATGTTTTCACTTCCTCTCTTTACCTCCTATGTTCTGCCTTCAAAGAAGTGTGCCCCTTTGCACTGCCATTTTTTATATCAGCCCACAATGGAGAAGGTTGATGGTCAGATAGTTCCTGATGAATATCGACTAGTATATTTGCTATAAATCTGTACTCATTCCTGCTTATTGCTTTAGTTGATTTAGCAAATAAAATACTATTGATTGATATATAAAAACATTATTATTATGGACGAATCCTCCTTCTCTTGCATGTTCTATTCAGGTGCAAAGCCTCACTCAAATTAAAAAGAGTATTTCCAGTATGTGAGAATACATCTGACACTGTCGGCTTCTTTTTTGTGTGTTACTTGTATAAAAAGGCAACTCTGGACAGTATTTATAACCTGATTCTTCAGACATTGTCTGGATTTAAAATGACAAAACAACTTAGGAGTCACAGTACTGCAATTACTGACAGTATGAGTCAGGAGTGATGCCTTGGGGGGGTTTGGATTATCAAGTGGTTGACAGTAATAGATGTTTGTTAATTTTAAACATTCCAATCTCTTTTTTTGTCTTTTGCTTTTCCAGGTTTACATAATTAAAGTGTCCTGGAGCGATGGCAGCACAGAAATTATTTACAGGCGCTACAGCAAGTTCTTCGACCTTCAGGTGAGTAAATGTGAATGTGTAACTGCATGTCAGTGTGTAGATGTATGATGTTGTTCTTGTACTGTTTGCAAGTGTGCACAGGTCAACGTTTCAGGGGGCAATGAGTGCGACAAGTTTCACCTTTTCCATAGAGAACACAGCTCAGGTCAGGAAGCGAATGGAGTGCAGCACTGTCCTTCTGTAGACCTCATGCTTATAGCCAAGCTCTCCCTGCTCCACCCATGTGACACTGGTAATTATATTGTGCGAGAAGAGTCGGAAAATGTCCCGATGAAGTTAATAGAGGACGGTGATGAACGCGACGACCGCACTGATGACCACAGAAATGTCTGAATCATTCTCCAACGTCACGCTGGCAGTGTGTGTTGCTCAAAGAGGGAATCTCATTAGTATCCTAGTTCCTCTTCCTCTTTGGAGGGTAATGGATCTGGGGCTGTGGTCATGTCTGAGCTTAGAGAGCACAGACTACAGGAACTCCGAAGGGCAACCGCTCCTAATGAGCACATAGTCGATTTAAGCGAAACATACTGTCAGGCCTAATTGGATTAAATTCCTTTAATTGATTAGGATGTTCAGAACCTGAACAGTGAAATAAAGAACTCTAATGCTCCTCAGAGGTTTTTCTGAGCCCCCAATATTAATGTTAATGAGAGGAATGCAAACTATGTTATTACTAATTTCATTAGTTTAAATTGGGTCTAAAAAAAAAAGCTGCCAACAGTCTTAATTATAAATTTACTCATATTACAGTCAGAATTGCAATTAAACTGTAGCATTCTGTTTTTGAGGTCATGTGAGTAATAGTACACATGTAGCTATAAACAGTAATCATTGTAGTGTAGTGTAGTGTAATGAACATACATTGGCTATTAGTGTTGAGTAAGAGCTGGTGTCTGCTCTTTACCAACAGCATTTGAAAGGGTATTAAATGATTTGTGCCAACTTTGAAACTTTTGTCCATCAGCAAAAAAAGCAACAACAGTCAAAGAATTTTTCCCCTGCCACATATGCACACGTATAAGACTTTATCACTCATTAATTACTAAGGTCTGTGTTGGCACAAATATGTAGAATTTTATTGATGAGAAAAAAAGATTTTTTTTGATTTAAAAGTCTGCTGGGAGACGAGTAATGAAGATCTTTAATATTAGTATTAAACATTACCCAAAAGTGCTACTTAAGCCTGGACAACATCATCCTCAATCAATATCACATTAAACTGTCACATTTGTCTCTCTTTGCGAAGGGTTATTTTTCAGGTTGATTTTTTTTTTAACATATATAGGTTTGTCTGGATTGATAACTAAATGCTTGATTTGAAAAATTTTTACAAAAGCAAGCTTAATTACTTTTTTAATTCATTGTAAAAGGCATTTTATTCAAAGTTGATAGAAATGCTGTTCTGTTCTAATACAGCTCATATCGTGCTTAGATGAAATTAGTTTTGCCAGACATTAGGGACCTGAGAGATTGAGATATAATATTGAATTTAAACAGATTTTCCTGAACAAAAAAACAGCAATAACCTTGTTTTAGAAACTTAAAGCCATTGTGCTACTTTAGTTTAGAAGTTATTATGTTAAAAACAAGGCTTTTTAGATTGTGGTGTGATTATATGAGAGGAGGAGTTTAGGAAACACTAAAATAATCAGTATAATAGGAAAGTGAGTGAAAGTGAGAATTAGTCATCTGAGCTCCAAATAGTAACTGATTGACTGTAATGAGCATATGTGTTGCTGCCTTTTTGAAACCCCCCCAGATATTAATAACACACACAGTAACTGTCACTGATCAGTTTTATGAAAATTACTTCAGTCCCTGCTTATTTTATCTGTACTTAAGCATAATACCAGTATAAATTACTGACATAAAGACCTTTTTAATACAGGATCAAATGCATATATGAGATATTTTCAGCTGGGGCAATCCACCCTGGTATTTACCGCTGCTGTGCCATTCAGCTGCCTCCTCCCGTGTTGACAGCCTGTGGGTGGGCTCTTAGTGGTGAGGGAGATGTAGATAAACCTATGTGAAAAGATTGCAAGGCAGTCTCTTATCTCCTGTTATGTTTGGCATCGACATATTGTAAGCCACCTTGGGGCTGTTAAAAAAAAAAAAGGCAAGTCAGACTGCTCAAAATCCCAACAAGAGCTAAAAAAGAACAGAGGGATTGTATTTGTTTTGACATTGTTCATAGGATGGATTGAAATCTGTTTTTTTCCATCTTTTTAAAGATTATTTTATCAAATTCACCTGTTACACTGTGAACTCTGATAGGAAATGAGGCAGTGCTTTTAATCATTAGGTGTCATCCCACATGCTCGGCAAGTATTGTGACATCGGGCTGAGTCATTCATCTATCGTTAGCATTTCTTCATTTCCTGTTATCCTCCTTTGACTTTTTGTTTTTATCTCATCCTGTCTGTTTTTGCCGACTGCTCTGGTTATCTTTCATTCTGTGGCCTGATGCTGTTGTTCTGTTGTGTAATTCAGGATTGGTTTATATGAATAGAGCAAAGATGACACTTTAAATAAATTTGCGCACGTACTGTCTGGTCATTTTGAAGCCTCAGAGTCATATAGAAGTGTTATTCACCACATCCTGTCAGCACAGCTGGTCCAAGCTGTTGATTTTCCGGGTAACATGTGCTTTTTGCGTGATCGCTGGCCACAGACGGTGTTTACTCACTCAGTGTGACATCAATACGATTTCTACATTCATAAAGGAACATTACAGAGACACACTTGGAAAATATTGTTAGACTTTGTATGTATGTATGGATTTAAATTTGGATGATACAGCATCACTCACGCTCATTTTATTTGACAAGTAAAATTTAGACCAAGTTGTGCTGAGCAGATGGTGATCCAGACACCAAATAGAAAAATACACACAATGAGTCAACAGATAATGAGAATCTTAATGCTGATTTTTATTTCCCACCTTAATGAAAGTAGCTCTGTTGCACTAACTTTAGAGCTTTGTTATGAAAGTCGGGACAGAGCTGTTGTTCGCTGACAGACGGCTACTGAGCACTGAGGAGCTCTGAAGGTGACAACCAGAAGCACAGCTTGAATTTCTAGAGGAACAAACACCCTGAATTACAACAGATTTAGCTCTGATTTAAAGCCATTTATAGGAGAAAAGCTCCAAGTTTATTTTTGAAACTTTTTGAATTTAAAAAATGGATTAAAGTGGATATTTGGCACTAACGGCCATATATTCAGGCTGCCTTTCTCTGCTGTTGCTGGTCCATCACAGAACAGCAGCTCTCACTCTTTGTTTGGAGGCAATCCATAAAATTAGCAAAATAAAATGCTAATTTTATTAACGAGATGAGGCAGCAGAATTCCCTGCACTTATGCATAAAGGTATGTAATGCACATTATGTGTTTAGCTTGAATACAATGCGAATGAATTGAGTATTTGGCATTCTGTCGTAAAACCAGATATTTTTTTTACCATCTAAGTTACTTGTGTGTTAAATTGTGAACAAAAATAGGATGATCTATTGCTTCAGACTGATGGAAAGTGCAGAATTCTTGCCATTGGTGTTATCCTAGTGGCTTTGCAATTTTATTTCCATGTCACTAAGAACAGTTTCCATGCTGCACACGTGTCCACTCAACTTACAAGCTCAGTGATCCAACATCCCCAGTCACTTTGGATTCAGGATACACTTTTACTTTAAAACTGTAGGAAAAATCCAATACATCAGTGCTCACTCATCATTGTGGTCAGTATTGAAATTACAGTTATTTATCAAGATATTTTTTTAAAAAGTACCTAGATTGAATGGACTGGATATTGTAAACATAAAACAATTGTGGTACTGATAAATCATTTGTCAAAAAATATGAATTATATATTAACTGAACTTTCTGTGATAGATGGCCTCTTACCAATTGTGCTATCTTGATTGGGATTGGCCGCCATGATCTGCAGTTGCAGTGAATAGCATTGCATTGCATAGCCCTGTTTTAGGAAAATGGCTTGTTGTTGCTGGCTGGTTGACAGACGACAGGCAGAAATAAAACCCACTTGCTATTCCCATCACATGCATGTCTCCACTTAAGTGGCAAGAATCCAAACAAAAATTGATTGAGCATCCATCCAATGGAGCAATAAAATACCTTATGAAATAAGATCGGCAAGTTGTGCTTCACATCTTGTGATGAACTGGTGACATGCCCAGAGTGCACCTTGCTACTTGTCCAATGCATTGTGGGACCTGCTCCAGATCTAATAATAGACTGAAGTTAGTTTGGAAAAAGGATGGATGGAAATTGTACTTTAGCAGTGGGCAGTTTATGACATCAGATTTATTGTTTCAGATGCATCCAGAGAGGCAAGGAGTAAAGAACTTATATGATTTGTCTCAGGCTTTTTAGTGTGACAATAGCCCACAAAACAGTAACTCCTCCAACTGAGAGAGTAGAGGATAGTTTTTTAAAAGTCCAAGTGAGATTGCAACCAAATATGCACATGCATTGTGAGATATAGGGCTTTGGATGCTGTTGGTAGTTATAGTTGGTAGTTATAGTTGTAGTTTACATGTGTGACTTTACACAATGCATTGTGGGAAATTAAAGCAGGGGTAAGAAGCAGAGAGAAACATGACTGTACATCCTAATGTTTGACTACAATGCGCTACAATCCACTGTGACTAGAAGACAGAAGTCCAGCTGTTACTGCAGTCAAACAGTGTCTCCAACTCGATCTGCTGGAGGGTTTAGTCCAATTAGAACTTGATAATTGTTATTTGGTGGGAAAAAAACATGATGTATCTCCTGTTTATATTGGAAAAAGGTAAAAAAATTAGTGGTAAAAATAAAATAAAATATGTTAATTAAGTAAAACGTATAGTCGACTGAATGAAAGAATCAGAGGTTTACTGTTACAGGCTTGTTGCGGATAGAGCAGCCATTGTTCTCTGGTCTTTTATACTCTCATTCAAGAGAGTCTTGGGCATCTCAGACCTTCTTTATGAGGCCTTTATTTAAAAGCTGATGATGTGATTAAGGCGGATATGGACTAGACAAATTATAGCCCCTTGGAAGATTACGTTACTGTCTGAATCAGCAAGCATTTGGAAAATGAAATAACAGTGTTTAAAAGTTTACATCCTTACTGGGCATATTAACATATGGGAAAACAATGGAAAGGTTTGTCGTCCTCTTTACATCCCTGCGACGGCTATGTTTGTGCTACATGTAGTCAGCACATCATCACCAATGTGTGTCAGAGATGTAGTGCATATCCATAACTGATGAGTTTAGTAGTGATCATGGTAGATGCACTATCGTTTAATTGTTTCCTGATCAGTGTGATTCACTGATTCTGTCCACAGACTACTCTCCATTATCTGTCATCAGTAAATCTATATGGGTTTAAAGTGGAATGCATTTGCTTCTTAGAGGAACTTTGCATGATACAGTTGACAGTAGCATACTTCAGATAAGCCTTTAAAAGTCATGTAGAGCTTGGCCCCGATCCGCCTCGGCTTGTTGTCCTCCTGCCTGTAGAGCATGAATATTTGATGTTGGGGGCATGATGTAACTGGTATTTTGAAGAGACATCTTTACTCTCTCCAGATGCCTTTTGTTGTTTGAGTGGCTCTGATTACAGAGTAGATACAAGGTTGAGAGTAGACACAGAGACTGGGTGTGTCTGCACTCCCAGTCAGACACATGGGAACAATTACAGTGTGTGGGGCATTGGCTCTTCTGTGTTTCTCTCTCTCTCTCTCTCTCTCTGACTGTCTCATTGCTTATCCTGTCCTGTTAAAGTGCTCTGTCACAATAAAGCATCTGACTCTTAAACCAGGTAGACTGTTGCTTTTTCAGCTTTGTTTTCTTTGTTTTGTTCTCCTCTAAAGTCCTTTATCTTCGGCTGTAATTAAGACTAAAGTAGACTGACTCATCTCTTGTGTTTTTTTTTTTAATTTTGTGGACAGACAGGGCTCATAGCACACATTTCTGCCCCCTCCTATGCATTGTTTTTTTGTTTAACAGATGAAACACAATAATGACAAAGGAATCGACTGTAAAATGTGGATGCAATTTATAAAAGTCAGGGATTTCCTAACCGTTATATCATGCATGTTTTTCTGTCAAGTGGCAGCACACCAGGAAGAGATCAACACTTCAACAAACTAAGCAGATGCAGACATAAGTTTTTCGAACGCTTTCTGATTACAAAATGCGCTTAAATCATCAAACACAGAGTTCAGAAAAATTTAAATAAACAGAAAAATTTGGAAAAACACAAAAGAATCCGAAAAATAATTGAAAGATTTATTTAAGTTTCTAGTGCTTGGTAATTAGATTGTATAAAGATGAGGTTAAAATGAGTTAGTGTGGCAGCTTTTACACGAAATGTTCAGACTAAAACAAATAGCCAGAGCAAGATTTTTTTTTAAAAACATGGAGCTGACTGAATAAAACAAAAGGCCAGCAGAGTCATAATGTAAGGCTGTAGACATTCAGTCACCTGTAGAACATATGTTCTCTTGTATGCTCGTACATATATGGTGTTTCTCATGGTTTTCCTGACTGATTCTTTTCCATCCAGATGTCTGCAGTTATCTAGGAGCTGTCAGACTTTAGAATCTATTGCCAATGTTGCACTTTTTCATTTTCAGACTGCCGCAATATTTCATTTAGGAACTCTTTTTAACTAAAATATCAATTTTTATCATTAACATTTATTCATAAGTGACATGTAGTGCAGTTTTGCATCAACTTTCATCATTAAAACTGTTCTTTTGTCTGACTTTGTCAGGATGGAAAAATTAAACACAGTCCAAAAGTTACTGCATCCATATTTTCCTCAAGAATGAAAAGCATTAAGCCCTATGTACTTAAGTGATTTGAAGCTGTTTCAACAACCCATTGTCATATGGCAACAACCTCTCTTTGGCACCTGAGTAAACTTAAGCATTCCAGAAAGTAATAAAAAATACTGTTTGGCGTAGACCTCTGCCTTTCCCATAACCCCTCAATCATCTCACCTTATCTTACACCTTCCTCTGACTCTCTCCTGTTAGTTTTGGCTCAATCCGAGTAATTGTGTCTTTCACTTTTACCACGAGACATTTTGTGATAGCTTTACTACATGTATACTGTCAGAAAACTCACTATGGAAACTGCACAGCACTGGAAAAAAACATAGCAGGATCACATTTAAAAGCAGGGTCGAGGAAATACTAGTCGCAGAATCACAGCAATCAACTTTAAAGAATAATCAAAGCTTAAGTCAAAGATAATGGCTGGTAAGAAGATCAAATGCAGCACCCCATCCTCTACCCATTGATAAAATGGTTGTGTAAAATTAGATTTCAGGCATAGGCAGTTCATAAGAGGCCAGTCTGTCATATAAGAGTTTCTGTATTGTGGCATACATGCCTCAAATGCCACCGTGTGGGGTGTTTGCTCATCTGTAACTTATTGACTAATATTAACCATGTAGATACCATAGTTCTGTTAGACAGCAGTAGTGAGATCAACCCAGTACTTCATGCTAATGCTATGAGTTTGGAAACATTATCTAAAAAATTGAGAGAATGGGAACCTCTGAGCCACTTTGGCCCAAATGTGGAATATAATAGATGCAATTTTTAGAAAAACTGGCTGTTGATTGAAGAAATGGATTTATCCTTTTATATTATTCAGGTAAACTTTGGCTGGTTCTGCAGAGCCATTTAACATTTACTTGAGTCCCCATAACAATGTTTTACTGTAGTCGAATAAAATTTTTCTTGGATCTTGAAAGTCTTAACTTAATTATTTTTAAAAACTGAATTCTGTACTCCCAGTGCAATATCAAAGAAATGTCCCAAACACTCCTCTTTAGAATTTTGGCTGGTGAAGTATTTTCATTCATAACCCTGAATCTTTTGATTGCACCTTGATGTGGTTTCACCTCAAGTACCACACAGGGATCCATAAGTGTAGACAATGTGCAGATTCACTGTCAGAAAAAATGCACTTAGAGAAAGAGAGTGCATTTGGAGTTCACCGGTCAGTGTGGCCAGATGTCATTTTATTGGCCTCAGCTGCCAGGAGAATGGCAGACATGCACAAGCATTGATGCACAAACACAATGAATGCATTCCTACATTCAAACATAACCAGCTTTACCTGTGGAACCATCCAGGTTTCAGTAAAAGTCATGAAGAATTAATGGCCAGAATGATGAAAACATTACCAATAGTCCAGTGTGATGGACGGAGCTGTGGTAAAGATGTTGAAATAGTACGAAAAAACTGACTCTTAAGACAGAACTAGGTGTCAAGACTAAGAAAATAGTGGTCACAAGGAACTATATAACAGATTTAAGGAATCGCTACTCTCACAGGCATTTGAAAATAATGGAAACAGAAATGTTCCACTATGTCAGTGGGTCTTGCTGCTAACAGCCCCTTTGCTGCAGCAGCATATGAAGCAGAGGGGAAAAACCATACCATCTGCTCAGGACATTCCTAATCATTGGCAGACCTTACTTTATTGGCTAAATTCCTTATAGAAACTGCTGATTTGTAAAAATGAGATGCCTTCCTCTCAAGCCACGGCTATCCTGTTGTGTCATAATGTGAAGTGTATGTTTATGTGTATTTCTTTGCGTGACTGTAAATGCTTTGTGTGCTCATATGTTTAAATTGATTGGGGGGTGTTTCAGATGGAATTGCTGGATAAATTCCCGGTGGAAGGAGGCCAGAAGGACCCGAAGCGCAGGATCATTCCATTCCTACCAGGTAAGAGTTAATAAACACAAAATGTCCCCAAGGCCCTTTTTATTCAAATACCCATATCATACACACCCACACACCAGTGGCTTGTTGGAGATGAATAGAGAAAAAAAGATTTTTATATTCAATTTAGAAACATCAAGAAAAATGCCAAACATTCGCTGCCTCTTCCAGCCTCTGAGATTTAAGGATTGGCTGCTGTCTCCAGTGTCAGTTTGGGGTTTTTGACTGTTTCTTGGACAAATCGAGCAAACTGAGAGGGTAATATTCATCGCAGGAAATTGCATTGGCACTTTTCGTTATTTTTTTTGATTTATTTGACTAAAAGATCAATATGATTGTACAATAAAAATAAGATTACACAAAGAACAGTTAACTTATAAATTCACGCTCCCCTTGACTTCTCCACCCAAACCTTTCACACACATTGGGTTAAAACATGGACAACAGTGACTTAATGACAGGTTATGAGTGGATTAGAGAAAACTGATTATTTTGCACACAAAAGATCCAAACAGAACAATCTGCTGAGACCATAATTGGTTATGACCCAACTTCTCTGTATTTTGTGTGTGTTTCTTTCAAACATTAAGCTGACTCAGCTTATTTCTAAGCACTAAGCCCATAAACATATAAAACATTCATTAATGTTGGAGAATTTGGTGAAAATTAATAGATTTGCCATTTTGACATACAAATACTCCTCTTGTACAAATGAAATTAGAAGTTTGGATCCCATAACATTTATTAAGAGTTGTTTTTTTATTGTTCAGGCTGAATCATCATCTTGGGTAAAACCTGAGTGGCCAAAATGACACTTAATTCTTTTTTGGTTTCCACTAAAGTTCATGTCACAATGAAGTTTGTTCGGAATAAGTGTTCCGGCTTTGCTCCATGAACTTTTGAAATGGTTTCGGGATTTAGATACTGCTGAAAGTAATCCTTTATGAGAGTTGGGAAGGAAGCCTCACCCAAAGACCCCACCCACATCTCCCCTACCAGGCTTGGGACGAGTGGGGAGTAGATTTTTTATTTTTTTTTTGTGGCCTTTCAGGTCTGGAACTCATTGAGAGAATACACACACACACGCACACACACTCTCAGACTGTTTGATGAAATCTGAGTGGGTGGAGGGGAGGGGGGAGGACAGATAGAAAATAGAAAACACAGCTTTTCATACTGTCCACTATTATCCTTACACTCAGTACTACAGTCAAAAAAAGCATTCAGTGTGTGGATACAATTACACCTTCATTACTTTTTGTCTGCTTCCTATGAAAGATCTTGGGGTTGATGTAGGTTTTCACTATTTTCTGTGAAAGGAAGAGATAATTAAAATATCTGAGAGGAAGGGACCAAACCCTTATGCTCAGTGCCTCTGCAAGCTGACATTTTTCCTGATATCCAAAAAAAAAAAAATCACCCACAGAGCAAAAGTCTGGACTGTGGGCTGAGAACAACATAACAAGACTTGGAAGTGGTTTTCCCTTCTCGGTTCGGTTTGGTTTGTTCAAGGCCTGGGAAGTGTTTTTACTTATATGGTATCTCCACATCAGCAAAGTGGCCGGTCTCTGCATGTGTGCATAGTGCAGAATTTCTTTTTGCCAGGTGTACTAAACCAAAAGCTTTCCTGACGCGTTTTGCTCTAAGTCTATCACTTAAGTTCCAAAAATTTGCCTTTAAAACTCAGCCAGTTCTCTTTTGTCTGATGTCCTTTTACATAACTAAACTCCTCTAATGGGTTTATTCACGACATTTACCTAAAAGTGATAAATTTGATCCTTCGGCTCTTAATTCTTTAGCAGCACTCTTTCAAGTGAGCAGGTCAGCCTCGTAAAAAGACTTGATATGTTCTTGGCCAGTTATCTAAAGCTAGGGTTGTTAACAATGAGTCAAAAACTAAGCTGGAATGTGGATCTGTTTATTTAGGGCCTCCATATCATAAAAAATGTGATAACATTCGTTCTCCAAAAGTAGATAATAAACTTGTTATTTGGGTTGACGTTTTTCCCTTTTTCTTTTCACATACTTGTTTTGGCAACTCTGTTTGTGCCGGGGATCTCTCAGCCTGCACAATATTTTAATTTTAGCAGTTCAAATATGTTTCTAAGAACCTGTCCCTCCATTAATCTTGTGGGTATTTTTTTCTGCCCTTTTCAATCAGTTGAAAGTATACTATTGCTTCTGTCCCATTCTTGTCATGTTACTCTCATCAGCAAAAGAAAGCAATAACAGCTCTTGTTTGCTTAAATATCATGTACCAGGAGCAAATGTGAAGCCTCAAGTCTTAAAACAAGGCTTAAGTCAAGATTACACTGTTGTAATTATAGGTTTCAAGTCAAGTCTTAGCTGATTGATAAGTTGAGCTATTGCTTAATCTCACGTCAAGCCCTGCTTAGTCTTGATACTTGTCAGAAAGACCTAAGAAGTCACTTCAGATTTGCTTTTCTGAAACTCAGAAGTTCGCTTAAGTTTGGCAAAAATGACTTGAGGGTTGACTTGATGTAAAATATTTAAAGCTGCCTTAGTTTTTTATTTTTTATTGTTTTCATAGATTCTTTTCAAGGTCAAAATATGAAATGTACCGTATTTTCCGCACTATAAGGCGCACTTAAAAGCCTTTAATTTTCTCAAAAAAGGACAGTGCGCCTTATAATCCGGAGCGTCTTATATATGGATTAATTCTGGTTGTGCTTACTGACTCGAAGCGATTTTG
>JAPZDV010000006.1:16765594-16839565 GCA_029814665.1 Acanthurus lineatus
TGACAGTGCGCCTTATAATACAGTGCGCCCTATAGTGCGGAAAATACGGTAAGTCTTATGTTTCGAAGTCTCAAGTTAAGTCTTCAGGGAGTGAAATCGAAAGTCAAAAACAGTTTGCATCCTTAAATCTGTGAAGAAAGTCTTCATTGAGTACATGGTCTAAGTCTTTGGATTTGGTGTTATGTAAAGGTTTTAGAAACTCAAATCCCTCTGATGAGCCAAAATAGGGTGGAAAAAAATGGGACGAATTTGTTTAAAATGAGCTTTATGTTAGGAAGTGAGTGCTGAGGACAGCCTTCCCTGTGCAACCTCATCTCTCTCTATCTGTCTCTTTCTACCTCCCTCATTTTGCCCAGGAAACAAAAGTTGTTTAATATCCTTGGTCAGTTGCTGCCTCTGAGATTTGCCATAAAGTCCATCCTGCCTCAGTCGTGGCTCTAAGGCGGCAGCTTTTCCTTCCCTCCCTCCTCCCACTCCAAACAAGCCCTTTTCTCGGCTGCACCCATGAGCTGCCTTGCATACAGAGTGGGCAGTGTTGAGTCAGTGCTTCTGTCCTGACCCCTGAGAGGTTTGGAAAACCGTCAAGAAAGCTCTCTGTTTGAGGAGTGATGAGGGGAGGAGAGCAAGAAAGAGACAGAAGGAAGGAGGGAGGGAGTGGGGAGGAGCACCGAAGGCGTCTAAGGGTTGACTTTCAAATCTCTTTAGTTTTCGTGAGCTGTCCAGACAGTGTGTCCTTTCGGCTGCCCAGGCAAGATGTTGTCAATACCTTAGAGATTTGGAATGTCTTCTCTCATTCTTCTTCTAGTTAATCTCCTTTTCAATAGTCTCCCTCATGTAGTACTTTGCTGTGGGGGCTGTAATACTTATGTGGATAAAAGTTGGTCCAAAGTTGGCCCACTGTTTGTTTGTTTTTGGACTGTTGGTGTAGGTGTTAAAGTGTAAAAACTGGCCAGAATTGAAATTATTTGGTTACTGGTATCATGTTGTGAGCAGTCCATCCAACAATTGTCAACCTGTCACTAATAGGCAAAAAATTCAACCTGGACATAGTGCTGGATACATCGTATCGTATCATATCGTATCGTATCGTATCGTATCGCATCACATCGTATCGCATCGCATCGCATCATAACGCAATACACTGTCTAAAAGCCATCAATGTCTGTACCAAATTTGTGCCAGTTCATGAAGAAGATGTTGGTATATTTTACTGTACAAGTGAGGACCTTTACATAAACAATTAACAAGGATATGAATATTCATCCTCTGAGAGTTAAGAATATCTGTACCTAATTTCATGGCAGTCTTTTCAGTAGCTGTCAACACATGACAATCAAATTCAAAACTGTCAGCCTCATGTGGAGATGAAAAGGCACAGTATCATCTAAATCGATTGGGTTCATCCTCAGGGAACCACAAAAGTATCTTGGGCATGGCTGAAAAAGTAGAAGTTCAATTTAAAAAAGCCGGAAGCTACAGGAACACTTGTTTTTTCCTCAGCTGAGCAGCCAACCGTAGTATTTTCTTAAGGTTATTTTAGTCTCCATATTAGTCACTAGAAAGAGGAAGTGAATGTATATGAACATCCTGTCTTTCATTTTTGTAACACACCTGAGTCAACTAGTTGGTTGCTGTCAGAAATAGGATGGTTAAGCAGAGAATGGAGGTGGGGTCTTTTTCCATTGGGGTGTTGCTGTTACCGATTGAGTTAATTGTGTGAGATTTGAGGTCTTTTTGGAGAAGTCGTTAGGCCTACATCTCAGTCCAGTCAGTGTTTTACACATCTTTGCACATTCTCTCTTCTTCTTAGCTAACTTTTTGCTTTTTTGTCTTTATTTTCTATCGCTTCACAAGACGAGCTGTAACTAATGAGCGCAAGCATTTATAATCAAGACACTGATGATCACAAACAGCATCTGTGTCTGTAAATTTTCATTAATCTACCATTTACTCGCTCAAACAAAGAAAACAAACATCAGGTGGTTTCATGGTGTGTTAGTTAAGCTCTCACAAAGTAATTTTTTTGTAACACGGAAGAAGTGGTGCTGAAGTCACGGGGTTAACTGCTCAGCGGTGAGCTCCTGTAAGACAGATTCATGTTTCAGCAAGTCTGCTCTAGATACTCTTTATGCAAATACAGTAACCTTTTGATGGAAGTGATACAGTAACTTCTCAAAACATGTTCCTTTTTGAGTTCAGGATCTTCTTACACCCTTGATTTCCTGCCAAGTTTATGTGTTTGCATTAGAGATGTCTCGGTGAACTCATTGGATAAACTTCAGCAGCTAAAACGAGAAGAAAATAAATGCTGGCTCTGAAATTTCCTGCATACCACTAAGTTAGAAGAGTGTTTCAAGAGGCCTATTTGTAGCCACTTCTTGTTATTGTTATGGCGACCCAGCTCGTCTGTGCCTGTGGTTATTTGTGCCTGGAGATAAGAGCAGGGGAATAGCATTTAAGCTGTCATGCAGACATAATTTGCTTTCCCCCAAATCATTTATTCATGACTTGGAAAGGCCAGCTATTCACCTATCTCCTTACCCACCTCATTGCGTTGTCAGTGTTATTGATCAAGTGACTGTATTTTGTCTGCATACTAATTCAGAAACCATTTTTTTGAATAGCCATTATAACTTCCAAATGTCCTTCAATGAACTGCAGCCTTTTTTAAATTAATGTCAACAAAATCATCGTCTACATGAAAGAACATTTTATTTTTTAATTAAGAACATTAATGCACATAACAGACAGACACATGCTTATAATCGGAATATATCATGATTTTGATATGAAGCACTTGCTGTAACACTGATTCTCAATCCTCAGGTGAAAGTTTCTATAAATAATAATTAGTTGTCATAGAAATGTACATCTGATAATGATTAATTAATAATAAGTTTTGCTTTTCTGACTTTAAAGTTTTGTTTTTCCTTCTTTGTTACAGGAAAGATCCTGTTTAGGAGGAGCCATATCAGAGATGTGGCCATGAAAAGGCTAAGGCCCATCAACGAGTACTGCAGGGTGAGTCAATTATCCATATATATTATCATAACTTCAAAATATGTGACAGTCATATTTTTCTTTTGCTCAGTATGTAAATGCTCACCATTGAGCATTTACATATTCAGCTCAAAGGGCGAAAATCGAGGCAGAAAGCGCAGTGGTTGGAGCAAAGAAAAACAAGTATCCCACCCACATTGCACCAACTAAGTCATGAACAGGAAAAAGGAAAAATAACCTTTTCATGCCCTCTGTGTGTTTATATGAGCAAAATAGTCACATTTTCTTGCAGCACACTGAGCAGAACAACCATCTGATTGGAGAAGAACTTATTTATGTTTAAATAAATATCTTTTTATTTTTTTATTGCAACAAGATGTTGGTGTTCCAAATCTGTAAGCCATTATCATAAGCTTTTCCTTAGGTATTTGACATATTAAACCCCAGCTTACTGAATCCCTATTCCAGAGTCTGTCATTGCTACACTGCAGTTGGAAAGTTGAAATTCTCTGACATTGTGCTTATTGCTTATTTCACTGATGATATGACTTACAGAACATTAAAAAACACCATTTGGACATGTCAAAGTTAAAACTTGATTTTCATTTGAGATGATCTTTTAAAGGTAAACTCATAACAACAAGATTTAAAGGATTACATTGTTCTAAGAGCAGCTGTATGAATAGTGCCATTGCCCTTGCTGTCCACTGACAAACTGCTAAACTCCCTGGAGCAAGCCTCTGTGACAGCAGGTATCCTCCCTGCTGAGGTGTCCTAAAAGCTCCCCGGGGCCTCACTCTGTAGCCTCACTCCGGGGCCCATAGGTAACTGTGACCACACTGCTAAAGGTGAATTTCTCCCCAGGGATCAATAGTGTATGAGCAAAAGTCTGTTTCTGTGAAACTCAATGGGAAGATGATGCCATTGTACCTCCTAAATCATACAGTAGACCCCCATGATTCCTCTGGACAAGAGAAAATGCAAATGTACTTCATCTGTTAATGCTGTTAAGTTCCTGTTAGTGGCAGAAAAAAAGACAGGCTGTACTCCACTTTTCATGGAATATAGAAAGATGTCGCAATGCATCATCAATTTCTGTTTCCTCATTTAAAATACCGCAGCTCTTTCCACTTAATATAAAATAATGTAATATTCTTTGTATTATTCATTCCATTACATGTCTTTTTTTCACTGAAGAGATTAATCACTTGACCTTGAGAAAAGGGGGGAAAAAAAATTAACTGGACATTCTCAGGCTTCACTGTAGCAGAACTGCAACCATAAAACTGCCAATAGCTGGCAACTAATTGCTAGATATTTGACAGAAATGTAGCCACAGCAACTGCAGTGAATACATTATGATTAATGTTCGGCATCCTAGCAACAAGACGAGGCTCTGTGTCCTTAAAGTCAACTCAAAGCGGCATGTTTTATTTTTTTAATTTGGATTTTTTCACAATTAGTTTGCCAACTGTTTATCTGCAGTAACCAAGGAGTGTGTCTGTTTTGCAGCCAGGGGTCATTACTTTATATGATCAGATATCTCCAGATGGATATCTTGGCCAAGAAGACTACATGATTTAGGGAGAAAACAGTTCGCTGGTTTTCAGACAGGATGAGCTGTTGTTGTTGTTGTATCTCATGTTGTGGTGGTGACTATCAGCAGAGAGTCGTGCCAAAGGCAAAGAGCCGGCCGGTGCTGAGCCTGCTCCAGTCAGCACATCCACAGCTCATACGTAGTGTTTTGTTAAATTTTATGGGCCTGCCTCAGGGCCTCTAAACCATACATACCTCCTTCTGTCTCTCACTGAGAGGAAATTTGAGGATGTTTTTACAAAGTTGCTCCTAACTCATGGCTTCTTTCTGTTTTTCAGCCGTATCATTTAATATCATCTTCGTAAAGAACCTTGTGAAACCATCACTGTGCAAGTTTATGATACAGTATTGATAGGCTTTTTGAATCTTTATTTTTTTGTTTGTAGTAAAAATAACAATGAGCGAGGCCTCAGAATGAAGAGAAAAGTTTGATGTGCGATAAACAACGTTGAAGACTGGAGCTGCTGTGAATGTACAGCTGCTCCGCCAAAAGTCATCTGGGGTTAAAGGAATGTAAAGCTTGTGAGGGCAACATCTTTAACCACTTATGTGAAAAAAATAAGAGTTTTGGGGGAAGGAATGGATAGGAAGGAGTGTTTTTTTCATGTCTATGGATGTGGATGATTATAGAAATAGCTGAGCCTCACCAGCACTGTTGCTGCAGTCAAAGTATACGTTTTGGAAATATTTAGAAAGTCGAAAAAATGGGTTTACCTTGTTTTTTATGTGGAGTTGTACAGGCTTTGATATCCAAATTCTGCCCAAATTTAACAGGAGTTCAGTGTTGCGTGATGTAAGCATTTTTTATTTGTAAAATTATGTGAAAACATCAACATGCATGAATTGGATTCTTGAATCTTACCTGATGAAGGTTCGCCAGGTCAAATTTTACAACCAAATAAATAAAATATATTGCATATTTTTGATTTATTCAGCACTTATCTTTAATATTTTATGGAGGGTAAGGACTCTGAGGTTTTTTGCCCTCAAATATCACTTAAAGCGGAGTAAGTGAAAGCACAGAGGGCACATGAAAACAATACAATACTGTTGCACTGTTTTGAAACTCAAGCCAGCCAGTTGAGCCTTAATGCTATCTCACACATCAACAGTGTCTGTCTCAGGGTTGCTTGGCTGGTAATGACTTAAAACATTATTCAGCACTATGATAACATTGTGGTGGGTTAAATCTCACATTACAGTGTTGACAGTGCATTCTGGGTATTATGATAACTGTTGAAACTTATTTGAACTTGGCTGTAAGCAAAAAAATTTTTTAGCATTTTCATCCACCCCCGTCAGGCCGTCAGGTCGACAAGGTGAACTTTGTTTTTTTTCCTTTAGTGAAGAAGTTGAGTCAGCCCTTCTGTTGCACAGCTGAGGCTTCAAACTGACTCATATGGAATTTCCCTGGTTTTAAAGTCCTGTGTCTTTATTCAAGTCAGGAAATACAGTCAGAGAAAAAAAACAGGGATTGTTTGCATAAACCAAGTGTAAGATGGTTGAACGGGAAGAGTGAGAAAGATCTCACAGTTTGATTGAATAAATCACGTCAAAAAGTCTATTTAAGTAATGAAAGCGGTGTCCATGTTCCATGCTTTGTAATAGCAAAAGCTCCCAATAGGGGATATTTTCAAAAGTCTTTTTTTTGTTTTAGAAGACATTTTTTAAGTGAAGAGTGCCTTGTTGAGATGTAACAGATGAAATAATATAACCTCTTAAAGATTATTCATTGTTTGTATTTGTTAAGACTGAGGATTCATTTACTTGATGTGTTTGCATGTAAAAAGTTTCCATGCACAGTCATAATGTAGTGTACTGTATGAGAGCAGATCTCTCATTTACATCCGCTGTTTTTTTTTTTTTATTGTGAGTAAACACACATGCACGCTCTCACATGCATACACACTTACACACGCACAGGCACACACAATTACCTTAATGCTGCCTGCTGTAAAGAACACCCATAAAGTCCATTTGCTGTAATGTGCGCCGAGCCTCCTTCCGTCTCCTCCCTGGGGAGAATAGTAATGAGGGGACAGGCCGCGGGCTGACACGAGGAGAGGAATAAATCCAAGGAGACTATAGCCAGTTCAGGATGCACTCTGACCTCAGGCGCAGCGCAGCATTCTGGGCCGCTGGACTAGAGATTGGTGGTGAAGGGGGGGCAGTTTCTCTGGAGGTCACCAATAAAAACTCTTAAATCAGCTGCTTAGCTCTGGCATCTCAGGATACGGGTGAAGCTGGTGTTAAAAGGGAGATTTCATGGTCATGTTGATGCATAATAATCAAGAAATATGTTTGTACCATGATTCAACATGCAAGTGCTAACACTCTGTGTGGCTGTGCAGCTATTGGAAAACACTAACTATACTCTGCTCATGGCAGCAGTCCCACTCATTTTCTTCCAAGCAAGCTGCTGGCATGAACTTCTGGTCATAAGTATGAGGAGGCAAATGTTGCACATGGGACAAGGGCACCTTGGGTTGGTTGGGTCTTTGGCTTTGTGTCAATATCCGTCAGCCCTGACGTTATATCAGTGTGTGTCAGAGAGTTTGAGAGGTAGACAGAGACTCTGTTCCCTTGAAGGACAGAAGTGAAACACTTAGGAGTATTAAAATAGGTAGAGGCCAGCAGAGAAAGCTTGATGAATGGCACTGAGCTTTGCCTGCCAGCAAGAGGGGAAGGAATGGCCCAGCTTTGTTCGCTGTGAGAGAGACTGTCATCACAGGGTCGTTGGCGACAGTTTTTCTGTCTTCTGGTTTGAGATATCAAGCTGTGGAGGTTATTATCGTTGTTTCAGTTTTTTTCCCTCGGTGGATCAGTGAAGAAAGTAGGAGAAGCAGATTAAACAGACTCAAGGGAGAAAAAAAGAAATGGCCTGAAACAGAAACAGAGACTTTGCAGTGACATAACTGGCCGTGTGTGTGTGTGTGTGTAAGAGAGAGAGAGAGAGAGAGAGAGAGATCACGCCATTAAAGACAAAGATAAATGTGGCCGTTTGCCTTTCATCTCTGGCCCTGTTGTCAGGATTCATCTCTCTGTTGCTGGTGATTCTCCACAGAGGCGCACGATTAGGGAGGAAGGTAGGCGAGACGGATCGATAAAACTGATCTCAGAACCAGAAGAGAGAGAACAGAACCAGCTGGTGTGATGATGAAAAAAAAAACTGCTGAAAAAGCTTATTAATGATGCACTTTTGTTTGAAAAACCTGTACAAGTTTTCTAGGAAAAACAAGCTGCCCAATGCCTTTTGTAAGCTGTAACATTTATCCCTTCACAGGAAATCTGAAAATGAAATTGCTTATTTTTTGTCTTTATGAAGGCAGGACACTTAGCAAACACTATATTTAAACTCTGGTTGACTTCTGTGTGCACTGAGGTTATTGTACTTGTCAGTTTGTGTGATTATCTGAGTTTCCTGCTATCTTTTGTGTCTGCAGGCTCTCATTCAGCTGCCGGTCTATATCTCCCAGTGCGAGGAGGTCAGAGTGTTTTTTGAGACCAGACCTGAAGACCTCAACCCACCCAAAGAGTAAGCACCGCACATTAACACACACACACACACACAAACACAGACAAACACAGAGAGAGATCTGTTAAAATTCCTCCAGGCTTGCATGCAATGGCAAACTCCGTCATTGTTCCCCTAACTGATGTCATGCCATGTCATGTCCTGCCAACGTCCCACCCCCCCTCATTTCGCCGGATAATTCATTAAAAACCTTTAAAGTTGATGATTTCATACTGTTGCGTTACTTCTTGTTTGGGTTTTCTCAGCAGAAAAAACACGTAATGGGCCCTTTTTTTTTTTTTTTTTCTTTTTGTGTAAATGCTGAGTTAGCATTAAAGCATGTAGCTGCAGCTCAGTTCAGCCAGCAGGCGCCATAGCTGCTCTGAAGGCATGCACACTTCCTCTGTTGTTTCTTGTAAATCTCACTTAACACATTAGTGTCACATTCGGTGCTGACAGTTCCAATGTGCCAAAACTATGACCGGTCAATGAATGCCAGCATCCGACACACACACATTAGCCACGTGTTGACACACACACATAAATTTACACTCAATCCAGGGTTACAGATGTGTTTTTATTAAGATTAGCAGCACCTTCGGGGCAGTGGAGGTTATGGGTGGCTGTTTTCATTGAGACCAGTCTGTGGTGCTCTGACTTTGACCCTGGAGATGTTTTTTTTTTACACGAACAACCATCAGCTAAGTTTCTAGTTTTGACCTCTCTGTCATCACATACCAGTTTGTGTCATCGGTTGTTCAGAAGTTACATCAGTTCGCAGGAAATTGAGTTGATGAGTCCTGAGTTATTAATATTTTTAATGCCAGCAGTCAACCAGCACAAAGAAAACTTAAATCTCATTTGATTTGGACTCAGTTTATGATGTATGCACTCTAAAACTGTGATGCTTTAAGCAAGGTGAGCAGCCTCAGTCTTGTTCCTGCTCAGTTCAGGTGTGAGTGTGTCTTTTTCATATATGAATCAACCCCCCCAGTCACCTTGACATTTTAACGCAATAAAGCTGTTGAGCCAGTGAAATTGCAAAATGTTGCTCCACTTTGGATTTAATATCATCACTGATGCTTCTAGTGCATTTGTCCTGAAGGAATCTTTGTTTATACAGTGGATTTTTGTAGTTAAAGCGTTTTTCCAAATTAGACGTGTGTGTACTGAAATGTTGTGATACTGCAACAAGATTTTTTCAGATTCTATGGGTTGTGGCTGTGAATTTATCAGCTTTTTCTCATGCAAACAACTATTTTTGATGTAAGGCAGCACACTGTGCTCATTCATATTCTCTGTTGCTCGGCTAATGTCTATCAGCAGTGACCTACACTGTGCGAGCAGTGGGGATTCTTGCTCAAGGACAATTAACCAGACACATAGCTGTTAGGAGGATTGAGTACGAGACAGTTATGAGACAGTCCACCATGTTGCTGTTTATGATGTGCATGGGATTAATGTTGTTTTGAAGTGTGTGTTTGTTGCAGTTGTTTTTTTTATTGATGCTGTATCACTCTGGCCTGTGATAGTATAATCAGGTTTTTGTGAACGTATCACTCAGCTTCTCTAATCTCAAGATTTTTACAAGTGCGAGAGCCGTAACCCTTTGTGCCACTCCCATAAAAAAAGATACTGCCTCATGTGTGATTAATATATAAAATAAGTGGACACACACACACACACAAACACACTTTGTGTTATGTCCTCCTTTAGAGGAGGCTGCCAAGGACGCATACCTTCTTACTCTTCATACAAAACCTCAAGCATGTGTTTGGGAGAAGAGCATTTACTGAAGGCGGATGAATAAAGGAAAGACCTTGGTTTGTCTTTATTGAAATTGGATTACTGCTTTCTGCTAGTGCAGCCTGTTGTCTGGCTGACTGACAACAGGGCTGGTGTACAGACACAGCAGCCACTGTGGGTGGAAGATTTATCATGGCCTGTAAATCTACTGCACTGAGAGGGACATCTTGGACTTTCTCCTTAAGAGCAGTAAAGAAAGAAGGCAGAAAAAAGGGGAGAAGATGCTGGTGAGGAGAGAGAATGATCACCTAAATATAAAGAAGAATCAGATAAAACAGCCATAAAACCAGAAAGAAAATCAGCAAGTAAAGGATTATACCAAAACAGAGGATGTGTGAAGCAAGGAAAGGAGAACAGAGAGTAGGGGACTTGAAAGGGAAAGAAAAGAAAGATGAAGGGATGTTTTGAGGTTTGGTGATGATGGAGAAATATTATTGGAGGAGAGATTTCATGATCATTTAAATCAATATCATGTGGATGATATGGTACCTGTTCAGTCTAAGTGCTGGTATAGAAATTTCAAGCTTTCATTTTAATGGGTCTGAAAGAATCAGAGCCCTCAGTGAAAAGATTCTTTTAATGATGTCTTTTCTCTTTTCTTTAATAGCAAACCTGTAAAATGTGTTCTAATGATTCTTGTGTGGTTGTATTTTTTTCTCCAATAACTTGCATCAGTGTTCACTGTATACTGTGACCATGGCTGCCTGATATGAATGTCCCCATGAAAGTTAAAGTAGCCTCTTTTTTTTGTCATAACCAGCTTCAGAGTAACATGAAAACTTGTTAGTGTGAGGATTCTTTTTGAATGATGCTCTAAACTAGTTACAGTAAAATAATCATATTAAGGACCCATTTCAGTGATTATGTCTGCTGCATTACGTGACTCTGGTTTCATCCCAGGTCAAAACAGGCAAACTAAGCATACACAATGCTGTACACACACAGTTCTGCTCTGTGATTGGCACTCCTTTGGTTGGCAAATCCAGGGATCTGTCTTTATAAGACATTAATCAGCATGCTTATGGGTTCATATCTTTTGAGACTTAAGCTTCTGCAATTAACAGTCCTGCAGGTCAGACGGTGCTTTATGTGGCAGAGAGCGTTCATGTGGATGCAAGGAAGTGAACAAGCAGTAGGAAAATGATCAAGGGAGATTAGTGAGTTAGTTAATTAGATGTGGAAGATGTGGAAGATGGAAAAAAAAGGCCATGCAAGGCCATAAAGAGAGTGATATTTAGATAACAAAGAGGGAGAGACAGAGAGAGAGTGAGCGAGTAAAATGCTGAGCATTTACCAACATTGACTTTTTGGGGCATCTGGACATTGAATCATCCTCTGACTGCTGCTGTGGAGTGATGGTCTATTTATCTGACTAATGTCTAAACCAGACACAGCAGATGCTCCGCTGAATTTTACATCAGACTGAATTTCAGAGATCAGCTTTCTAGTCATATCAGCCCGGATTGGAGAGAGAAGGACGGAGACGCGGATCCTTTTCATATGTGACTGTGGCTAAATAATACCAATAATGTTAGCCGGTGTTGTTAACTCTTTGCTGGAGAATTCAGCTTAAGTTGTGCTGTTATTTCAAAAGCATCATAGGTGCCAGTTTATCACACACACACAGTTAATAACAGAAAACATATACAGCAACAGAGATTGTGCTAATAACATTAGTAGTTAAATGAAATCAATACAAAAAACAACTGAGCATCTTCAAAGAGTCGTTCCGGCAAAATTTATATTAAAGAATAATGAATTACTAAAAATATCATTAGTCTAACTCAAATATTTGGGCTGCTGTCTTATCTTTTTTTCAAGTTCCTTTAGTTAATTTGTGACAAGATGATGTGAATCATCATAAATATTTATGACGGTACATAAAAGTCAGTAATAGGTCGTTAGCTCTGCTACATGATTGGCAGATTTTGTATTTCCTGCTAGTAATGTGATGATTTCTTCTCTTTTACAGGGAACCAATTGGGAAGAAGAAATCAGGTAATCAGCTTTATTTGTGTTTTTAAAGTGGGCTAAGGAAAACTTGGCTGTGGTTTGTAATTTTGTCTTAAAAAAATAGTGCAGATGAGAAATTATATCATGTACTTTTAGTGGTTTACTTCTTTTATGAGGTCCCACTTTTTATGACTTCTTTTCATAAGAAATTCAAGTCCTTCACAGTTCATCTGTAGTTTACGATGTGGCTTTGTCGCCATCTAGTGGTCAAACAGTTTTATACAGGGGATAAAAATTATTCCACAAGCCTAAATGGTTTTGTTTTGTAAAGAAAATACATTTTCTGTCTGAACTGAATGTCTATTTTGGAGATGACTAATATTTTACTGGTAACAAAGAAACCACCTTTTCCATTGTTTCACTGTCTCTCTTTTTTATATTCTCTCTACTCTCTTCATTCACCTGATGTTTTCAAGTTGCATCCATGTCATTGTTTTCAGTTTTCTTCTCCGTTCATTTTCCTTTCCATCAGGGATTGTGGAGAGAGCGACTACTTTCCTAAAGCGAGGTAGTAAACACTTGGTGGTGCTGTGTGTGTGACCCAGCGGGTTGCTAGTGTTCCCCCTCTCCGCCCCTCCGCCTGGGCAGGTGGGATGTGGCTCTGTCGAAGGCTTGGGGCTTGCATTGGTTCCACAGAGCTTTCAGTGTTGTTGGTGATCAAATCCTGTGTGATTCATTAGAGATTTTGGGGGGGAGTTATCTTATTTTTATGTATGTCGCATTGGGACAGAGTAGAGAAGACTTGTCTCAGAGGCAAATATAATGTCACGCTTAAGCCTTTTGTGTATATATATGATAGGTAACATTAAACTTTACCTTGGGGGAAAGGATTAAGAAAGTGAAATATTTTGAACTCATTTAAAATTCAGCCTGAGTTTCTTGGGTGAGCTTGTCTTTTGGCTCAGACTAGCCTGAACTTCTCTACTGAGCCACTGCTGGTGTGAATTAATTTTCATCTGCCCAAAGTCTTTTGTTCTTTCATTAGTTATCTGTGGGTCCTTATCTATAAATTGATCTCAAGCTAATATTAATTTTCCCTGCAGTTCTACTTGTAAGAAATTTTTGCATTACTAATATTCAGACTGTGTTTATGAACATTTTTCATTAAAAAACCTGCTTACTAGTAACTTAATGGTAGATTTTAATGTCCCTTAATAGTTCATGCAGTTGCAAAGGCATAAAGATGGTTAAAATGTGCGTCAGCCTGAAGATCGTTCATTTTTAATAAGTAGAATTAATAAAACTAACATGGTTTGTTCTAGATAAGTTTTTAAAGACTTCTAAAAAGCAACAGTGTGACTCTCAGGCTGGCTTGGTGCTAACATTGGTGGTGGGTTTTAAAGCGGTGATGGTTTGCTTCTGTGTGAAAGTCACAGCCATGTTGATGATTGATTTAACCTTTTTACACGTTTTCAATCACTACTTTTTCACTCCCGTTCTCTCAAACTCCCATGATTCCTCTGTCAGCTCATTGTTTCCCCTCACGGCATCATCTCTCCAATCACGTCCACTTCCTCCTCTGCTTCGTGTCTCAGTGAATCTCTGTGTTTTAGATAAGCCTCCTCTCACTGAAACTTTCTACCCAAAAAAAGCTTTTAAACTATTTTTGACCTTGGAATTGTAATTGGCATTTCATCAAAAATGGGCTGCTCATGTATTATAACACTACAGATGCATTTTGACCGTTTTGTTAAAGAGCATTCTTAAATTGGATTTTCAGTTAATTTCTTTGAAGTGTCTTTAAATTTGACATTTTTAAAAGGTCACAATCTCTTCAATCAGTGGCATGTAAGAAATTTTTAAAGTCAACATCTCTTATCTCTTTTGGTTCTGAGTTCAAAGACGTTCCTTCAATATCACATCAACAAATGTTACAACAATCAGCGGCCAGCAGAAGATAATGAGTGGAGGCTTATTCAAACGATGGAGATTTCATCCTCATGCTGCCTAACAACAAAGGAGCAGAAAGGACAAATGAGCTTCTGTAAATGAGCCTCTGTTCTGTTTTTTTTTTATTTTCCTCCTCAACAGGAGATTCGACCGCAGCAGACCCTCTTCTCCTTGACCAGTATGTGGCAGTCACAGACTACGAGAAGCAGGAGAGCTCTGAGATCAGCCTGCATGTGGGTCAGGTGGTGGAGGTCATTGAGAAAAACGAGTCTGGTAAGTTCGACACAGCATCCAGTGGAGTATAGCTGAGAAGTTTTGGCTGAGGGGGGAAAAGGTTGCGTGTCAGTAAAGGTGAAATGCAACAAAGTGCAATGAAAACAAACTTTTGGAAATATATAATGAACTGAAAGCTGGAGTTAAATGTCTCTCAAACTGCTGATTCACTTCCATTAAGTTTTGCAGGACATTTTTGGCTCTATAATTTTCACATAATTTCATTTAACGCTTGAATTAAATATGAAATTTATGAGATGCATAACAAATGATTTTGTTCTTTCAAGTAACACATCCACAGATTCTCTCTAGATTGAATGTCAATGTGTTTACCTTCTGCTTATTCAGGGTGGTGGTTTGTGAGTTCAGAAGATGCCCAGGGCTGGGTTCCTGCTACCTGCCTTGAGGCACAGGACGACCCTGATGACTTCAGCTTTCCAGCAGAAGAAGGTACATTAAGCTTTTCATCTGAGTGCTATTTTTTTTATTAGATTCAATATTATTTCAAGGAAAAGTTAAGAATGTGAAGAGGCCATGTAGCCTTTTGCTCTCAAACCCAGCTGCACATTAAAGTTATTTCTTTCTCTAAAAAAAAGAGCTAATTTTGAGTGATTTTGACCAACTGCTCTTTTTTTTCTGTTGTCTTTCTGATGCCTTTTGAAGTGCAACACACACTACATGTAGTGCAGATCATTTAGCATGCTCTATTTGACTCTTGAGTACATACCAGACCAGTATATTAAAGTTTTAATTTAGGGTTTGGTGATGTGGAGGTCTAAGCAGCAAAATTGCTACTTTTCTGGAGAGATTTTGTTAGGAAAGCTCTTTAGAGACAACAATCCAAACATGGATACCTGAGTACAGAGAACTTATTGTATTAAAATATAAAACCCTGAAACAAAAACATGATCAAATAGGTACGGGAATACTATGTGTGGCACAAATTGAGGTGAGATTACATTAAAAAGCCTGATGTAGTTGATAGTTATATACTGTAATGATACTGTACTGCCCATAGGAGCTGCCCAGCTATGCAAAGTTTGGTATTCAGGCAATATTGCAAATTACAGACCATGTTTCTGGTCTTGGATACTTTAAGTTGTATGTGGTTTGAAAGTAGACATTGAGCGCTGCCCTTCCTTTGTTAGGAAGGTCACTCCTTCAACCCTGAAATTAGAGTTATCCACATCTAACATCCACATTTATTAACATTTTTGCAAATTTCTTGAACTGTAATACAAAAACTTGAGCTAAAAAAAAACAACAACAATACAATAGCATCTCTATCAAACTGTTGAGGACAACACATGGGGTTTAAGCCTAGAAAGAGGATCTAAAAGAAAAGAAATGGCCGGCTAGCATGTTTGGAACCTGTAACGCTATGATTTAAAATGATTAAAATTTGAAAAAAAAACCTGGAGAGAATATTTCTCAATGAATCAATAAAGCCGCATTAGAACTGCCAGGAGGAGAACTTTGATTTCCATGAAGCCTGCCAGTACTGCAAATGCTTTCATTTAGACTGAGAAACATCCTTCAGATGGCTTATGTAATGTTCACTTCCTATTTTGCCCCACTTTACTGTGCTGGGATGTCAGTGCCTCGCAGATTCTGGTCATTGCCAAGGCACATGGGTCGTCGCAGAACTTTAGGGGATCTATTCAGCACAGGCTTTGGGCAAGGTGGAGCGCACGCCTTTCTTCTCCCCCTATTCTAAATGTGTGTTTGTGCACACACATTTATACATAACTCTGGCATGTTTTGTCCATGTGTATGCGTGACATGTTTGTTGCATGAGAGTTCCTAGCATGTACATTAAATCCTTGCATGCAAAGTGGATTGTGCATTTTATCTGATTAAAGAAAATTGTATTGAAAAAAAATCTGCATCATTTCAATTAACCAGCATTAAAACACTTGACTAGATTTGTTGAGTTTCATTGGATGACTATGATTTTAAAAAAGGTAGAAATAGTTACTATATTTGTTGTAGATTAACAGGTTTGTTCTGTTTGTGGTCAGTATTCGTATGGGATGAGTGTGTGTTTTTTGTGTCGCACATGTGTGTATCTCACATCTTCTCACTCCACAAGATGCTGCTCAAGCCTCCATCAGTTAGCAATGTGAAGCCCATGCACTTCTGTACCAATTACAGTAACTCATCCTAAAAAAAAAAATAAGTGAGAGTCATGAAAGAGAAATTATTTTGAACCTTTTCAATAAAAGGTTGAAACCATTTTAAAATATACACTAACAGGAAGCTTAACCAGTTGATAAATGAAACACTACACACTCTGAAAGTTACAGATTGTAATTTAAACTTTAAGTTGCTGCAAATCATTGTAATCTAAGCGTGACACTGTTTGCTTTATTTCCCGAGCTATCCCTGACATCAGCATTTCTTTGTGCTCCCCTGTTTTTATGAACTTGTTATGTTTCAAACATAAATTATGGTCCAATATTTAACAATAATGTCTTTCCGACTCCAGAAGAGAAATACACAGTGATTTACCCGTACTCGGCCAGGGACGAGGACGAGATCGACCTGGAGAGGGGCATGATTGTCGAAGTGATTCAGAAGAATCTGGAGGGCTGGTGGAAGATCAGGTAATAAAAATTATGACTTATAACAGGAATTGTAAAAACTATACACATTAAAAAATATGTATTGCTTAAAATGGCAAGCTAATGTATTTAAATCAGACTGTATTACATTCTTAATCACTGCCAACCCAGACAGTTTTCTTTTTCACCATTAAACCCAAAGATATAATTCTGCATCCTTCCTCCAACCAGGTACCAGGGTCGGGAGGGCTGGGCTCCTGCTTCCTACCTGAAGAAGTCTGACATCCAAAGCCAGAAGCAGCTGGGAGGCGCTGCTGCTCACGCAAGCACCAATGACCTAGATGGGGTTTCTAAACAAAACCAGCAAAACAATGCAACCAGAGAGAACCGAGACAACAGCCAGAAAGAAAACCGCCTCTCATTTTTTTCTGAAAACAAAAGTAAGAAGTCAATCTCAAATCTAGTAAACTGTTGTTTGTTCTTCATCTGTTTTTCTACTGCAGCGCTTATATCTTTTTTAGTTATTTTTGAAAACAATCCTACTGCTTTGCAAATGTACAGCTCAGCAAAATTATTAACTGTAAAATCGGTTTTCCCTTCACAGAGGTTGGATCGAGACACAGACCCCCACCACGCAGAGATCTTACCATTGTAAGAGACCCTGTTCAAAGCTGTATTTCACAAAGAGGGGATCACATTATATTGGATTATAGCTCATATTTTGATTTAACAGTTGTTTATTGACTTTAACCGTATGTCTTTCACATTTCACAGCCACGTGGAACAAACCTCCCCAAGCCCCCCGTTCCTCCTCAGGTTGAGGAGGAGTTCTACACCATCGCAGACTTCCAGACCACCATCCCTGATGGTATTAGCTTCCAAGCTGGACTCAAAGTCGAGGTGGGTCAGGCACTTCCTAAAATAGCAATGAAGTAAAGAATATAATATTTGATTTGATTAAAGATTTTTATGCATGCATTTCTGTTATTAATTTGAGTTAAATTGAGTGATTTGTTCTTAACAGGTGATTGAGAAGAATGCAAGTGGTTGGTGGTACATTCAGATAGATGACAAAGAGGGCTGGGCCCCCGCAACCTTTATTGACAAGTACAAGAAGACTAGCAATGCCCTCCGACCGAATTTCCTCGCCCCTCTGCCCAATGAGATGGAGAAGCTAAGACTGGAAGATGGTGGTTCTTCTGATGTTTCAAGCACAGACGACAGCTGGTCCAAACCTTTACCAGATGAGCCAACCACAGCGTCCGAGACCCGGCCCAAGCTGAGGGATTGGAAGTCCGGTGCCAGCAAGGGGGGACCTTTACCCCCGGCCCCGGTTGCCCCTCCAGCTGAGGAGAAACCCGCTCTGCCCCCTCGAAGGGAGTCCATCAATAAGAGCTTTGAGTTGGAGGTTGCAGAGAAACCCAGATCTGATCATTCCAAACCTTTGCCCCCTAAACCACCAGCTCCTGGGGTCATAATGCCGCTGGTTACACCCAAGGCACCCCCCTTTAAACAGGACAAACCAACTGAGGCAAAGAAAGAAGATAAAAGCAAACCTCTTCTCCTTCGGAATGAGATGGGTCTTGAATGTGGCCACAAGGTCTCTGCCAAAGAGGTGAAGAAGTTTAATCTAAAACCTGTTCCCAAACAGCCACCGAAACCCAAATCTGAAGCACAGGAGGAGAAACCAGAGGCAGCCGGTCCTGCAGCTTTTATGAAGGCAAAGCCAGTGCTCCGACCCAAACCTGTTCCGGCAGCCAAGCCGGATCCTCCAGCAGAAAACAAACTGGACATCACTAACCTGAGGAGCAAACTGAGGCCGTCAAAACCTGTGGATGACGCCTCAGCAGCGGAAAATAGTTCCAAACCCAGCCCACCCACTAGCTCCTCCCCGATCCATATCCCTACACTCAATAACGGCAAGCAATCTGACGAACCAAAACTCCCCCCAAAACACATCAACGGTCATAGCCAAGAGAGCTCATCACCTCCAGCAAAACCAGCAGTGCCTTCCCACAAGGAGGCCCCTCAAAGACCCCCGAGCATGGCTCCAAGGAGACCTCCTCCTCCAAAGAAGGAGAACCCTTCCAGCCCAACCGAGCTCAAACCTCCACCTGTCCAAAAGGAAGCCCAGGATGTGGCCAAGCCGGCGCCACCCCCACTCAACAGACCCCCTCCACCAAAACCAAAAGGTTTTGCCGTGGCACCTCCAAACAAAGAGAAAGAAGATCCAAAAGCTAATAAAGTCCCGATTCCTCCCAAGCCATTGTTGAAAAGTGAGAAGCCCGGCCCACCAAAGGACAAGCTCCCGCCTCTACTGAAGGAGTCCAGTAAGGATGATCTGTATCTGGCCGTGGCGGACTTTGAAGGGGATGATAATACAACCGGCTTCAAGGTGGGTACAGTGTTTGAGGTTCTTGAAAAAAACTGCAGCGGCTGGTGGTTCTGCAAAAATGTACAAGAAGAAGTCGAGGGCTGGATCCCCTCGAATTATTTGAGCAAGAAGCCTTAGTGCGAATGTGCTCTTCAAATCACCGCCATATGAGTAAAACTAAGAATTTAAATGAACAAAATATCATTAGTTTGTAGCTTTTAGCTTTTTTTTATTTATAGGTACCTTTTTTTTATTATTATTGTCACATTTTTGTTGTTTAATTTTGATAAAATTGTTCTACCTAAACTGAACCAGCAATAACACATGACCTTGTTGGGTCTTGTGATGTTTACTTCTTATTGTTTTAATCTAAATATTACACAATCTCTAAGGTAAAAAAAGGTTAGACGCTAGAGCAGCAGTAGTACATGTATCTCCACCCATGCCTTCTATGATATGGTGCCTCTATATTATATGCAAAGTGCTTCAGTGCTTAATATACTGTATGCAACTGTAGACATAGTCCTTGTTGGAATCTAAAAAAAAAACCTTTGAAATAAAAATCGAAACTCTACATCACAGAAGAATACACTAAATGTTCAAATCCACCCAGTTTTCCCTCGTAGTAGACAAAAAAAGGCCTAAATCTTAGACAAACTGCACATAAACTCACTGGGCGAGTTTAATGACTATATGTGGGCTTTCAAGTGCTATTAGCCATTACTAAAAGAGATGTCTTTGCCAAGTAGAATTGCTGTTTGTTATACTAAAAAACAAGCCTATTAGTTTTTTTTGTGCTATTGTAATGCTTTCTTCGCAGACTGCATAATTAATGTTGCAGTGACTTGTAACAGACGTGCACTTTTTCACTCATTTCAGATAAGGTAAATGTTAATGTTTGCACACGCTGAAGGAAGGGGAGGAATGCCACAGTGCATTTTTTAAATCTTAGTTTCATTATTCATCTTATTAGCAATGTTTTTTTTTCCTGATTGTAACAAAAAAAATGTCCATCAATGCAAAGAAAAGGCAAGATCATCCAAACTGAAAAGAAGTTCTCTGTCAAAGTATAATAACATGTGTTAGCTTACATCCAAAAGTAAGAATTGTGAAATGTGACTCGTGTAGCTCGCTGCATATCTGTACCACATGTCTGACCTAAGAAATAAGAAATTGGAGATCTACAGTGATTTGTGCAATGATATACAGTATTGTAAGTGTACAGTCTGTTCTTAACCGAAGTTTGGTGCTCAAATAACAGCAAAGTATGACCATTGTATAAAAAGTAATGTTTTACATTGATGCTTGACTGGTCTCAAGCACGGTCAGTATAACAAACTATTTTTTATTGTACAGAAATAAGAGGCTTATCTTAGCTGTTGTCACTTTTCTCTGATGGCCCATTTTTTTTCTTTTTACTCTGTATTGATGAAGGGATTGGAAAAAGAAAAGAGTCAAGAAGGAATTTGGTTGGTTTTATTTAAGGGATACGCCAATTAGAGGAAATACAGATGGTTGATTTCAAATGAAATTAAACAAGTTACTTAAGGAAAGTATGTGAAATATCTGGCTACTAATTTTACAGGTGGTCCAGAAACAATAAGGTATTATACATTTTTAAAGTGTTAGCTTTACTACATAAATAAAATTGGGAAATAAAATGGCATGTTAACGGTTGTCGACACAATAAGACAAGGCTTCAAGCTGTAACATTGATCCTGTTCTGCTTCTAGTCGCTTTTATGTTACACTAACTTCCGCCCATGTTTTACACAGAAACTATGGTGTCCAACTTAAGGAAAAAAAGGAAAAAATGGTTAAGTTTTAAAAAAGTTTGGGGATATGAGATGCTATTAAAAATACAAGAAGATAGAGTGCAAGACAAATGGTTGATGGTGTCATCTTTTCAGTATTGTAATCTTATTTACCTTTTTGCTATGTATTTTTTCATTACATTGTGTCTTTGTCTTTTTTTTCTTAAGTCAATAAAAGTTTCTGAATTTCCAGTACAGCTGTCATACTGTGTCTAAATTAGTACATTCGGAATATTTTGGAGTTATTTTTTGCAGTTCTTGAAGAGGTAAAGAGTCAGGTTACAGCTTAGGTTTTTTTTTGATGCACTGACCAATAGTTTTATATGAAAAGACTCTAGAATTTTTGATTACTGGTGTCACTATTGAGCTATGCCTTTTTTGCAAGTGGATCATTTTTTTTAACATTACGTGCACACACAAGCTCACAAGTTTAGCAGTTTGCATCCTATTGGTTTCACTCTGTTTCGCTCATTGATAGTTGTTGAGGACAATGCACCAAGAAATAAGGCAATGCCAGCAAAGTGTCAGATTATATATGATTATGAATATATAATGAAAAATATATATTTTTAAAATCATCTTGGTTAATGTTCAGGGGAAAGTAAATAACAAGTAAACTATAAGTGAACTTTGCAAAGAACATTTAACAGTTTATCAAAAGGCTATATGTATGTGAGAATGGTTGCTTTTTAGCCTAATAAAACCCAAAGATTCTGTCATTTTCCTCAACTTTAGTGTGCTTTGGCAATGTTTTGCTAAGTGTTTTATTTACTGTTTGGTGGCATCGAAATCATTTCCAGCCACAGCATTCTGCAGTTTTCATGGGCAAAGCTCGGATAAACCTACTTTCACACCCTGCCAAGCATCAGACTGCAGCCAAAGTTAGCAACTAGCTGATCAACAGAGAAAACATGTCTAAATAAATGCAAACGAGCAGAAAACAAAAAGAAACGGCAGGTAAAACCATATTTTGTGTTGACTCACCTGTCACACTCTGTTGGTCCAATACTCTCAGGGACCAGCAACCTACAGTGAAAAATGTGATTAATAAAAAGCTTTGATTGGATACGGCAGCTTAGCACAGGGTCATAACAAAAGGTCAGTGCAAGTACTAAAGTGAAACTTACTTTAATGTTTGAGTTGATCCTCCTCCTGCCTTCTTTCTTTTGCAATTTATATTTTAATGTCCCGCTCTCCTCTCAGAACAGTAAGATTCAAAAAAGTTGAATCATTAAATACATTTCATCATTTGGAGACTCATGTTGCCAATTGTAGTTTTCAAATAAAAGGTGGCGTCCTACAAACTGTGATATTAGCAATGCGTAAAACTGAGCAAAAAGACCAGAAATAAGCAAAGCAAAGATCAAGTAATTAGAAAATCTGCCTTTATTAAGAGTTATTTACAACAGTGGTTCCTTCTGATACAGTTTCATTCACACTCACAGCCCCTCCATACAAACAAAGCCAATGTAAACTGAGGCAGAGAGGGAGGCATAGCTAGAGCCTATAAACATGACGGGAAGGAGAAATTTTACAACATATTTAAATACTTTTTGAGAAAGTGTGTGAGAGGGGGGAGAGAGATTAAGCAGGTACCTGATTGTTGACCTGGTCTGATGCAAATCTGCAGGCCAAACTGCTCTAATAAAAAAAAAAAAAAAACTTCCTCTCACTCATCAAGGCAACAACATCCTCAGCTGCAAACTTGGTTTCAGTTTCAAAATAAAATGGCATCTTACAGCAGACTGAATTGTTGCACTCCCTTAAAATGATATGAAGAGCTACGTTCCGAAAGAGATCACTATTTGAAAGACAAAACCCTGAATTATTGCTGCCCAGGTATTTAAAATGATCAAGATTGAATCAATTAAAGCATTTTTTTTGTATTTCAAAAGCTTGATTCGTCTCTTCCTGGGGTTAAACTCTTCATATTATTCCCCCTCTCAGTGCAAAGGAAGGCAAAGTTTAGGAAAAAAAAACATCTTCAAGCTCAGCAAAGACATACAAGTAATATTGCACTTTGGTTAGCAGGCGGTGCATTCACTGCACATAGAATAACAATTATATACTTAACACATAATTTTTTTAAATTATTCCCTATCTAACGTCCTTCAAACAATGACAGTATTTTGCTTTGGCTTTGTCAGTTCCCATCCAGTGTGACTGATTTTACAGTAAAAACACAACAGAAAAAAAAAACAAAAAACACAAAAGTCACAATTGCAACACTTCCTCTTTCCTTGTCTGTTAAAATCTCATTGCTAAATAATCGTTAAAAATAAACTAAATCTAGATACAGCCTCATCCCCCATTTTAAACACCATACAAAATAATGAGCACATCCTTCATACCATGGGATTGTTTGTTATAAAAGAAAATAATATTTAAATTAGCCTTTACAGTGATGAATCTGGCTAACGTTGTTCTTTAATCAGTGAAATAAAAAATGCATCTGACTTGTGGACAGAACAGATTACTTAGCTAAGACATTCAGAAATTACTAAAGATGGTCAATTATTATATTTTCAGTATATTTTTGGTCATGCTATTTGGAAGACTGCAACGCTAATTTGGGGTCAAACAAAAAGTGCTTAGTTGACTGGCTTACCAGCTTCCATAGAAACAAGCATTTTTTTCTCCTCATGCAAAAAGAAAGACCTTGTTGGGTCCCAAGAGACCACAAACTACTTTTTCACAACCAAAAAAATGTGTTTTTTTCTCAGTATTTTGTTTTATGACTAATAATTAGTGTGGTATCTTTAGCTCATGTAAACTTGTGGTTTTCGCGTCACATTTGCATCATACACAACTTCTGCTGGTGAGTTATAAGAAGCGGAAACTAAAGAAGGAAATTAAAACACTGTATGGGAGCTGATACTAGGTTGGTGATTTAAGTAAAGCACATGATGCAGTTTAAATCAAATACCATCAAAGAAAAAAAATCCTAAGAACATGAGTTAAAAACAAAAATATGATTAAAATAATAAGAAGAAACTTAATGGAGGGATCTGTTTCCTGCCATTACAAGAAAAGCCAATTAAGACTGAGGCAGCAGGCATGTATGACACCTGTAGGTGTGTGTTGGTGACTGTGTCTGTGATTGTGTGTTGGTTCTAACAGTGGCCAGATGATCCTGTGGAGCATCACGGTGGCTGTTTTTTATGTGTTGGCAGCATCTTGGTAAGGCACAAACTTGGAGAGTCTGTGAGGAGAACTTGTGTTTTTGTACTCGGACGTCTCAGTCATCTTGAAGAAAGCCTCCTGCTCCTTTTTCTTCGTGTCCAGCTCATCCTCAAGAATCTGTGAGGGTTGGAGGAGAGAGGTGGAAACCAAAATATGTATTGAAGTATCTCACCAAACGTATTTAATGTTACACCTTAGTTATATGTGTTAGAGCCATGTAGATAAGACTATGAAACTGGTACCTTCTTCCTTGGTCTCAGGTGATCCCTCCATTCCTTCATTTTATGGTTGTGTTGTTCATCCAAATGCTTGAGCTTCTGAGTCTCGTTCTCAACCAGCAGGTGACATTTTTCATTCTGAAACACAAAACAAGAACTTGTTAACAACTGCAAACTGAAGACTTTGATAAAGTTGTGACACAAACCAGCGTCGTGCAGGTAAGAGAACAAATAGGAGTAAAAGATCATCCACCTGTAGCTGCTGCAGCTCTCTGACGTTGCTCTCACACTGGCCAATCATCTCTCTCATCTGGTTGTCATGTTTCTGCTGCTGATGCAACCTCTCTCCCTTCTGCCGCTTCTCCTCCTGCTGAGAAAACTAAAAGTGGACAAAGAAAGTGAGCTTTGAACCAATAATTTTGTGTTCAAATGCGGCATGAGAATAACGTCCACTATCCATACCTGTTTGATTTTCTCTCTGTCTTCAGAGGAGCTGCCCGTTGAGTTGATGCGGAGGCTCTTCTTGAACATGGCCATGCGAGTCTTGGCCTCACTGCGCTGGATCTTGGGCATCCGGTTCTTCTCCTGCTGCTGCCGACCTTTCAGAATCTCAATCATTCTCTGATTGTAGCACTGCATCTGTTCCTGCTCCTGTAGTGACACCAAAAGTAGACCCAATATGAAGGGAATGTTCAAGTGATTGATAAGTTTGTGGCCAAAAGTAGAAGGAGATGAGTAATATGGTTTTCTTTACATGTTGGTGCTGTTTAATTCATTAAGTGATTATGCAGAAAGTTTGAGGTTAACAACCAATGTCATATTTCTGTTTTGGGTAGTTGACACTAAAAGACACTAAGAAAATGAAAACCATCAGCTATGGGTAAGTAACTCAAAAATGGGGATTTGAACTCATCCAGCACCCTTTTTTATGCAATTTAACCCAAAGTTCAGTGGGTGCAATATGATGGATACCAACATATAACGGCAAGAAGGATGATTTTGGAGTTTCATTACTTACCTTCTCATGTTTTTTGAGGAGCTGGTGCCTCTGGAGGAAGTACTGGTCTTTGAGCTGCTGCTTCAATAACTGGTGTCTCTCATAAAGGTTCTTCTCCTCCATGTCCCATATCGTAGCTTCCCGCTCTAAATCCAAGCAAAGAGGGGAAGAGAAGAAATGACCAACGGTTAGTAAGTGTCCAACATAAGTAACAACCTGTGAAACTTGGGGTGGAACAATATTACTTAAGGGTTTGATGGGCAGAAAAACAGTACCTCTGATGAGCTGGTGTTTCTTGTCGAGGCATTCCCTCTCCGTCTCTGCAATCTCTCTCTTGTTGTTGGTGGTGATTCTGTTCAGCGTGGTCTCCAGATACTCCTTCTGACCTGTCAAGAACTTGTTCTCCTATAACACAGAACAGTCAAGGACGTTAAGGGAGGGAAGGAATGGCTGGTTTCAAAAATCGCTCTAGTTAAATATGTGTTAAAATGCTGTGGGCCTCGATGACCGCTGACCACAAAAACTTACCTCTCTTGACTTCATGTCTTGGTAGGAAACCATCCTCTGCTTCAAAGATTCTTTACGCTGACTTCTGGGCATTTTATCGACAGATTGTTTCACCTAGTTGGATTAGAAAGAAGACACATTTCAGCTATAGTCTAAGAGTTCAATCCATGTTCATCGATTCCCCCGCATCCTGTTCTGATTTTACAGGACTGAACAAAAGACAGTAAGAAATTCAGCACACACCTCCTTTTTCTTTTGTTTTAACTGCTCCTGGAACTTGTGAAATTCGCGCTCCTGCTCAGATTTGATGCGTTTGGACTCGTCCTTGTGTTTAACAGCGTGGTCTGCCTCCATCTTCTCAATTGTCTGCTTCTGGTGTTTCTCCAGATTTTCCAGCTCTGTATCGTAGTGCTTCTTCTTGGCCTGGGATGCACGAATAGGAAACAAATACACAAACACTGTGAGCTTTATTGGAGAAAAAAAGCTTTTGGAATGTGTCAGTGTGTGTTTGTGTGTGTTAAGGTTAAAGTGTGTGTGTTGTTGGGACTCACATGCATCTCCTGGTCAAATCGTCTATTCATTTGCTCCCTCTGTGTCTCCAGTTTGGCGTTCAGAGCAGCCTGAGCTCGATGTGCTTCCTTCTGAATCAAACGGAGCTCCCGCAGCTCCTGACGTCTAAACAAACACATGGAAACGTGGTTTTATATATATGCAAATTTATAAGTTTAACAGCTAATCCAACAAGCAAACATAGTCAACACTAATATTTAAGTTAGTACTTTCAATGTCTGTCAATTCTTCTAAAAAAGAAATTAATTTTTTCTCTTTTCTCATTCTCCAAAGTGGTGTCTCTGTGTCCTTGTTTGATTGACAAGCTAGCTGGCAAAGAGTTAGACAAACTTGCACTGGAATATGCACTTTTTAAGCTATAGAGCAAAAGAGCAAAAGAAGTGCAACACTCCCTTTGTTTGTTTAGTTGTTTTATGGAGCGAGCAGTAAGATGAGGTAGATAGGAAAGAGACCACAGCATGACAGCTAATGTTGGTTATGATATGAAGTTTGTGGTCGTTTTTCAGCGTCAATACACGCCTTTATAACTATAGCAGCTCTGCTTTATGCAAATACAGTTCAAAATTAACTGCTTGATTGGCTGCGTGAGAACAGGTTCAATCTTGAGGTCGGAAAACAGAAGCGTAGGACGTGATTCACAGATTAACAGAGGAGAAAAGAACGCTGCAGCAAGAGATTAAACATGCAAATTAATTTCATGTGTACTTTAAATATCTAAACTGGAATGTTTGGATTATTTGTGCAAATTAGACTCCTGTCTGCGGTTGTTCTGTCATGCGTGTAATGCCATATTATCACCACTAGATGGCATGAGTAATGCACCAGGAACTTCTTAGGGCTTCAGAGACATTGCAGTGTACCCGAACAAATTGTTCATTTAAAAATCATCAAGTAATTTATGTCATCAGATAACAAAATAAAACTGCATGAATCTTTTTGTTTAAATATCTAGATTCCCAACACATTACACAGATAACCTTCTCTTTACCCTTTTCAAACAAAAGACTAAGTATAAAAGACAAAATCGCCTAAAATAGTCATTTCCCATAACCATTAGGATATTTGTAAACTCAAATCTCAAAGGACTAAAGGCTAAGAGAGCAGGATGCCTGAAATAGTAAGTGTGCTAAAAGCAACATCCAAAAGGCCACTTGTCACTGCACAGACTTCGCTCCGAGCTGAGGAATGAACAGTTCATGGCCCCTCATTCAGAGAGAAGGAAAACAGATGATTTTTCCAGGAAAGTTTAAAAAAAAAGCAACGGTGACTCAGACAGCACGTATGTCTGCTTATGTCTGTTTATCTGAGATGGTGGGTGGATCCATATTTAAAGTTTGTGTACTGAGTGTGTTACATAGACAGGCAGAGTCATCCACATACCTCAAGAACCTCATCTCCTCGTCTTTCTTCTCATCGTCCCTGATGATCTTGGAGGTGGTCACGCTCACCTCGACGCCATCGATGACAAACTTCCTGGTTCGCTTTAGAGTCTTGCTTGAGAAGTTCTGAAAGGCAGATGGAGAAGAAATTGTCAGACAAAAGATGACATTAGATTAAATCACAGCTTAGGAACAAGAGAAATCTTTGCTTGTACTTGGCAAGCATCGCTAAATGTTTAAAAAAATGCACTAAAACTGTGCCAGAAGGTTATTCTTGCGGGTTAGAACAGTAGTTCAGACACATGATGGAGAGCAAATAGCCTGAAGGTGGATATAAGCAATAAAACTCATGATTTAACTCTCAGTGTATCACAGTCACATCACTTGAGGCAATTTATCAACTTTAACGCAGCTCCTTCTGAAACTCCTCAAGAACTGTAAACAGACTTTAATGTGTAACATTGATGGAAGTATTCATCAAATCTGTGTGTGTTTATGATTCTCAACATAGAAGGAGAGGCAGCTGTCTGCGAATGTGTGGTAACACAGATGTTAATATTCCTGTCCGTCTGGTTCTACTGCAACAAGAAGTAAGATGCTCCATCTGTCACTTTACAGGGGAGCGCCAGGCAGAAAGTACAGGTGGAACAATAACTCGGCCTCACGCAGCATGACACAATGTGACTAACCTGGTTTAATTCTTTAAAACAGTGCTGAGTGAAAGCCCGCTCAATCTAAAAATCTGGCTGCTTTTCACATAAGCAGCTGCACTTATGCCGGTTGAGTAAGTCAGACTGCACAGGCTGATCTAACAATGTCTATGGACGTCATGCTATATAATACATTACATGTTTAATATGAGTCAGAGCGTGACCTCATCTTATTATTAAAGAGACAAATTGTTATGGCAAACAAAGCACATGTTGAGTGGTAGCATTTTCCAGTGACTAATCTAAATCGGCCTCCATGTGCAGTGTTTACAAGGCTGATACGGCCGCGTTTACTCTGCAAACAAGGATGTCGTCATATCCTATTTTAAAAATAGCTCATATTTAAGGAAAGGAGAAGAGGAAACTGAACCAAAGAGCAGGAATTAATGCGGTTTGTGCAAACTGTTGTCACTTTAACAAAGCTTCCTCTCGAAGCCTTACACAGCTGAGCAAACAGACCAGATCTGGACCTGTGTGTGGCTGCTGCAACTTTCACACTGTTCTTGTGGACGCCTTTTCTACAAAATGACACATTCACAGAGGGTGTTATTAAGTGCACAATGTCACTGTAAACAGAGGACATGTGGATGAGTCTTCATTCACAAAATCATGCGCAGCTCTCCTGTAACACACGCATGAATTCATGAGCACACACAGCGTTGCTCTCCGTCATTCACACAAATGTGAAATGCCTCTCGTCCAAAATAACAAAGAAAGTCCATTACACTGTCGCTGCAGACTGCTGGCTGAGTCGCCTGCTGAATAATCTGTTCTGGAAAAACTTAACATACCACAAACAGACACTACTCTGCTGCTCAGTCAATAGGATTTCAATCATGGTTCGTCCATCAGCCTCCAGAAGCAGCAGAGCCACAATGAGCTGCATAGAAACTTCCATTCACACTGGTGAATGGTGAACTGTGCCCACACAAAGGGCGCTGTTGGTCCTGATGAATGGAAAATGTTGCATATTTTTTGCTTCAGAAAGGCTTGGTGTCTGATAATAAAATGGTCTCTGTCTTTTCTTCCTTCAGTTTCCTGACTTCCTTCCTTCACTCTGATTGTCTGGTAAAACACAGAACTGGTGATTCTTAAGTCGTCTATGAGTTAAGGGATAACTTCTTTAATTAATGCTAATAAAACTTACAAGACTTCTATGAATATGTCAAAAACTAATTGTTTTGAGGCTTCTTAATAAGTGAGGACTTTTGACTTTTTAGAGATTCACCTTTCACAGAGGTCTCTTAAAGTACTTAAAGTGTTTTTCAACAATTAAGCTGAGATTAACTAAATAAATCTATATCAACATGCTAATCATAGCCAATTTAAAAGTAAAACTGAATGTTCAAGTGCATTAGCTGCTGTTATTCTCTGTATGTTCCCTGACAGAAGTGTGAAGTTCAGGCCTAATGGAGGACAGGCTATCCTCTGTTTCAGATGGTTAACACCCACACCCCAAAACACAACACAATGCAGTTTCAGTTCCTTCGTGGGTGCCGAGAAATAGTTTTTCCAAGGAGGGGTTTTCCTACAGAGGCAGGGAGCTGGCTCTGGACGGTATAGACCCTACTCACTGAGGAGTCTCAGCAAAAAATGACAGGACTAAAACTCGGGTCCATTCCTCTTCCCTGTATAAACAAATCATTACATAAACCTGTTTCCATTTTATGAAGTTTAAAGGGATTTTCATACAAGACAGATCATGGAGCTACGAATAAAAGCAAATCCCACACATTTCTTGAGGTTAAAAGAGTTTCGCTTCGTGCTGACTCACCCTTGAGGACATGGAGATGCTCTCCCTGGGGATCGACAGGTCCATGCTCTCTGATGCCATGCTGCCTGAGTAAGAGAGACGTTGGTTGATGATCCCTCCATTGATGTAAGCGTTTCCTCCCGTCGAATTCCTCTCTGGGGTTGCTTTGCCATTCAGCCCAGAACGGGGTGTGGGTACCGGGGTGGGAGCAGAGGAGCGATTGGGAGTTGATGCAGGACTGATGGTGGGACTAAAGTTTGGAGTTGATGAACCTCCATTAGCCAAGGCCTTGGTCTTCTCACCAGTCGACTGGAACTTGGGCAGCTCTGGTTCTGACGAGCCTATGATCATGTTAACATGATCCTGAGATGCCTGGGGGAGAGACGGTGGCTGTTCTGTCTCCGGTGTCTCCACAGAAACCTTAAAATAAATATCAGTATTACTAAATAAAATCCTTTTAATACACTACATCTAATACTTAGATCGACCTGTAAATATGGTAAAATTTTTGTTTTTTAAAGCTGAGACTTTTAAGAGCACCTTGTCCTCCGATGTCGGGGTGCTCTTCCCATCCTCAATGCCAGAATCGGAGCTGGATGTCTTGGTCGAGGCCTTGCTCTCAGATTTCTTGAGCTCAACAGGGCCCCCATGAGCTGATTCCTCGCCCACCTCCTCTTGATCTTTAGAAGGAACATTTTGCCGTGGTAAGGGAACAGGAACCCCCATGACAGAGCCTGGCTGTCCCTCTGTTGGTGCACTTGGATCAGCCCCCTTGCCGAGTGCAGGTATTGGGGTAGTTGGGGAGGGCGTGGGGCTTGGGGTGTCAACAGACTGCTCTCCTTCCAAACTGGTCTGACTGGTCTGGCATGGCTCCTTGTCTGGAGACTACGGAAACGAAAAGTAGGGAGGACAGAACTATTGTTAGCAAAATTATAACAGAAATTCAAGGTCTTTAGTTTTCAGTCATCAGTAGTCTTTTAAACAGTAAAATTCCTACTAAAATCAATTTTCTAAATGAAGGATCTGCACCATCAGACCCAAAGTTTACCTGCAGCTTAACATGCTACAGCTGGACAGCTAATCAGCTAACTAGCCAACAAACCAACATTAGCATTGAATTTTTCCCTAGTAACTGTGTGTTTGGTCTCTTGTTCAACAAGCTAACCTGCAGGATGAGACTATTTGTTTGTTAAATAGATAAAAAAATGAGAGTTTAGCTAGAAAGCTAATGTGAGTTCTTGTTTGTATCTGTGGCTCTTGTGTTGTGTAGCTGGCTGCTGGCTGGTCCTGTAACCTGCTCTGCCTACAAGGTTATGCTGACATTACTGCTTTACGTAAGATTTAATGATTTCAACCTTTGGTATTAGCCCATATGCTAATGGCTAAAGTCCTTCTGGCGTCCCACCTTCATTGAAGTAAGTTAAACTTTAGCTTTAGTAGGAATGCAGTCATTCCTGCTTAGACTGTTTCCTCTCACTGTATGGCTATCTCATCTGCAGTAAGTGTATTATTAAGTGCTGAGGTAAAAAGCCTGTGTGCTGTAAATAATGGCGGACAAGCGAGGACAAAGATTTCGCTATGACATTATAATCAAGGGTCATGGGTCATTCTTGAGCTCTGAGCAAAATAATGCAGTGAATAGTCTTGGAGATATAGGCAATATTTTATTTTCTATTTACTTTTTGGTTATTTAACCAAAGCAGGGTTTCTGCAGGGTTCTCTGGGATAAATCGAAGACTTTTTAAAATATCACATATATTTCAATTAAACACCTATTTACCATTCATAGTAAAATAGATATCTTTATGGAAAAAAATTGGGACAATAAGAATTATTTAATAAGGGTATTGAATCTTTTGAACACCTGTAGATACAACAGATAGGATCTCAAAATATCAAAGACTAAAATATTAGCACTTCAATGAGCCTGATACTCTAAAAGATTAACAACCAGAGGGGAAAGTATTGGTAATTGACAGAAAAAATCAATTTTCACAATTTTAAATCAAACAGCAGGTTCCTGGTGTTTGTTTGATGTTGCAATTCTTTGCTTTGGTATTACAATGCCACTGAAAATGCTTATTCAGAAATATTTGAACAGTTAACTGTCAAACGGAGTAATTCTGCTTCCTGAAAAATCCCTCAACTACCTTCCATCAGATGTAAACAACACTATCAGACATCTTTACGGTCATGTTCTGCCTTTTTAATGTCTCAGCAAATATCTCTTTTTGGCTGTGTATGATGTAAAGGAAGAGATAAACGGTCAAGTGAATGACTTGGCTGGCTCTCAGAGCCTTGTAATGGCTATGTGTCAAAATATTGCTGTGAGCGTAAAACAGTGCTCTTGCTGAAAGAGATGAGGAAACAACAGTATTGATATCACAGTTATCCAAGAACAGGGGAAGAAATCTGATCAGTCGGCAGTTGTAAAGCACTTCTTCTGTAGATACAGGACATTTTGAAACATTCATTGGTAATTCTCATTAAATAAATGTTTATCTTGCAACCCAAAAACTCTGACTCAAATTTGCGCAGAAGCTATTTACCCAATTCAACATTAATCTAACATTTTGTGTTTAAAAAAACCTCATCAGCACCACCTACAGAATACTCAAACTTGGTCCAAATACCTACAATGTTTTAATTCTCAAGATGTTTGGGAAGGGCAGTGAGAAACACGAAAGCGATGGCCACTTTGCCAAGTTTTTGAAGCCAAGTTATTCACCTCAATAAATTCGGAAGTCATCGCACTAACTGTTGACATTAGGGGAGGAAGAGGTAAGTGGGTAAACATTCATCTCCATGGAGAGAAAAAGATCCATGTTCAACACATGATTAACATATTTGTCTGGTCGAACTTCCTGTTAGCAGGATTGTTTTTTTAGGGTCACTGGTTTAAAGTAAACTATCTGTCTTGAGTTAAGGGTCCCGGTATGAAAAGAACAATGGGCAACCTTAAATTATTTACTCCGTCAGGGGTTGTGAGGTAACAGCGTTTCTTTAACAGGAGCGAGGTTGAAGGCAGCACCTATATTTAACCTTGCATGGGTGTGGGTGAATGCCAGGATTCCGGTTTCTGTTCCTTTGTTTGTGCTGAGGGCAGATGCCGGACTGTACTCTTACTATGTGACTTTCTAATCTTATGCCCTCTATGGATTTATGAATGGCTTCTGCAGAATGTCCCTCTGGCAGGAAGGCTGAGTTTACCAGAAAAAATCCTGTTCAAAGGGATCAACAAGTTAAGACATCAAACATCTGGGAAGTGGAAAGATGGAACAGAATGCTCGTGCTCTTCGGGCCATTGGTGCTTGAGTTTCCATTTAACTGCATCGTGCGGTGACACTGAGATGAAGTTGCTATTCTAATTATAACTTGTCTAATTATTGTACCAGAAGATCACACAGTTACCATCCAATTATTGACCTTCTGACCTCATGTGTTCTCTCTTACAACCAACCAGCTTAAAGTAACCAGACTTCTTAAAAGCTACTGAGACAACATGGACTGCCTACTTTCCTTAGAAACAAACAATTAAAGGGAAGAAAATGAAAGGACAGAGAGGGGAAAAAATAAGAAAGATCCAGGTTTGGTACCACTGAGAGCTCCATGGCGTCGTCCTCCTCTCCTTCCTCTCTATTGTCCTCTATTTCCTCCATGACTTCAGCTTTGGCCTCGGCCACCAGCTCCCGCAGTGGACGGTTGGACGTAACCGATTTCACAAAAGGGTGCTGTGGACACAAAAGGGGCAGAGGAGAGAGGGTTAATTCATCATCAGTATAGATGCACCGAGTGACCGTCCCTTAAATGGCAAGACTTCTTACAACTTTTTGTTTTTTTCTCCCTGTATTAGTATGTAAACATCATGCTAAGTAGCTCATGCACAACATTTGGTTGTAGCTTGTAGAGGGAGAGACTAAAAGGTTTGATGTGACCACAGGATAAACACTCTTACAAACCAAAAACAAAATTTACTGGAAGGAAACAGAACACATTATCAGAGGATCTGAGTATCACTAATCGACCATGATTCCATTGCACAAGGGATGATGCAAGTGCTGGACTGATGATCACAAGGCAGGCATAACTGATACTTGTTGGCAGTCCTTTGATTTCTGCCCTTTGAAAAGGTCACTATTGTAAAGTTGTAAAAGTTTAACAATTAAGTCATCAGTTAAAAGTTAAAAAGCTGTTAATAAGGTGAAACTACTTAAGATAAAGAGCTTTAAAGAGACAACAATATGGGCTACAAGTGATGACGCAGTTTAGAGGCCACAGAGGACTTTCACTGCAGAGGAAACACTATCTGTCACCTGCCAGTCCCTGAACGGCGACAACAATAGTGGCTCCGCAATACAAACTCTCCCTTTAATGGTTCACTAAGGTAACGGTGTTTAATCTAACATGATGTGCTTGAGATAGCAAGATGCTCGCTTCTGCAACCGCTAAAGAAAATGTGTGCTATGCCAGAGTGTAAATAAGGCTGTGAGGGAGGTGGGATCAAGTAGAAGGAGAAGCTAAATTAAAAGTTGGGCGCAGCTGGGAAACAGTGCTGATCATCCATTATTCAGATGCTTTGCACTGCTGTGTAATTTAATTGGAACAGCTGACAAAAGGGGAAAAGGCTACAAGTGGTGCTGGACCATGAAGTGTGTAAAAGTTGGAGTGGGTGTGTGTACATTTGTCTTGGGCGATCGCGGTTGTTTGTGTGCAGAGACTTGTCCTCGAGGACTCCATTAGGCTTCAGCTTTGAACTTCTCCAATGACAACCAGTCTAACAGTCAGCCATTGTCTAATGAGTCAGGTAGTGTAAATGCTGAGTGCCATCTAACCACTTATTGCACTACAGAGGAAAACACGGGTATGAAAAACATTTATTTGTTCAATGGAACATGCAAATATTTGCTATCAGCAAATTTCTGATTAAAAATTTAGTGTTAATATTTGAAGCTATAGTCTACATCAGCACGCTTTGCTTGTGTCCATGCCAACCCATCTTATAGCATCAGAGAGAGAGAGAGCATTAGTCAATGCAGAGGATCTAATTATTCTTCGGCCTTGTGATGACACAGACTGAGATGAACAAATGCTGCAACTGTGAATGCTCCAGAAATTCATAAAACACTCTGGATGCTTGAACAAGGGTGTGACAGTTGAGCTCATGAGTACATGTGTTCAAGGGCAAATGTATTGTTCCTGTGCACAGGCCATCTACTGTACTGTTGATATTTCTCAGTTGGAAAATTAAGTCTATTCGGACTCCTTGGGCTCCAGTTTTAGGCAGGTTTTCTTAGTTGAGACTGTTCAAGAGAAAAAAGCTCTATAGATAAAGTGAAGTGAAGAGGATCATTAGGAAGCCTATTGTCTATATTCTCTATCATTTTTAAAAAGGAATTAGCAACAGGCTTAGTGATACTGGTCATTAGTGACGAGTGATGCAAGAGTTAAAATAAAATAATTCTTCTCCAGATATCTATATTGATTCCTTAATGGCACAATCTATACAACATCGGAAGACAGTGACACATGCCTGTCACAACATCTGAGAGCCCAAACAGGTATGATTAAATGTCATTTATACTCCCAACTAAAAGTCTAAAACCCCAAATGCTCAGTTTAATATAACAACCAAATGTTTGACACTTTAGCCTACAAATTGGCTGAAATTATTGAAAATCAAAATAGTTTCCCACTGATTATTAGACAAATGAATAATTGATGATTCAACTAATTCTTACAGTTTTCATACCATCCTTTATTCTATATAGATTATGACAGATTTTTTTTTTCCCAATTATCACGACTGATCTGAACCTGGACTGTTTCTTCTTTAAACTGTTTACTCTGACAAGTGGACTCTCAAGCTAAGGCTCATGTTCCCAGTTTCTTTAGGAGTATCAAATGGAAAAAGGGCAAACAAGGAAGTATCGCTGCCCTGTTTTTCACTGCCAGAATGGTTAGGAGATGAAGATGTGGACCACTGGTGCTTGTATCCCCTCTTTAAGGTTTCACATTACTTTGGACCCAGTGAGGCTGGGGATATTTTTTTACATGCATGGCTGGCTGTGAAAAGGTTAAATGTGAGTAATATGGCCCATTAGGGAACCAGAGCGGGGGAGTGTGTGTGTATTTGAACTTCTGTCAGATACATGTGAGCTTTAGACATTGAGTGAGGACATTTTTGGAAAGAGAGGGCAAAAGGGTGGCTTGCAGGTTGAGACGTGTTTTGAGGGTAAAGGTTATAATTAGGTTAAGGATAAGTTTGGGTTTGAAGAGAAGCAAGTAGTAATTTTGGTCCACATAAGTAAAACTGACTTGACTTTCATTCACCCAAATTTTGAAATATCAGTTTGAGATTTCTGCCTTACTTTTGGTGAGCACTGAAGTGTCAGATGATTTTTAACATATGTTGTTTCAGGAGAAAAAGGGACTCTTACTCTTTGTAATGCAAAGACTATACAGTAACTACTTTCTACTGAAAAACAGCTTCCATAAAAACTGTTACTAGTTTGTTTTGTGGTTTATCAAGAAAAATGAAGACCTGTTTTCTAACAAACAGATCATTTTGTTCTTTAATTGTTGTTATTCAAGGCTTTGAGAAGCACAGACAAACTTTAAATCACCTCCGTCATCCATTGTAACCCACTAACAATGTGTGTTTTTTTATGTTGAATAATCTGGCGCTGTTATGTAATCAGGTGAAAGGCAAACTGGAAGATCAAACTTCCTCCTGTTTTCAGAGCAACATCGTGCACCTGTCCCTTTTACCTAAATATCTCGCCCCACACCCTTCTCACCCAACTCTACAACTCATGTGTCTCAAAGCTCAAAAACCTCTGAAACTGGGGTTGAACTGACCCTTTAATATCAGAGCCAGATTTAGACTTAGGTCTGACTAAGGGTTTGACTCAGGCGTGCAGGAATGCAGGATGTCAAAGAGGCTTTCCCAGAAATATGGAAGTGTAAATATGAGTGTGTTTGTGTTTGTGCCTGCACATGTCAATATGGTGAAACAACTCCAAAGTCCTGGCTCAGAGATGAAAACGGTCAGATCCTCAGTACAGACATGCTCTGATCAGAAACAGAACAGCAGGCAAAAAAAAAAGAAAATACACATGAATGGAAGCTATGCCAAAGAACACAGAAGAAATCCTGACCATGAGAAACTATGTGGGAGGAGTAGCTGTGAGTATATCCAGTATAATGAGTACAAGTCATCCAGATGGTCCCCAGTCAGCCACAAAGCCACAGTGACTGATACTGTGTTGTTTTGTATACATTCTTTACAAGCACACATGTGGTACCGACACAAGGCGACACTTTACAACTAAAAACTTAAAAAAGTGACTCTATGAAGCTTTTTTCCATCTATTTCCACTTATGATAAAGTCTCGCACACTTCATATAGTTTAGCACCTAAACTCCACACGCTATTATCTATGATTCATTATTGTCTGCTTGTTCCTGCGCTACACAACATCTGCTTTCCACACACTTACACACTGCAATGCATAACAAGTGTGGCCTAAATCTTCTCACATACACCATTCTCACATGGTAACTTCCTGTAAACTGACATCACTCTGCATCGATTGCACAGCAGAATTTTAATCTCATTGTTGCACAAGTATCTACAGTGAATAATCTCTGACAGCCGTTCGGAGCAGCAGGCATGATAAACATCTAAAACCTCCAGCGCGGCACTGAAAACCGGACCGCGCCCGTCTCTTTTCCCCCCACTGGAGAGCACATGCAGAATTCCCAGCCGGCCTGGGTCGAGGAGTTTCATCTCTGCTGCTCTCTAATTGGACAGAGGTGGCGAGTTCAGGGGAATCCAGACATACTATTGGCTGAGGGTGGGAATGTAAATAGTTGGCATTCCCCCAGCTGTGGGATACAGACAGGAAACCGTGGCTCTGAATTTTAATGGACGCTGCGCACGCCCTGTTCACTTTTTCTCTCATTCTTCTTTGCCCCAGGATTGTGGATTTTAAGAAACATTTGCCAAAGCTCATCCTCGTACATTAATCTTTTACTGACGGTGAAAACTGTCATTGGCCTCTCCTTCGCAATATCCTGGCCGTGCCAAAGTGCTTTTTCATGTAAATATTTACGTTCTCCTTTCCTATCATTGTCACCAGCCTGAAATTAAGTGGATTGACTGTTGGGAAGCAAAGGGGAAAAAAACAAGAAACAAAAAGAACGATCATCATTCTGGTAAAATGGCAAAAAACCTCCACTGTCCTTCAAATTCAAACATTCCAAAAACCCTTAAGAGGTTTCCTCAAAAGAGGAGAATTGCTTTAAATAACCCAGAATGCTCTCTCACCTTTCACTTTACATTTTCACTTATTACTCAAACTCTCTTTATTTCTTGCCCACTCTTGTTCCATTTCTATTCCTCTCCCACTCGCATGCCAGTGCCCTCTGAGGGGCACCACACACCTTCCTGCCATAGACTGCTCCATTCAGGTCTTTAAATAGAAGATTATGTGTGTCGTTGCAAAATAAGGACAAAGATAAGGAAGGAGGACAATATGCCATCGTAAACCGAAGTACAGCATTGTATAACATTAGCTAAGTTATAATTAGGCCTCGCACATCCTACCTCCATGAGCTGCAGCGCTGTCGGCCGAGTCTCTGGGTTTTTATCCAACGCTTTCCTCAGGAAATCATTAAAGTCTTTTGACCTTGAGGGAACAAAAGGAAACAGCATTTATCAAAAAAGGGACGATATAGAGAAAAGGGGAGAAGGAGGGAGGTGATGAAGGGACAGTTACAACATAAATCAAGTGAACACAACATTTCCAGATATGCAATTTTGGTGCATGTGGACCATCTTTGAGCACAGCTGTGCTTCGTAAAACAAAGCCTCGGACAGGGATGGTGAGTCAGCTCCCCATCCCAAATCGCCTTTCAGCACCTGATAACTTCACTTTTGCTGTACTAAATTTGCTGCTGTGGAACATTCAGGCCCACAGAACTGATATGGAAAAAGTTACAGTTTGGCATTCGCTTCGGTCCTGCCAAAGCTGAGTTGTTGCTGTAGTTTTCTCACAAAAGCAAAATGAAGTGCAGGTGAAGAGGGTGGAGGACAAATTGGATAGATCGTGTCTCTGCAATAGATTACAGGGCAAAAATCTGTTCAAAACTGAAATAATAGGAACAAATTAAATGATCTGGTGATACCTAGGCACAAATAAATACGCCTGTTGACTTGGCTGGTGCAAAATAGTTATATGCACAAGATCTTATTTCCATTTACTCTCATTTTCTGGGTAATAAACCCTGCTTTCTCCTCCCTATTTAATCATAGTATATATGTGTTTAAGGACCGATGTGCAACAGCTGCATTCAGATTCATTGATGATGAATCCTCACCATTTATGCGGCTGCTCCAGAGTGGGAGGCTCCGACTTGGCGATCTTCAGCAGCACCCTCATGGGGTTGAGCTCGTGGTGAGGGGGCTCGATCTGTGCGAGCTCGATCAGAGTGATTCCCAGAGACCAGATATCGGCCTTGTAGTCGTACGGAGCATCCTTCATGGTCTCACACATCACCACCTCAGGGGCCATCCTGAGGAAACAAAAGAGAAATACTTTCAGGGAACAGAACAATGTGTTGGAAATTGTTTTCACAGTTAAAACTCGAGTGCTGAACAAAAATAGCATTTATCTTAAAAAACATCCTCAGAGTAGAAAGTTTTCTGCCTGTAAATGTATTTTAGTTTACAATTAACGTTTGGGTGTAAGAGTTAGAATGTTTGAACTTGTGGCTGTGGATAAAATGGACATAATCGTGTGCAGCGAACTGTTTACAAGAGAAGGGTATTCAAAGGTGAAGGACATTAAAGATTGCTGCTCTGATGTCACATCCCATGATTGTCCTAAAATGACGAGGCAGAATTTCTTTTCAGAGGAAGCTCAACATGTCTTGTAAAAGTTTTTTTTTATTTTGTTTTATATTTTAGATGCAAGATTATATCATAATGAGTGACTATTGAGGAAAAAAAATGTGCATCTGAGCATCGAGTGACTTTATTTGTAAATATTTAACATGATTTTAACATTTTAACAGTATTTTGATATTATAAAAAAATACACCTTTATTGTTTAAATCATTTATCTGGGGCTGGCGGGAGGTGACATACAGATGACTAACACAGGTGGATGAGGAGTGTTTCTTTTCTGTCTTACTCACTCTTATGTCAACACAGAGCACACTTCTCCAGTCAGCATTTGTTTGCTGACAGTCTAAAAAATGCCTCACATCAAGTCAGAACTCAATTATTTACTCAAGTGCTAAAAAAAAACCCAAATATTTACTCCTTTACTGTTTGACTTTGCTTATCTGTGCATTCAAGAGAAGATTTATGCACCAAAACCATTAGCAACACTCTAATCGGTATCGTACCAAATGAGGGCATGGTCGTATTTCTCGAGCTGAGGGAGTTTTCCTGATGGACTGATAATCCGTTCTGGTTAACGGTTAACTGTCTGACACCATATTCACTCATGATGGGATGGCAGCATGGAACAAGGTTCACTGTGACTTCAAAGGGAACTTTACCAATTTGTTCAGGCACAGAGGAAAGAACTGCACTGTTGTGACAACAATGGAGGATTAAAGGTAGTAGATTGAGAAAGTGTGTACACAACATCACACTGTTTCAAGTATTACGGAAGAGTTGTGGGTTGCAGGAGGTCGGTTCTCAATGAGCAATAATCCCCTGCTTATATAACTCATTCCGGGATGGTTGGTATGTCCAAAGTTAGAGAATCCATTGTGCAGTTTATCCCTTTATACCTGGGGTTTATACCTTGTCCTTTAAAAGCTCGGGTTGTGTTAGCGTCGCATACAATGGTCAATTGATAGAATCTTGGATCAATGTGATGACATACTGTCATTTGCCAGGTGTATAATTGCAGTATTAAGCAACACAGACACACCCATTTGGGAACTTTGAATTGTTTCACAATAGCATTCTAGAAAACTCTTTCTGTCCATGTTATCCAACCCTAAGTTTTTGAATAGCCCTTTTCCCTTTTGGTGCTCTGAGTGATGTCTTACTCACCAGTATGGCGTTCCAATGAAAGAATCCCTTCTTTGTAAGGTTTTGTTGTTTTTTGCAGAGACGCCAAAATCAGCTACAAGAATGAAGAGAGACGGAGACACAAAGCAAAGTGACGTGAGACAGTTGAAAGAAGTTCCCCAGAAGCATCTCTAAGTAGTAGCCAGAAGCAAATTTAAAAGGCTTTCTTCTTTTTTTCCCCCCCTTTGTAGTAGCTCGTAAAACTGTCATGACATAGCGATGGGCAGAGACACAAAGCCAGAATTTACAGCCGTCCCGGTTCCCAAACAAGCTGCCCCCATTTCCTCGACATGACCCTCAGATTACAGGGGTGTTGTTTTCACTTTGGCCGAACACGTTTATCTCTCTAAGAAGGAATATCACGTGCGGCTCAGGGTTGAGAAGTGTTTGGCAGAGGCCTGAGCGGCGTTTCACTCACAAGGCAGCAGGCTGGCAGCTTCAATTACAAACTGACATGTTCTATTACAGGGACTGAAGTGACCGTCTCGGTTTTGCAGACTACAATTCAAAAATCTTTTGACTTCTCAGTCAAACATGTCATTTGGACTTATGCAGTCTAAACCTCTGCAGAAAGAAGTTTTACTCCCTACCAAGACCATAAACAGGATCATTGCTTTTATTTTACATTGAATAACATGATGATATCAAAGAGGACGGAAACATTTTCTGGTTACGTTAAAAAAAATCTCACCGATAGTGTTAACTGCCTCCTCCCCTTCCCCTTCCCCTTCCCCCTTCCCCTCAGCTCTGCTCTGCTGTATCACTGGGTTTAACTCACACTATGTTTCTTTTAAGAACCACAAAGGGTGTGTTTCCTGAGAAACATTATTATGATTCCTACCATACACACCTAAACGATCTTAATAAACCATCCAGTCATGAGCTAAATGCCTGTGCAGCAACAGGTGTTTCGATCTCAATAATCCTTAGTGGAATAATACAAAAAATGCATACAATCATGAATATAGATGACAAAACTGTGCTGTGAACAAGGACCATTATGGTAATAACAGTTCTGACATTTACTCAGACCCACACTTTGATTCTTAGCTTACTGGTTGCATGATGCTTTTGAAGTAGGTCATATTGTTAATCCTGCACAGAGTTTACAATGAGCTGGGCTGCATGGAGGAACATGATGTTTAACGCCCTGTACCGCAGGTGGATAGAATGCATTTGGCTGACCTCAGCCAATGTTAAATGCTGCCTCCTTTGAATTAATAAGTAGTTAGATGAGTTTGGAGACTGTAAATGAGCCAGTGTCATGACTTAATGAGCTCAAAAAGGCAACTCCCAGTCATTATGTCTAACTGTGGTGTCTTAAGGGAATAATGTAAGGCCATGAAAAAGGACTTAAGAAGTACGAGTCCAGCTCAGTGAGCACAGTGACTGACAAAAGATGTCCTTTGAAATAAAAAAAAAATAGAAATTGTGATTAAAATTACTGATGAACAAATAATTTGGATCAAATTTAAACTATGCAAAAGGGCAGAACACAAATTTGAAGCCTTATTCAGCTTATAAATTCTCTTTACTAAGTGTTTTTGGTTAATTATTCATAATTGATATGATGTATCATGTAAAAAAAGAACATTTTTGGTTCAATGTTTTTGGTTCAAAGTTTTATGCCTGAGGATCAAAATGTGAGGCAGCCATTTTGAAAAAAAGCACCTCCATAGCTTTACACTTACATAAAGCCCATTAAGACACCATTTCCCCTTTTCTGGAAAGTCTGTTTTAATCCAAAACACACTGACAGTCGGGTTGGTTGGATCCACAACAGCAGCTGTGCAATGTGAAGAATGTGGAGAACTCTTCAAAAAAGCCAATAATGAAAACACGCAAAATTTCTGAGAATGCTTTTTTCCCACACAGCGCTCACTTATGATCCCCCTGCCACAGGAGGGGCACAGGGCACAGGCTCTGTGTGTCTGTGTGTGAGTGTATGTGACAGCACACACACACAGCTTAAGTAACAACGAGTCAGAGAAAACCTGTGACGTGCAATAAGGACAGGGGGGTTATCTGAGTTTTCACTTCTAGCATCATTTTTGCCATGAAACAGTTTTCTATACAGATAATATTATGTAATTAGAGACAGATTACACAAGGCCTTTCAAATCTGATCCTGATCAACCTAAAAAATGTGCATTATTTTAACATCACTTGTCAACACAGTCAATTCTTTGAGAAGTCTGGAATTACAAAAGCATGTTGCAGAGCTTAAACCTAAAGAACTTCATTTTAACTTCCTGTCAGGACCCCAGTTTTTTTTAATCAAGATGTGGAATCCTTTGTTCATCAAAAATAGGAAATTTTCCAAAAACTAAGACACAACCAAAACTTACCTTTTCTGCAATACAATAAGGAAAATACTGCAGTTCTAAATGAGATGACCCTCAAAAATAAAGCGTATCACATTTTTCCAGACTGTTCACTTCAGACTGTGACTGAGACAGAATGGCCTGAACAATGAATAACAGTCAGTGTGTCCAACACGACAATCAGTTTGTCTACAGTCTTACCCAGTTTGATGTCTCCGTCCAACATGAGGAGGATGTTGCCAGCCTTAAGGTCTCTGTGGATGATCTTCATGCTATGGAGGTAAGCCAGAGCTTCCAGCATCTGGCGACACACCACCTTAATCTGCGGCTCCGTCAGCCCGCGATCCAACTCTGATGAAGGCAGGAGGGGCAGAGGCAGGAGACAGGAGATGGACGGGGTCGGAGACAGGGTGGGGAAGAGGAGAAAGAACAAGAGCGGAATAGAAATTAGAGGTAAGAAACTAACTAAGAGGGTTCAAAACCCATCATGCAAACCATGCACATTCCACAGTCTGCAAACATACATACAGTCTTGAGAACTTATCTCGAGTGTGAACTGCACAAGAAAAAGCGAAAAAAAAAAGGTAAAGCCGGGATGATATCGGTGAAGTCTCTCAGATAGTGTTGCTGGATAAGTAATCCAAGATCAGAAGAGCTTTCACACATTCGAGCTGGTCATGCCCTGCAGACTTTATTCTACTGTGTCTGTGTTTGGTTAGCTGCAGTGGGGGGTGCAGACAGTTATGAGGATGTGGATTACGAAGTAAAAACAGACCAGGGGGGTTTCCCACACCAGAGGACTCCACTCAGTTTAGAGCATTCAAGGCCAGAATGGTAGAGTCACAGTTAACAATCATGATCAGAGAAAAGCGACAGAACTTTGAGAAATGCTGGTTTTTTATCTTTTTCATACTGAACAGAAAACATGCTGTGATTCCTCCAAACATGAACTGGAGCTTTAAAGCAGCAGCATCTTTGACTTTTATCGTGTCTCAGTCCTGCTTAAGGGACAGGTGGAGTCACTGCACTGCTGCAGGTGTGTAAAGGTGGAGCACTTTTAAAAAGGTACAGTGGCCAAAAGAAAAAAAAGAGAGAGAGAGAGGCTCACCTAGCATTGTGGCATCCACGGCACCTCCGGGACAGAACTCAATCATGATCTGGGAAATAAAAGGGAGACAAGAAGGGGTGAGGTTAAACTCAAACCAGCATTATGTGCACACAACTGACAGCTGCAACCTGCCTTTTAAAAGTAAAAAACAGACCATTTTCCATCAGCAGCACATGACTCACCAGTATTGAGACGACTTTCACATGTGCATCCTTAAGTTTTTCCTTTTACACTCCATCCTGACTTATCACTTACACATGCAAATGATCAGTGTTTTAAAATACTGTTAATGACTTGAATTTGACTCTGTGTCTGGCTAGAGCTTGTCACTGCTTATAGACCAAGACGGTTTGAAAGTAATTTAGGAAAATCTTAACAGAAGTGCAGCAGTAAAATGAGCTGTAGTTAGCAAATAGCATTCAAATTAGACCGCAGCCATGACAAAGAGCACAAAGTGAAAAAACAGCAAAAATGAGCAACATTCCCAGTAAATACTATTCACACTGTTTGCTTATAAGCTAAAGGGAAGGAAGCAAAGGAAAGAAGAGAAGATTGGAGCAAAAGAGTAGCTAGCTTGCTCACATTTGTACCACTAGTGACCAGATTAGAGTTGCCATTCTCAGCGTTTGGCTTGGTCACTCAGAGGTTTTTGCTATTATTTTAGTTGCAACAGGAAGGAGAAGGTCGATTGGCAATGACAGGCTGATACCAGCAGCCTCCTTCCTGTTAGACTAGCTGGATTCAAATTGAAGTGTGTGATAAACTGCCAGGCTGTAACTAAACACTCTTCCAGGCACACGCTGCCAAATGTATAATACCAGTTCAGCAGTGAAGAAAAAACAGACACAGAGAGGATGGAAAAAAAAAAAGATACTGAGAACACAATCCCTAAATGGTATCTTGTCGGCCAATAACAACTTCCAACAATCACCTTTCATTTCCTTTCCTTACACAGTCAGTCTCTCTCTCTCTGACACACACACACACATGCACACACACCCACAAACACACACAGGCATGACCGTCAGAGAAATCTTTCTTTAATATGAGTTAAGTTAGACCAAAGAAAATAAAGACAGCCAGGGTTACATAATGATCCTGTGATTGAAAAAGGTGAGAGATCAGCTCTGGGTGGTGTGCAGCACACCTGCTGCGTGATGTCAGTCTTATTTAATCATTGATCCCTGCTTGCTATGACTACAGTGTCAAAGCAAAGACCCAGCTTTGGACAAGGTGTGGAGTCCAAACAGGCTCAGTGTGTCTTGGCGTAAAATACAATGAACCATGACAAGATTATATGTTTATGTTGTGTTTATGTTTTTTTAAACACCTTTACCTGACAGTTACTGATCAGTATGAGTATTGGTCTAAAAAAATCCATTAGTGGTCTGGCTACAGTTCATATAGGTTAATAGGTTTTTAGGACTTTGTCATTTGAATTATTTCAGAAACAGTGAATCTGTGACGCAACAGAAGTTGAAATGTAGATAGTTAAAATGTGTTAGCAACTATGTTTTCATGCTGTTTTTAAAGCATATCCTGTCTATGGATTTTTTTTAACACCCAGAGGGAGATTTATTACACGTTTCAGTGTAAAATACTTCCCTTTTGTGTTCAGCACCACCCAAACATTCATTACTTAAATCTCTCTTATGTTTAACCCCCTTAATTAGACATGCCAGCCGAGCCCGTGCCCCAGCCCGTGCCTGTGCCCCAGCCCGAACAGTTGTACATTACACTGCTGTCTCAGAGGCAACTGGTTAGTGTTTCTGTCAGTGTGGGTGTGGGTGTGTGTGTGTGTGTGTGTGTGTGCGTGCAGCCAGACTTCTGGATGACACGTTGTGCTGCAGTGAAGAATGTGCCCCGACTGCTCAAACTGCATATAAGACATACCCACTATGGGCTGAGCACGCCTGCAGACAAAAGCATTCTCTCTTTGTCACACACACACATAGGGACGTGCATGCGTGCACGCACACACACACGCACAAACAAAGAAACACACATGCACCCACGGGATGACCTAAAACGCAACCAGACAGACAGCCAGTGTATCACATGTCATCTGTTCAGTGAAACCAAAAATGCAGCTTTAACAGAAAGTTATAAAACTGTTGTCAGACAGTTTTAATGTGTTAATTCCATTTTTTAGACTTTAAGAGTTTAATCTCTTTAAGAGAATGACTGGAATAAGCCAGGTTGGTGTGGTGCCACAAATTAAGAAAAAATAATGTCTTGATCTTTTATTATTTTCAGACAAGCACCAAATTAGACACAGTCTAGAAAACCCAGAAAGCTTTTAAATAAATGGAGCAGCCGCGCTGACTTTGCAGTGTTCCTGTACTTTGACAGTGATTTCTCACCTCATTTTGTCAGAAGTCTAAAGGCTATCTGCCAAGAAAATCCCTGCTTAGAAACTGCAATATAGAATAAGGAAGCAAATCACAAAGACACACTGACTCCTATCAAGTCATTTGCTGTGTGACATAAACTCTGACTCAAACTGAGGTTTTAGATAAATTATCATCACTTATTTGTTCATAATGACTAAGTGAGTAAAGATTAATGTTAAAAAAGTTAGAACATCCTGGTAAGTACATAAAATTACATCACTTAACTGTGATTCAGCCTTTAAAACTTAAAAAAGGCTTTAAACTTAAGCTTGGATATCATCGACGGGCCATCATAACCTGATAACCCGATGAGGGGGGAGTTTTGTGGGTGGATGAGACATGAGGACACAGTTCCTCTGACGCTGCTGCCCTCTGACAGGCTTTAAAGGGTTGATTGGAACAAACCTTTTAAACAGGCAGGCTTTAAGTCTTCTGAGTTTACTGTCTCTCTTTTACATCCACTGCACTCTTCTTTTTTTCTCCTCTCATCCCTCTCTCTTGTTCTCCCTGTTCTTCTCCGCAGTGTGCTGATGTCAGCGGTCCCCGTCCCCATGTTAAAGGCCCTCTTTTTCTCACGCTGTGGGCCTGGCTGCCCTGTTATAGCCTCAAGACCGGATTGTTCCTGAGAGCGAACAAACAGCCCTTCTCTAAACTGTCTGTCTGTCTCTTTCTCTCTCTTTCTTCCTCTATTCCTCCCTTCCTCGGCAGAAAGCAGAACGGGTGGGTCGATACTGGAATGCATCATCTCACCCCTGCCCAGTCCACCCAGCCGGAGGTTACTGAGGCCTGACCACCAACCACTGGGCTAATTGTCGAGATTCTGAGGCTAGTACACATACTGAAAGCAATGAAGTGCAGAGCTTGTTCATTGTTGTACATAATCATAATAATAAAGCTGGTTGGATGCTCAGATTCCTATTTTGGCAGCGAGTTTCTAACAGAGAAGTTTGATTGCTTTTAAAGTGCTGTTTGGATGACAGACTGTGAAGAGATTTAGCATTAACTTGTGTAAGATCTCAAATGAGATAATTAACTAATCGAGAACACAGATTGGAAGTAAGACAGCAAGGCAAAAAGCTGACAGTCTGAAGCAACACACACACACGCACATGCACAAACAGAGGAAACATGTGGTTTGAGTGCTACAGAAAGGGATGTTTGCACATGTGACTCTATCAGCACAAACTAACACAGACTCACAGTCCGGCTCTGGCTGATGGGGAACGTTCACCTTCCACGTTCAGGAATTCCAGCTATGAGCAAACGGGCTCTGCTCTGGGGCTGGGGCACAGCCATGTGTGAGTGTGTGTGCGTGTGTGTGTGTGTGTCTGTAAGCAAGTGTGTAGGTGAGTGTGAGTCTCTTTGTTTGTAGGGGAAGGGATCCAAGGTCATATCTAGATATAATTGGTTTGTCAGGTTGTACACTCTAATTTTCATGACATCAAAACACGTTTTTAATACTAAACAGCAATTTACCACCACTGCCATTCGACATATTGACAACCAGTAATTATCTCCTTATGTTGTAGTTTTTATTGGTAGTCAGCTGTTCACATGCAAAACAGCAGAGCAATACATGCATGTAGTTTGTGGTAATTTAATCTCATTGCTAGCAGCTTTATTGTTTACTGATAACACTATCACTGTTTCTTGTTTGCTCTATTAACACCATGACAAAGCTGAATGGAGTTACTGCAAAAGAAAACATCTGCCTACACATTTTAAAGTGCTCAGCTGGCGAAGCATTGGGTGGCTTTTATTGAAAAGCAGTCACAAGGTATAATACTTGTTGTTTCATGAAAATAGATCATTTTTGGCTTTTTTGTCAGTATAGAACTTTTTTTTTCCATTCTTGCCAGGAAGTGCAGGTACAAAGAAGAGCAGCCACAGGAAGGTAAAAAGCTTTTCTGAGCCCTGTTGATGTGTGTGTGACTGCTGTGCACAGCGGGGAATCAGATCATGGCTTTTAAATGTCACTGAATGCATGTTTGTTTGGCTGATTTAAACAGATACACAAGTTGTACTTTTGTCCTTCAGCATCTCTGACAATGTAGCTGCCAAACAAGTATTTACTGTGGCAGAAAACTGCACTTGTTGTTACCATGGTAACCCTGAGTGTTGCCAAATCTGCCAGGACTAAAATCTAAAGCTTTTCTACTTTAATAATGTAATTAACAACTGCTGGGTTTTGATAAATGATGACAGGAATAACGTTAAAAAGCAAAAAATAAATTAGTGACTGAATTGGCTGAAGTCACCTTTTCTTTGATGGATTTCTGTATAAAAAAAAACTCACATGATAAATCTAAAACAAACTATCTTTAGTCTTAACGTTGCCTTATAATTCCTCAAATATTCAAGGTCGTGCCCCAGCATGAGGTCATTATTATTTTTCTTGGCTAGACAGGCTGGGAGATTACGGAGGGAGTTGAAAAGTTTACACTTGACCCAGCGAGCGAGTGTGGAGAGGAAAAATAAATGGAGAGCCGAAAACAATGAACCGAAACTGATCCCCAGTCTTGCAGTAACATCAGGCTGAGGATTGGGTCATTTCTGATGCATTATCTCACCCTGGGGGTCTTGTGTCATCCCTGTTTTGGCAATCCACTGTTCTTATCTTTATTTTTCAACGGAGCCTTCATATGTAGGAGAGTTATACTCTAGATGAGATATTGTTGCAATAAAATAACAACATCCCATGAGGCTGACAACATGGATGGTTTAAAGGTCTGTTTTTCCACTCCCCCCGCTGATCGCTTAGGCATGCCATTTGTGGCTCTGTTTGGTTGCAAGGAAAACTTGATCACAGTCACAGATAGTCCTCAACAAAGTGAAAACAGCACATCTTATGCTAATAGTAACAGTGTAGACAGTAGACAATGTCCTTTTGGTACATTATGCACCAGTCTAATACAAAAGCAGCTCTAATCACAGTGTCCCTGTGCGGCAGCATACTGTACTGTCTGTTCATATATACTAGTCAAGAACTGTACAAAATCTGTTGTAAAAGTAACTATTGCATCTTCCAAATTCAGAATATCAGTTTGTTTTTCATGATTGATTTATTATGTTTGTTAAGTGCTGAAGTGTGCGAACAAATAGACAGGCAGAGAGAAGAGTAGACAGGTCTGTGGTTGACACTCAAAGCTGGTTGTCTCAACCAGAAGCCTGTGCAACCTACCCACAGTTTGTTGTCATGGTAAAATGCATCGAGCAGCTTGACGATGTAGCGATGGTCACATTTAGCCAGGATGTCAATCTCAACCATGTAGTCCTCCAGCTCATCTTCGGACTTCGTCTCAATCTGCTTGGCTGCAGCGAGGACTCCTGTCTCCTTGTTCCTGGCCTGAAAGAGCAAGAAACAAAACAGAAAAAAAACAATAAATTAAACACACATTAGTTAGACATAAGAGGAAGAACCCTTTTGATGGACTCTTGAATTCCACTTCCTCCCTTTTAATAAAGGAAAGTCTCTTTATTTCTTTTTTTTGTATAACTAGTCCTATGAACTCAAAGAGTTTCACTTCAGCAGAGAGAACATTTGCAAACACTCAAACTTGAACTGAAAAAAAGAATATAAATAGTGTTTATAGACCTACAGGGTGTGGCTGTGTGAAAACAGCATATCACGCTGTTAAACATTTTGTCAAACAGCTCTTGGTTAAAGCCAGAATAAAAAAGCTGGAAAACAACAAAACCAAACTGACCATATAAATCTATATATTCAAAGACAAAGTAGCTAAAACTACAAAAAAAATTTAAAAAATGCAATGCCACCAGTTGCACAATTCCACGTTTGCCTCAGAGATGAGTGCATTATACTTCCTGCGTGTGCCTGTTACTCTGCCAGCCGGATGATTCCAATTCAGTTGTGGCCTAAGGAAAAGCAAAATGTCAAAAAAAATGCAGGCCAGCAATTAAAATGTTGACTAACATATAGGGACAAAACAGGAAAGGGAACTCCACGCCCTCATTGAGCAACTGGGGAAGACAAAACCACCAAAACCATCGTGTGTCAGCGCGGCCAAACTAAGCCACACACATAGGCACAAAATGCCAAGCGATTCTGAGCAATAAAAGGATGTGAACGTAAACATGAGTAGACTGCTCATGCCATTGTAGAAGGCATTGAAAACAGCCAGCGTAGGGTGACTCAGACTGAAGCACAAGGCCAAACACATGATGTTCGTTCTTTGGTAAGACACAGAATGTTGTGAATGCTGACTGATGGGATTTGCGGGTTAACAGGACATTAATGTGTTCCTGCAGACAGAACCGCACGTTCTGTGCTGTGATTCTGAAAGTACGACAAAGAAACAAGGCGACAACTGAAATACAGTCAAAATCAAGAGCTTAAGGTTGGTGATGGATGCTGCAGCATCATCAAGAAACTCCAACATGGTCGGATCTTGTGTTAAATACTGAGGACAATCCCATAAAAATACATAGTTTCACCTCTCTGGAGGAGTTACTTTTGTCCACATATGTATTTATATCCACGCAGTGACCTGCAGAGACACGGCAGACTAAACAGCTCGGTGGGGTCCATGCTTTACAGGAGCTGTGGGAAAACATCTGAATAAACAGAACAGGCTCACAGCAAAAACACACTCTTAAACTCATCTCAGTTCACCATGGCTATGAGTGTGTGTGTGTGCATGTGTGAGAGAGTTTCTGTTTGTCAAACAGAGCTCCAGAAAAGTCGAGGCCCCCCCCTCCACCAGAGTAACCCACAGCATGAGTCAACAGGACGTCTCCTCCTGCCATCAAACCATCAATCAGTTGTTTAACAAGCCTCGACAGTAAACACCCAGGCATCACACACTTTCACTTCCCTGCTAACATCTCAACTCTCTGCTATTCGCTGCCCTCTTGTATCAACACTGCCAGCCTCAGCAAACTCGCCGTCTGGGTTCTGACTTCCAGCAGAAGCAGCTACAGATCTACTTTTTTGCTATTAAATGTATAAAACTGTAGGAGACGTACTGCAATGCTTAACAAGAGTATCTGGACACCATGGTTTCAGACTTGAACACAGTGTACATTCATTTTATTTTAAAGACAAGGTATCACAAAGTACCAGAAAAAACACCAAACTGCAGCTTAATCTGTGATCAGTTTTCATCATGTCCAGAAACGTCCTGTTGCAGAAAGAGACAGACTGACACATAACGCTGCACACACCCACACAGACTCAACAAGAGATAATTATCATCAGTCCTACTGTAGACAAACGGATAAAACACCCAAACCTGAACAACTGATCCTATTCTCATAAGCACAACACTCCACAGATTTAAGTATCACACTTCTTCTGTCAAACTCAAGATGGACAGTTAAGAAGAAAAAAAAGGATAAAAAAATTGATTTATTGGATAAACACTTAATCCTCTTTGTCAAAATCTGGCAGCTACATTACCCACAATGCAACTTGCCTTCTGACAGAGTGCCTTTAGCGAGTAACAGCTAATGTAGCCTGAAGCAGATATAATGAGAATGCTACAGAAGTCAGGTGAACACACTTCTTTCTAAATACATACACTTACTTTTTTTATTTTCATTTTCAAATACGTTTTCTTCAGCCAGCGACTCAAATTACATCACTCAAGGCAGTTCGACGTAAAGCAGCCCGGCTCTGGAGCCATAAAAGGACCGAGACAACTGTGTTTACATATGACTTCAATGTGTGTAATCGTTGTAGCTCCCAGGACAAACACGTCAGACGGTGACAAAGAAAATTTATTTCAGGGTGTAACACATATTTAGTTTGGCATATACTGCTATCACTGTTATTTAAAAGGAAGACCAGACCTGCTACATCGAACCTGCCATGTTGCTCGCATCTACACTCTCTCTCCACTGAACTGTTGTACTCATCAACACTTCCTGCTCTTTTGTTGCTCATCATGTGTCACATTTGCAGTCAAATGTGGCTGATTTATATCTGAGCAAGTAGGAGTGTTGTCATGTTGCAATTGGATATTTACATCACCATGTTTTCTGCCGCTACATCAAAAAGAGGCAAACTGATTTATCAAGTCTGTATGTTTTTTTGGGGTTTTTTGTATATAAACAGGTAAAAACGAGATAAACTTTAATTTTGTGCTCAAATTGAAAGAAAAGAAAATATATAAACCTGTAACAAGGCCATGCAAGTCTGCAGCTCATATGTTCCTTTTCAACGGCTAACCTCCTGACCTCTCCTCACAAGGGCATTCACACACACGCACACTCACACACTCGCACACACACATACACCTAACATCTCAGTGGGAACAAGGCTGAGGAATGTGCCTCTGGCCTTCAGATGGTTGGGGGAGTGGACAAAGAGGGCAGACGGAGAACTTCGCCTCGTACATTTATGTGGTGCCTCTTGGTGTGGCGCAGGGAATGCATTACGTCAGTAACGGTCCTCAAGCGCAGTACGCAAACATGCGTGGCTGTTTATGTGTGCACCTCACCGACTGTGTACACTACACAGAGAGCGAATAGCACTGAAACGCCTCATTATGTCCCATATTGAAAGCCCTGCCCTCCTCCTACAAGTGTGTGTACGCCTGAGATGAGGAAATGATTGCAGGAGGAAGCATCACCCATCCAAACGCTCTTTGAACTCATCAGCCTTCAAAGACCAGCGGCAGCCTCTCCCATCAAACATAAATTCCTGTCTAATTGAGGAACATCTTTAATTGCCTCGCAGCTTGTTGTGTCAGATTTGTACTATTCTAGATTTATATCCCCTCAACACTTTCTTTGTTGTTTGTTCAGAGTCTGCTGGGGGCTGTAACTCACATCCTGACACACTATCAACCACCGTGCTCTTATATCATCTTGTTGATAAGTTGCATTGAGTTTTGGCATGAAAAGGACAGTGGATAAACACATGCATTGCTAAAAGAAAGCAAAGCATTCTTTTCTGACTTTAAAAAATTAATGATGGATCTTTACCTTGTCTTTTAAGGGTTATGGAAGTAGTAAAATTTTTAATGTGGCTCATAACAGTCACACCTTAAAAGTATCAGCAACATATTATGCAGACCTGTGCTTCAAGCAAGCTGATTGGTTGATTCATTTCTTAAGTACCCAATCTACCTAAAAATAATGAAGCAGCCAAAAGAAGCATAATTCAATTAAATTCTTATTAAATTTAATTTACCCACGAGGCATCTACGGCATGTCAAAATAAAACTACAAGATATAAAAAAAGCGCAGAGACAGCAGAAGTCAGAGTTCAACAGAAAACAGCTCGTTACACATTAACAGCTTACAACTGTATCTGCTGAAGCCGTCTGAAGAGAAAACGACGCTCCACTGCCTCTAAACTCCTGACTCTTCACTCTCTCAGTCTTTCCTCCGGAGCAGAACAACAGTCTTTGGTTTTGTTTGGATCCCGTTACCATGGTGATCAAAAAGACTCGTTTCTGCTCCATCTTGCAGCTCATCGCACTAGATTTCTGCCATTAGAGGTTTAAATGCAGGTCAAGTGCAAAAGGATTAAAGAAAGAATCCAACCTGGCAGCAACACAGACAACACGCAAGCTCGTCTATGGTTTGAACAAACTGCTTGAAAGACCAAAACGTAAAAGCATCAAAGTACTTTTGAAGCTTCTGTAAGCCAGTACCTGACTCAGCTTTGTTAAGTGGCTCCAAAAAATGTCTTATTAGACCACATGAGATGTTGGACACGCTGCCTTCCATATAAATCCTTAATATTTTCCTTGATCTTGTAATATTAATGGACAAATTTAACATCTTAAACAAATACAAAGGAAGCAATGAAGACATAACACATTCTGGAGTCAATCTTTCCCAAATCCTTGAAAAAAACACAATTTCTCATAGTTTTGACATTATGTGTGTGTGAGGCATTGTGTGCAATATAAGAAGAGATGTGCTCCCTTAATTTCCACTGTGCATTTCAGTGCAATTTGGACAGAAAAGTTGAGGAAACAAAGGAGACATTTGTACCTCCACCCACATTTTGTGCATCTGCTCTCAGCACACTTTTCTGTCAAACATCCATCTGTTCATCTGTACTAAAACATCTCTCTTAGTTTGACCTAACTTAAACTCTTTGTCTTGTTTTTTTCATCTTTTTACGGTAGCATATGTACAATCCACCACCTCTCAACACTCCTGCCTCATCATTCACTGTCAACCAGTCTGTTCATCTTTTGCCTGCCTCGCCTTATTTGTCCGTCATCCTCGCCTTAATATCTCATCCCCATCTGTCACATGTATCTATCCATCTGTTTTCACTAACAGTCTGTCTCAAGGCCTCAATCCATGACCGGGCAGCACACCGGCTGCTGCTGCCCCCGCCGCCGCTCGAGGAAAGCTTGACAAAAAGGCAAAAGCTGTACAAGCAGATGTTACTGACCCATGTGTTGGTATACAAACACACTGTCCTGTATGTAGACTGAGCAAACACACATAAAACCACATGCTCCCAGCCTCGCCTGTGTGTGTGTGTGTGTGTGTGTTTCACTACATATTCAGACACACACAGTCTTTTCAAAATATTTCAAGCTAGGAATAATAATGTTTGACACTGTGTCTGTGTTGACTGAGGTATTAATGATTACTGTGCGTGTGTTTGCTCGAAAGCTGTATTACACTCATTGAACTTAACGGTGATTTAAGACATAAAGCCTACGAATAAACCGGAAAAAAACACCTTTATCATCAGCTTCCAAGCATGTATTGTTTTACTTTTACAACACGATCAAGCAGTTTTTGTCCATAAGGACTTTGGACTGAAAAGACTGAAGAATAATCAATCAATGCGTCACAGGACCAGAAGCTCCTCCTTTACATGAAAACACAGAGAACTTGCCCCCCAGGGGGTCAGTTACCTCCAGGTTAAACGAACATAGCACATGCTGACTTGATTATTCAGCTTATATTCCTTACAAACAGACACACACACACACACAGTAACACAGACAAACACTCCCTTTGGGGGAATGTGTGTTATGTTAGACCTTTGCCCCATCATAAACCTGTAAACCTCCCGTCGTCTGAAGGCGCTCCCCATGTGTCTGTTTACAGGAATGTGGTTCTCAGCTGAAATGATGATCATTGAATCAGATCAACAAGGTGCACGAGAAAAGCATGAAAACCTCAAAACAAAAGAGCTACTGATTTGTTTTGGAGCAAAAGTTTGACTCAGTATCATAAAACATAATATTTGGTCTTGTCACAAATCAGTTGTGTCAGAGAGATGATTTTTTTTATATATATTTTGTTGTAAATTTTTAATACCCAAGGGCTTATTTCTTGCTTGGGATAAATGGACATGATCTACCTAATTTTTCAAAATTCCATTTTAACTCCTTTCAATTTTACAGCATCAGTGTAATTCATTCAAAAAACATCAACAAAAAAAAAACCTAAACCATGATCAATCTCCAAAAATCCAGGTAGGGGGAAATTCAATCAAAACAGTTACAAAGTTATGCACATCTGTGCCGTCTTCAGTTATTACTGTGCTTAAAGCAACTTAGCCTTATATAAAAAGTCATTTGCTGACCTTTTGCCCCAGATTTTGCCCCATCACTGTGTTATTGGGACCAAATGCAGCTTGTGGAGGACTGTAGACACTACAGAGGGCTGAATAAAAGCATCTGCATCTTTTGGTTAAAGTTATTAGCTGCCTTTATTTAAAAAAAACCCTCCAAAACAAAATAAATAATAATTATGTATATATTTGATCATATTTTTGTTGGCAGCATCTCTCCTGAGTGACTAACAAAATGGTTTTTTAAGATCAAAGAATGACCAAAATACCATGACCTGGTAGATTTATGCATGTTTTGACTGTGCAGTTGCTATTTATTCTGTTCACTAACAGGCCTGATTCGTGGTCTGCTGTTGATGGTTAGAGTTATATGCGTCAGCCCAACCAAACTACACAGTTGAGTGGCTTTAAAATAAAAAAAAATGGCTGGTATACAAAAAAAAAAAAAACTACTGCGTGTGAAAGCACCTGAAAGGCTATTTTAAGAGTGCACGAAGAGATTTGTGCAGAATGTAAAACTTTTTTGCATAGCTTCATCATCAGCAATGAGTCTATTCAGGATGTGAAAGTCTCAAACCTTGCAAACTGTCCCACATTCAAAACCTTGAGTTGAACAAAGTCAGGAGCACAAAACAGGTCAGTAACACAGGAAATCGTGACACGCAACAATGAGCCTTGAGAGAAAAGAATACATGCTTGCACTGCTCTCTTCAAATCACTCATAATCTTAAAAAGGCCTTGAACAGCATTTCATAAGCACGAATGTGAAATGTCTGTATGGCAATTAAGCTGCACTTCCTGCAAGTGAAAACAGATAGGAAGGTTTATGAATCATGGTTAGAGCTCGGTGATCAGACAGGTGTTGTGAGATGCCATATTATTCAGTGGAACTCTATCTAGAGCTAATCTGAAATGACTTAAATGACAGATTACACTTAAATGCTAAAATTTAAAAAGGAAATCCAAAGAAGAAAAAGTGAAACCAAAATGTGAAGACAGGCTAAACTACATGTATTCAAATCTATGAAGGCATATGTGACTACAAAAACAGCTTTTCTTAGAGAGGACTCAGGTTCTATGAGACCAAAACTCATAAATTCAACTGGTCACAAGTCCATAACTACCAGTAGTTTACGGATGTAGGAATGCAGCAGAGGCTTTTCTATAAGTGACAGTAAAATGTCATCCCGAGAATGGAGGGGACTCCCTGCACACTGAGCCTCGCCCACCCAGCAGGGCTCTTATCAGTCACCGTGGGCCCTGCTGGTCCCTGAGATTAGACCCAGAGTCTCAGGGGCAACCACTGTGGTCTTAGTAGAAGCACTTCAGCATAAGTCTTCGTGGTTCTGCCGTATTCTAAATTAAGACAATGGCATTTAACACAACCCTTGTGGCTTTCCTCTTCAATGAGGATGTTGCAGTCTGTGCCCTCCCCCTCGCTGATGACACCCAGTGTGTTTCTCTTTCACTTAACTGAAGAGGATAAGCACTTTTAAAGTGATTTTTTCCCCATAAGCCTTTCACTCGCTTTCCACCATCTGTCAGCGTGAGTCAGAGCAGAAAAACACTTGTCCTATTTTGTGTCACAGAGCGATCCAGTTGTCCAACAACATCTGGTCTTGTGATGAATTTCTTAAGAGGCCCCAGAAAACCTGTCCTGGAATCAGACATTGTTTCCAAAGGGGACGCTTCAGTTCTGGCTCGTAAACCAAAGGAAATTGTGCGTGTCAAATCATTTCCCCATTATTGAGACGCTTGTGCAATGCCACGCTGTTATTCATGAGGTGTCTGAGTCAAGTGAGACGGAATTTGAACACATCTCCGTCAAAAGAAGTGCAAAATTTACAGATTTCACTAAATGTGGCCAACTGCAAAAACAATTCTTCTACCGCAGCTTAAGTCCAGTTGCAGCACACCATCTTTAACATTACAGACAAACAGGGGAGAAGATGCACTGTGGTTTTCATTTCGCAATTAGAATTTGACGGGGCGTAGCCTCACAGCTTGAGCGTGTCCTTGGAAACACTTCACCAGCAGCAGCAGCAGCAGCAGCAGGACGATGTGCTCAACGGCACGCGACCAATTAATTAGTAAGGGGAACCATTGGGCTCCTCTGTTTCATGCTTCAGTTACGGCAATGCGACCTCACACACATGCACATTGTCTTTTTTTTTCACACAGACAGATGCCCACAATACACTGAAAACATCCTATGACACGCAAGGTAGACAGGAAGTGAGACATTCTCTCATCAGAAGGAGACAGAAAGTCTGGTGTTATTGTTAGGAATCAACACGGTACAGTGGATTTATGTTTTTGAGGGTCCGGACAACATGACTGAACATTAGTAGCAGCTACAACACGCACAAAACACACCAAGCATGGAAAAAAAATATGAAACTGCAATTTAAATCATTAGGTATCACTTTAAAAAAAACACACAGGAGTTAACCCCCTACTTATCTACTTAAAATACACTCCAGCAGCTTCAAGCACAGTAAAAAAAAGTTGTTAGACCATTTCTTGATTAGTGACAAGAGTGTTAAACATCTTAACTGATGCCAAGAAGGGGGCAATTTAAATTTCTCAGATTAATGTTCAGGGCTTATCAATCATAGGATAATTACTACAAGCAATGCATTGTTAAAAACACTCCCTTCATGTCTTTCTGTTTAACTACAGTCTGTCAGTGCCAACAGTGATACTTCAACCCTGTGACACAGAAAAAACTTGAGAGTGTCGACAACAGCTTATTAGTGCACTTGTTTCCATCTCCGTGGCTCTTACAGCACGCACAAGCATTTAAAAACAACTGAGCTTATTCTGTGTTTAGCATATTATCATTGAAAAAACATGAAATGATGTCCAGCAGTTTGACCGAAGAGAAATTTTATCCTCAAGCAAATAACATGCAGAAGTCTGATGGGATAAAATGATGCAGTATTCTACCATAAAGAAGGCAAAGATCAGATGAAGGTTACAAAAAAAAATCAATCTGATCTTGGACCTTAATCTGCATTAGACGGTCAGCGATACAGAGGTGAAGTTGCACCTACAGGGTAAGAAATACAGCAGATTGCATCAGACAGATGAGGGATTTTATTGCATTTTATGATATGCTTCTTTTACAATGTTCCTGCAGCATGATCACACACACACACGTATGTTCTTATTTGTCTTGAACACTCCCCTTACGGAGCCAAGTGAGGTGTTATTCACGCAATGGTGATGTTAAATTTAGGAGAGTCACTTTGATAGGAACTCTCAATGCTGTAAAAGTGAAGAGGTCTGTGTTTAACCTCAGAGACGGATGTTGGAATCAAAAGAAGCGGTCTGAGTGGTCGGTTCTTCATGTGTGAAAAAAAAGAAAAAGAATGAATCGTTATTAATTTTCTAGATCTCTCTTAAGGCGAGACAATCACTCTTCTGCAGCTTGTCACGCATCCAAAAACCATCTTCTCGGGTTGACTCCTGCCATCAACAGTCTGATAAGCAGCTGATTTGGCCTGTGACTGAGTTATGGAGTCTCCTCCCCCCCCCCACGCCCGCTCTGTCAAACCCCTTAACAACGGAAAACATGTGTGATTCATTGCTTGAGGCTTTTAACTCCCACAGACGAGCTGATTATGCCGAGGTTCAGGAGCTGCGAGAGGAAGCTGCCCCCCCCCCCCGATGGAGTCCCACGATTTCCTCTCTTAGCTGTCATTTGCTCTCACTCTGCCTCCCTCTCCTCCCCTCTCCTCCCCTCTGACACTTGCAGGTGTGGAGCTGTCCTCCTCATCACACTCAAGGAGAGGAAACAAAGGCCAAAGTAGTGGGGGGGGATTTGACATTTGACATTGACATTTGAATGAGAAAGACAGTATGGAAAGATAAGAGGGGGTGCATCACATTTCAGAAACTGTGCCAATTATTCAAATGGAATAATGTTCAACACTCTAACACTTTCACATGCCACAAATCAGCTGGGTTGGTCAAAACTCTGCACGCACGTTATTCTCTACAGGGGGGGCTCAAACTTTCAAACTGAAGCAACGAGAAAAAAAAAAACATCCAGAAAAAACAAAATGCCTAAAAAAGGTGGAGTTCTGTTAAAAAAAGACTGCGTTTTCTGTTTTCTGTTCAGTGCAGATCTCTGGTAAAGCATCACTTCTTCCACTGAGGCCCCGGTGTGTCAAAGAGTTTCACTGTGCTCCTCCGGGGCGGGGGGTGCAGACACAGAGCGCCTGTACATGGCAGGCCACAGAGGGGACTGACCAGCAAAACACATCCAGTTTAAATACGTCCTCTGAGCCAAAAGCACTTCTGCTTCTGCTGCTGCTGCTGCTGAGGTTTGACAGGAAAGGACAGAACTAGTGAAGAGAGCTTTCACTGTCACTGGGGCCGCTTCATACTTGCGTGGGGGGAGCCGGGTGGGCGACTGAAAAATTGTCTGCAGACGTTTGCAGAAAGTGATGAGAGGAGGGAGTCTCTCTATGAGTCCTTCAGGAAAAATAATGATGATTTAAAAATGTTTAAACTCATGAAAAGAGCAAAACAAGCTGAAGGACGAGAACAATCTTTGACCAACATCAGCACAATAAATGACTGCTTTAACCTTTCGTCCTCTGGCTGTGTTGCAACACTTTCCCGTGACACCCAAAGCAACAGAAGGGTGACTACCTGAGCTTGTTTTACAGTGAAACTGTGGACAGACGACATTTTTTAGATATTAGTCATTTTCCAAGAATGCAGGTACAGTGAAGCGTCCTCAGGTGATCTGAGGAAGTGCACGTCTCTGCTGTGGGCTTTATTCTAAGAGTGATATCGTATGTGTGCATCACACACAAAAAAAACACCTTTAGAGGGAATTTTATGGACAAATTGTGAGTAATTAATGGCAATATTAAACAGATAAACTTATAATTCTTATGGGAGATAAATCTTAAATTGGCAAGAGATGAGAGAGCGACAAGTGTCCAACAAGTGTTACTGAATTTAGCAACAGGTGTGCAGCCTATCAGTAAAGCTTTAGATTTTTTTGTTATTTCCTCGCGTTTTTGCCATTGAACTCACCTTGTAGACCTTCCCAAACGCGCCGTCGCCCAGCTCGCCAATTATTTCCCATATGTCGTTGGGATTGATGTCCCGGTGGACGTGCTCGTACTGCTTGGCTTTCTTCTTGATGTCAATAGTAGGCAGACGGAGTATTTTGCTGAATTTAGCAAGAGCCATTATTTAAAACGCAACAATATCGCAGAAAAAAAGAAAAGAAACAAGTATGAAAAAAGGGCTCTACAGAGAGAGCATTACGCTCACGGAGACGCGCAACAAGCCGTTTAAAAGACAAACACTTGTCTACCAGTTTACAAATCTTCACTCTCCGCTTCCTGGAGATAAGAAATAGAGATCTGTGCTTCTTTAATGTTATTCTACTCCGTCCATTTCAACGCTGAAGGCTCTGCGGTCATAATCCCATTCACAGGCTGCGGTCGGTGCTGGACGCGCGGTGACCACCTGCCGCTGGAGACGCGATGTGGTGACCGCCTGCCTGCCACTGCAACTTGTTGCTTCAAATTGAGAAAACGCCCCACCTTGTTACTCAACAACCCTCCCACTGCCGTCATGGAAATGTAGTTTCTTTTAAAAAGTAGGAGCCGTCGTCACAGTGGCGCTGATGAGGTAGAAAGGACTTCACGTCCGGGTTTGGCAGATTTAACAGCTGTGCCATCAACGAAACTGCTCACTTTGTGTTGGGAATGTGAAGAATGTCGTCCTGAAATTGCACTCACGCCTCCATCAGTCTAATGCGACTGGTTAATAGGTTTTATATTCATTTAGATAAAAAAAAGTGAGACCCAGTCTTTGTTTTTCATAGTTTAAGTTCAGTTTAGTTTATTCAAATTCTAAAAATGCATCAATCTATTGTTTTATAATCATAATCTGCGCTGTTCTGACCTTTTAAACGCTGTCTAATTTCCTTGCTCATCACCTGGTGCTGTGGCGCCCTCTAGTGGCTTACTCATCATAGTGAACCTGTACCTGTTGAGCACGTGGAAGTCGGGAGAATACATATATATATAGATATGATCATTTTTTCCGATTGTTTTTGTATTTTTTAAATTGAATCTTATTGTATATGAGACTGTGTTGTCAGAAAAAACAAAATATTTGAAGATGACAACTTAGGTTCTTGAAAAAAGTGATTTGGCATTTTTCACATTTTTACAGAATAAACAATAAAAAAATGATGGACATGGTTATTTGCTTCTCTATATGCATCTCTTTATGATCTCTATATGATAGTGCTAGTTTTGTTTCCTCATCATCAAGTCCATGGAGCATAGGCATTTTAATGAAGGTTATCACATGAAATGTTATGCTTGTTGGCAATTAATATCATTTAATTAGAAAACAGAGTATTAAAGCTCAATCTACGCTAACCTTTTATCCAGACATCATAGTCCAGCCTGCACAGACAGGTCATTGTCTGTCATTGAAAACCAGCTGCAGACCCAGATGTGTCTGCCTTTACAGCTTAGGTGAGCAGGTTCAAATATTTTTAGATTGATTTTTCATACATTTGCAACATATAACCTGTTTAAACCTGAGAAAAGATCCACTGATTGACCTGATAACTAGCAATTTGTTCCTGAGAAATGATCCACTGAATAGCCCGATAAACAGGCAGTCATTTGGATACATCTATTTTTTGTTGCTGCTGTGGTTCAAACTCATACTTAGTGGAAACACAAATAGTCAGCTGCACTGTCATATCTATTGTAGCCCACTAGATGGGGCTCATTTCACAGATTTAAACTCTTTAAGGCACTCTGAAAAGTCCAGCGTCCTTGAACATCATATTAAAGTCACACAAACAGCTTTCATTACTTAATTTTAATCTGAATTTAAGATACTCAGGACTTAACTATGACTGATTCTCTTCACAGGCAAAGAAAAAAAATCCTCAATCACAAAACTAGGACAACATTGGCTCGGGCCGAGACCACCTGCACTTCCAGTAGCTTCACGTCGTCACTGTCTAGGTGTGATATGACACTGTCATTACTCATCTCGTTTAAAACAGAGCAGCACACTTCCCGGCGCTGCCAAACGATATGGTATTGTCTTGCTTTTGAGTGATGTCGTTCACCTCTCCCAGTGTGTGTTGAGAGCTGGAGGTCTGTCTCCTCCCTCTGTATGAAGATGGATGGCCCACATTGAGTTTCCTGGCATGATGGAGTGGCATAATGCTGAAGAAAATGTGCAGTGTGTGCAGTAAACATATCTCTGGTCCCACAGTCCCACCACTCAGCTATTCTCCTCTCGACCTTGGCTTACTCAATTAACAGGAGGCACAAGTGACTGTGCAGGACTTAAAATGGAAAGATGTCTTTTACAAGTTAAGGCAACAGAAATTACGGTACATGACAAGAAACTGGATTAGACAAATCTGTCCAAAAGATACTAAATTCCATTGCAGGAACAACCTCTTTCTTCTTCTACACATTAAAATGTAAGTGGTTTATACTTCTGTATTAACGAGATGTCCAGAAAAATCCCTGATCTCCTGATGCAACCAACTCAGAGTTTCATGTCCTAACAGTAACAGCAGATGTTGGGTTAGCGAGGAAAGTTCACCACGTTCATCTTCTACAGTCACATCTTTTCAGCTTTGCATGAAATTTAGGCTGCCAACTATGATAAATAATATATATAATCATGTAAAGCAGTACTCTTGTCTCCTTGTGGTTTAACACTATATTTTAGTTGGATCGTGTTATTTTGACAAAATTAGACAGATATTTTTACAGAGTTGTAAGGTCATAATGAATTTTTAGACCTTCATGATCAGGCAATACTCTCTTGGATAAAAATCTTTTAAAAATCCTAATAACTAAATGGTTTTCATGATGAATTTTACAATGTGCGGAGATTTTATTGATGGCTAAAGAATTAAACAATAAAAAAATAAATATATAAAGATATTAAGGTCAGTATAGAGTCCTAATAGACCACCAGACCACCATCAGTGCCCATTATCCCCCTGTATAAAGAGTTCCTCCATATAACTTTAAGGATTATTATAAGTCTCAGACTCAGCTCGCCTATAAAAATCTGTCCCTCACTGGGGGGCCATCAGCTTGAAACAGCATTGTAGACAATCTGCCATGCTGAAGCGCCTTTTAGCAACGTAATAAACTAGAATAAGCTCTAGGGGGCGCTGTTCTAAAGCTGACCATGACCCCCTGACTCCACGGTGGCGACGTGAGATCAATTAATAACAATTAAATATCGTAAATCAATGGTGGGGATTTTGAAGTGATTTTGATATGTAATTATTTATTTGATAATTAGATTCGTGCAGATAGGTTTATGTGGGAACTGGCAGTTAATGTGATTGGTCATCGCTATTGATAAGATGATCAGAACTTAATTTTAGGCTATATAACCTAAAAGTGAATCAGCACAGGGACTAAAAAGTGATCCTCGGTGTTTAACTCACTTCACAGTGAACTTAAAGCTTTAACAGGCGCAATAATTCCTCTGCAAGGTAATATTTCTTTAAAAATGATATGTTACTTTGGTTTGAATTTGTAATCTAATTGGCAAAGATGAAAAATTGATTAGGAGATTCAGGCTTTTATTTTTTGTTTATGAAGAGTGGATGTTAAATACAGGGGAAGCTCAGTCCCTCAGCCACAGCAGCTCAGCCTGTCCAGCCCATGAAACGTGCCCCTCCAGACGCACGGTGGTGGCCAGCCCATAACACAGGCGGCGATGTGGAGGTCAGTCGCTCATCAGTGCAACGCGCCGAGCAGTTTCCCCCCCCGTAAACCCCGAGTCTTCTGCTCCCTTTGTCCTTTTGTCATCTCGTCTTCCAGAAACAGGGGGATTTCGCATTGCACTCAGACGTTGCATCCCGCAAGTCACGTCTAAGCTGTGTGGTTTTCTTTCTCTGTCTCTCCTTTTTTTTTTTTTTGGGTGGCGGGTGTCCCGGTGCGTCGGCGTCCGACCACCGGACAAGTGGTACCTTGAGGTGCACTGTTGCTCCCGTCTCTGCAGCAAAAAAAACGGGCTGGATATGGTCCCGAGCTTAACTAACCGGCGGCGCTCTGAGGTAGGTGCCCACCGCTGCCCTGCATGGCTGCAGCTGGAGGGGTTTGGGGGGGGGGGGGGGGAGATCGGGAGAGGAGGGTGGATGATACTTTCAATTCAGCGCATGTTTCTCCCATTAGATCAGATAAACTCCGAGCACAATGTCCTCTGCGGGGAGCTCAGCACTGCAGCTTCCCGCACTAGTTTTTGAATATTTCATTCAACCCAAGAGGGATATTCAGATATGCTGTGGTGACCTTTATCATGCAGAGATGCATTAAATGGCCTCCCCCGGCGGTTTCAGTGTAGCCACGATGACTTGAAGTTTGCCTATTTATCCCTCAAACGCATCTCAGCCCGTCAGTCACTCATTCTCCCTTAAGATTTTGTGGGATAATCTGTCATTTAGGATGTGAAGATATTGCAGCACACCACGTAGCAAAGCTGTGTTGTGAATATTTTAGTATCATACGTGATGGTAAATGCCATTAAAAACTTATAATAAACTAACTTTCTGACATTTCAGCTCCATGCAAGATGATTCTGGCACATAGATGTGATACTGGAAGATGCAGACATGATGTATTAATATGATTATGCATCGATAAGACTGTAAAATACCATAAATTCAATCACTGAGTTCATGTCTAGGCTTGCATGTTTCATGAGGCAGCACAGTCTCTGCTTCCTTTGTCTACTAGTGGAGCAAAAAACTAGTAAGTCATGAAATCTCACGTCCTGAAGAGGGCAGTCTGAGGGATTCCATTTACTGTACACAACACCAGCAAACTATAAATCAAAAGCCTCCAATTTAGCTCTCTTAATGGGAAAAGGGAGCGCACCATTCATCACACATGCACTGTGGACGATGCTCCGCTGGGATGACTTTCTGATTAAAATATAAAAAGTAAATAATTGATAGATGACAAACCAAATAAAGAAGAAGGGAGGGAGGGAAGATGGGAAGAGACCGGTCCACCTTAAATAGTAATGAAATAGTCATGTTCGTCAAGTTCATTTCTAATCAAAATTGAAGTTTTTCTCTTAGTATCTCTTGCTGTTCATGTCTCATGGCTCTACCTCTCCACGTTTGCCTCCCCCTCTCTCTCTCTCTCTGTCCCTCCTTCTCTCTCTCTCTCTCTGCCGGTGGTGTCATGTTTTCCTGCCTCCTCTCACAGGTTAGGCTCTCAGTCAACAGAGGGTCAGAGCCGCAGACGCATCACCCAGCTTCCTCCTCCAGGCTGCCGAGAGTCGTCCGTCCGCCTGCGTTAATCTAAACAGCACTGAGGACAGACTGGAAACTTACCCTGCCTCTTTCTGTGTGTGTGTGAGTGTGTGTGTCAGTGCCTTCAGTGTTCCCTCAAGCCCTCCACTCTGTGTGTATGTGTGTGTGAGTGAGTGTGGGCAATGATGTGTGGTGGCGTCAAGGTGGAGAATTAAGAGGAAGACGGGACCTGTTCAAGTCAGCAAAATCAAGCCAGCTGCTGCTGCGTATGTATGTGTGTGTGTGTGTGTGTGTGTGTCAGGGCTGAGCAGTCCAGCACGTGAGACTAAGTGAGTGTGTGTGTTTGCGTTTTTTGTGTGTGTGGGTGGGGGGTGGGGGGTAGTGTTGTCCAGGCTATGAATGCACCTTGGAGGGAGAGGCCGTTGGATGCTGAGCTGAGCTAAAGGGAAGAGAAGAAGAGGAGGATCAGTAAGAGGAGCGACCATGGGGCTCGGACAGTCCAGCAAGGCTCCGGTCACCGATGACACGGACGAGGGTGAGTAAAGAAACATCCGAAAGTTCTTTTATGACTTCTCTGCACTTTGCTTTTCTACTTTTACATCTTAAATATGGTGAAGATTAATAGGGAAGGAGAAAAGTTGAGAGCAGGATTCATCATTGCTTAATCCCGAGGAGTTCAGGGTGTTTTTCAGCAGAACGAAAAAAGTTAAGGGCAGAAATTTAAGTGCACTTACAGTAAATGGTGAGACTAATATAATGCTAATTAAGTTTGCCACTGGTCTTTCTTAGAAATAGAAAAGAGAGAGATTCCTCTTTAATGCAGCCACAGTGTGACCCACAGAAAACCCACAGAAACTTTTTTTCCTTGAGTGTTTTCTTTGTTGTTAAAGTCTTTGTATTTACATCAGTAAAAAACGGCTACTCTTTCAGACTGATGGCCACCAAGGCCAGCATCACAAAGAACCATTATTTTAATTGGCTAAGCTCTCGGTTTTGAATTTATTTCCATATTCTTTGTGACATGAGTAGATAATACGGTGTGAATTTATTGATCTGAGTCAGTGTCTGAAATTAATTCCACAATGGCTGAACCCCAAGGGCTTCGAATAAGTCAGTGTTATATGAGTCAGTCATTTAGTTCCTGTAAAGTTGCTCTCCCAGGTTTTTTATTTAGCACGAATCTGATACGTTTGTTTCTTTGTATGAAATTCAAAACCTCATCAAAATATTCAATTAGCAGGCTAAAATTCAATATATTATTATTGGAATATTCTTTTATTTGGTAAAATAGGGATTTTGTCGGCATGAAGAATCACTTTTTCGCCTTTACTGTGTCAAATTACTGCATCACACCCCCATGAAATCCATATCTGTGGCTCTCTCCTCCTCACTGGAGGCAAACCCCTATCAAAGAGGAAATCATTATCCATGGTTAACCTTGCTGCTTACTCATCTAGCATGCTGTCATTCACAACAGAGCTCCTCTGAACTCGGAGTTAATGCCACAGTGCACCTTTCTGACTTCTACACAAAAAAACTGCGTGGGCGATTTCACCGAGGGCAGGGAAAATAATAAAGACAGACACATTGTTTTGAATTGGAGAAGAAAAAAATAAAAAAAAAAGTCAGCTCACTGGAAACAAAGTAATCCCCCGGCTGATGAAACTCACGTCAGACGCAGGCAGGATTCTCCTTTTGAGGTTGGGGGAAGCAGACAGGTTCACTGCACGTTGAGTGTACATCACACGCTCGCTCACTCTGAGTAGCAATAAAGATGCAAATTGAGTTTTCACTTTTCTACACTTCAGGAACGTTAAAGGTTGCTGCAAGGTTATATTGGCCACTGAGGTGGAAATTTATGTTTGTTTGTTAATTTGACGGTGAACATTAATAACTGCTGACATTTGAAAAGTATATTATAGATTGTGTGTGCACATTCTCGGAGATCACAGTCATCTGAAGTTCCTGTGTACCCTTAAGAGCCAAAAAGAAGACTTTTACTTATTAAAGACTCGGGTTACAAACGCTTGTTTCTCTCCCATATTGCACACACAGCATCACACACTGCACTCTCACACAGTAGAACCAAGTTTGATTCCCATGTGAAGCAAAGAGTCGGTGTTGACTATTTAAAGGAGGAACTCACTGTAAGCAACAACATGTTCTCCGCTAAATTTAGTGTTTTCATGCTGGAACCTAATCAAGTAGTTTTGGTGCCTCAGTCTAACCATACTGACTTTTTTCTCAGCAAGTTTTATTTTGAAATTCTGACTTGATGTCGCATATTTATAAATAATATCCTGAGGAATGAGAACTTGTTGTTTTGTCTTGAAGCAAGCATGAGGTGAACATGGTGGATTGGCAGATCCGTTGCACGCTTTGGCATGATATCAGGTTGCGTGTTGTAATCTGCCATGGAAACAATTACAGCAACTCTTCCCTTTTTGATTTTTTTGTAAATATTACTGTTCATTTTTTAAGGCTTTTGTAAATGCATTAACATTACTTACAGTATGGATATTGAACGAGTGTTGGGAAGATAACTTTTGAAATGTTAAAGATTACAGATTAGTAGTTCGGTTACAAATTTAAGAATTAATGAGGCTATTTCAATTCATTAATTAAAGTAATATAACTTATCGACTACATCGTTTCTGAAAATGTTGAAGTTGAGTGAAAAACAAGGTTTTTTTAAGTCTTTACTTAAGTTTTCCTGAATGTTGCAGAATATATTCACAAACCATTTTCCTTGCTGGCGCTGGCGCAGAGACGGATGCACTTTTTCAGCTCGTACTCAAACCCATATTAGTTGATTTACAGAAGGTTGTATGCGTGAAGGTGAGAGCTGTTATGACATGTTTATCTCCTCTGAGAATGATGTGTGTGTACCACATGTGCTCCTTGAGGGTCACATACATTTTTCTCTCCGTGCAGCCACGGAGCGTCTGGTTAATGCACAGGCCCCGTTTACTGCTGATGGTGCTTTATTCACCTCGCAGTGGCACACACACCCATGGGTTCTGTTTCAGTTGTCAGAGCAACAGCCTGAGTGCTGATGTTCCCATCAGGAAGAGAGAGTGACGATGGGTGGGAGGGGTGGGGGTGGGGGGCACAGTGACACACATCCACAGTTGAAAACATGATTTATGTTTTTCCACCCTAAAAATACTTTAACAACAAGGCAATCGAAATTTATTTGTGTTTGTTTCACATCAACAACACTGTGCATCACAGCCAGGATCTGAGTGAGACAAACACATTTCTGTAAGTGTGACGAGTCCCAGCTGCTTTAAGTCTGTTTACATCCAACATACTGTCTGTAAACATTTACTGTACACAGTAAAGATATACGGCCGAGTCGAAGACCTATGTTGTTCAAAATATTTGTCTGTGTCTGTTTTCAGACAACAAATGCCTATAAACAAGTGGCTTAATGGTTTTTCATAAATGCTACTTGTTAACTAGCTGGATAAATCGTCCCATGAGCTGAAAAGTCAACCAAATCAGTAATTTATAAATGTGGAGAATTGTGACGGAAATTAAAAAAACAAATTAAAAAAAAGGCTGATGACATAAGCCTTACTGTTGCACTGGCTGATGGCACATTCATTGTGATAAACATGAACCCTGCAGTTTATTTTGGGACAATCCCAAATCGTGCTGCCAGAAATACTCACTGGAGAACCAAATGTGTATCAATCCACAGCTGTAAATAGTCAAAAGTAATATTTACTACTGTTTGAGTAAACAAAAAACTACAGCGCCAAGCTTCCAGTGATTATTTAGCTTTTAAAAAATTTAAATACGTGTACTTTGTTTTTAAAAAATTAATGCGTTAACAGTGGGAGCGAATGTGCTTCAGGCTGAATGAAGCAGAAGGTAAGGGAGTTGGAAAGTATTGAGAGACTGACGAACACAATGTTGGTTTTAGACTTTTATTATGGCGGATTTCTTTCTCAGTGTGAAAAAATTAAAACAGAGGGTGGTTCTAGCGAAAGACCTCAAAGGAGTGATCACAGAGAGGGTTAAAGGTCAGCATCCACAAGTACTGCCCATTAGTAGTGATTGGCTGCTGCCAAAATGTAGTCGACTAGCTGATTAATTGAGAAAGATGTATGAGAAGGGATAAAGAATTCTTTTTTTACCCAGTGAGAATTATCTTTTCTATACAAAAAGTCTCATATTTCGCTATTAAAGGCTGAGTAAGGTGGGCGGAAACTACCTGTGGGTGGTTTAAATAGAGCTTGTTAACAAATGAGCTGATTGGTAACTGAGTAGAAGTACGTTCAGTCATGTTTCTTTACGTCTCTTGCTCTTTCTGCATGTCTGGCGCTTTGGTTTCCTGCAAGCACAGGGTTCAAATCATGCATAACAACTATGACTTGACAAAAACACCCACCCACAGCGCCCCCAGCTGCATATCTGCTGTAACTGCATTGCTACATCTTTATCACTGGAACATGCTAAAACTACAAATAAAGATAAAAAGAGATCAAAAGCTTTACTGCCAAAAAAAATCACAACCAGGATGATGTCATACTTTTTCAAAAGCTCAGCTGTTGTTTTTTTTTCAATGTGAGAAATTGCAGTCGACGTTTTCAGGTTCAGTTTTGTGTCTGAGCAGCTGCAAAGATCTGCATAATGTGAATCTGCATATGTCTGCCCAGGCTGGCATGAACATCTCAGCAGAGATTCACATGCAGCACAATAAAGAGAACCATCTGTTTGTCAGTTTCGGAGTTTATGTTGGTCTTTAGTGTGGACAGAGGGACCCAAAAAAGACGGGGTTTTCAGTTTTTGTTGGCTAAGGACTAGTGCATGCATACATGGTTATTTATTTTCCTTAAAATTAAAAAACCTGTCAGGATAAGCAATGTTTTTAAATAGTTTTTCCTCCAAATACTAGACAAAAACACAACTGAATTGGTGAATATGCCAAACCAACAGGTGGCTCTCTCATTGGTCAACTACCTTCAACTAAAGTTCTGACTTGTTGTCGTCTAAAACCTGCAACCCTGGCAGCGGGGTCCAAACTGATTCATGTAAACACAGGAGAAAACGCCATGTGATCTGTTGCTATAAGGCAAAAAACTCTTTTTCCCATGTCTGCACGTCAACACTGCAAAGTTTCTGAACATCTTAACTCTGGCCTGAGTTTTCCAAAATATCCGTTTTCTGCTGACCTGAAGCTATGTTTGGAAAAATACCCCTGTATGTGTGGACGGGGCATTAGAGTGGACATGTGCGATGATGTGTGAGACAGAGACACAAACAGCTTCTGACGGACAAAGAAAGCAAAGCAAAGGCATATGTTTCAGTACAGTCATGCAGAGGGCGAGGAGAGGCTGCACGACACTCAAACTGAACAAGCATGATGAACTTTAATCCAAACTGATTAGCATGTGTCAGTCAAACTCCAATTGACAAGCGGATGATTTACTAATTTACTTTAAGCCATGAAAAGGCTGTCAATGTGTCAATTTCACTCGCGTGCAGATTTCATTCATTACACGCTCTGTTACTCATGTGTCCGTCATTTAATACAGCGCGTTAAACCATTCAAAGTTCTGCTGGTAAAATATGAGTCAATATCAGTCCTTCCCTCTCTCTCTCTCTCTCTCTCACTCTCTCTCTCTCTCTCTCTCTCTCTCTCTGCCCTCTCATCCACGATCACAGCTGTCTCTCTGAAAAACCCATCAGCGGAGGATCTCTGAGTAGCTCAGCAGGAAAATGACCATGTTTATCTAGAGTGTGAGTCTGTGTGCATGTTAAGCATGTACACTGTCATCTGTAAGTCTATGCCTGTGTGTGTGTGTGCGCGCGTGTGTGTGTGTGTTATTCAGCGGGCGTCATATGGTCCCTATCAGAGTAGGTTGTGTAAACACTCCAGCACAGATAGTGTGAGAGAAAGAAGTGCCAGTGATACGTGACTAACAGAGCATAACATTAACTGTCACATCCAATAGATCTAGTGACTGCAGGCAGAATGAGTGTGTGTGTGCGTGTGATTGTGTGTGTGTGAGTGTGTTTTTGTGAGTTTTAGTGCTCTACTTTAACAGATGCAGGTGATGTTTCCAGCCAACACTAAACGTCCAATGCATGTGTATGTACTTTTTTTGGGAAAGATTGTGAGTGCATCATGGATGTAATTGTGTCTACCTGTGTGTGTGTGTGTGTGTGTGTGTGTGTGTGTGTCACAGGAGTGCAGAGAGTGGGCAGCAGCTGTTCCCTGATCTGTGGGGAAATGGAAGAGAGGGAAAACCTGTCCTTGTTGTCATGGCAGCAAGAAACAAACAGCCCCATTCGTTTCCAATTGGCAATAAATGTAGCTGATAGATGGAGAGTGAGATGGGGAGTCAGGTTCTGGTTTAGGCTCAAGGTTGTGTGTTTGTGTGTGTGTGTGCGTGTGTGTGTGTAGGACCATGTTTAATAAGTGCACAGCAGAAAAAAAAAAGATTCAAAGACTTGGAGGATGAAGAGGATTAAAAATATGTCTTTCGTTGGGTGGAAAAACATGCAATAATCATAAAAGACGCTTTTGTGCTGAAGCTTTTTTTCAGTTCACGGCTATAAAAAGTCAGTGACCTGTGATTGCCCTGAGGTTGTCCATCTGCTGCAGCTTCACTGTCTGCAGCGCTGAAACGAGCCCAAAGCAAACCTCACAGTGAACCTACTGTGACTGTACTGACACTTAAAATCCATCTATTTCCATTTCAAACATTTTTCACAATCTTGTTTTCATTTTCATTCGATTTCAGTGTCATTTGATTTCTACAGAAGTTTGTATTTCCTCGTAACAAAATTTTAAAATGTACGTATTGTTTTAATTTTTTTCTGTCTTCACTGGCTCTTGTTCACTTTGTTTCAATTGTAAAGTGGAAACTGTTTTTTAAAATTTTTTACTGTTTAAATATTGGTGTTGTGTATAAAATAAATTAACTTTTTTTTTCCTTCTCCTCTTTCTCATAGTAAATTTCGATCACTTCCAGATCCTGAGAGCAATAGGAAAAGGAAGCTTTGGAAAAGTAAGTAACTGTTGCCCAACCTGTATTCTTGGAAAGTACAGGAGAA
>JAPZDV010000006.1:16839665-16887805 GCA_029814665.1 Acanthurus lineatus
TTTTCATTTTCATTCGATTTCAGCGTCTTTTGATTTCTACAGAAGTTTGTATTTCCTCGTAACAAAATTTTAAAATGTACGTATTGTTTTAATTGTTTTCTGTCTTCACTGGCTCTTGTTCACTTTGTTTCAATTGTGAAGCAGAAACAGTTTTTTTATTTTTTACTGTTTAAATATCAGTGTTGTGTATAATATAAATTAACTTTTTTTTTCCTTCTCCTCTTTCTCACAGTAAATTTCGATCACTTCCAGATCCTGAGAGCAATAGGAAAAGGAAGCTTTGGAAAAGTAAGTAACTGTTGGCCAACCTGTATTCTTGGAGTACAGGAGAAGAATAGAGTAGGAAGCAGAGTTGGAAATGATATTCTAGTAGCTTCATGATACATCAGTTTATTACATAATCTCAGAAGAGAAAACTTTATTGGTTAAGTGTCCCATGCAAATCAAGATGAAAGGAACAAAAACAACAAATGTGCAACTGGTTTAATAACAAAAGGCAAATCACAAGAGACACACTTTAAATACAAAACCAATAAAATATAGACCATACTAATAATCAATAATATATCAGTCATCACAGAATGCTCACAAATACCACATCTGCTATATGTTATCATATGATTCAAGAATTTCAACTACTGATTAGTTTCATTCTTTTAATAATTTGTTGATTTTTAAAATTGTTCACTCAATCTGTAAAAATCTGAGAACATTGAAAGCAGCATATTGGAAATCCCAAAAGCCAAAGATGATATTTTCATATTATTTATTACAAAAATTACTGTCACATTAGACACTAAACATGTCATTTCTGTAATAAAGAGGCTGTAAGCGGAAAAAGTCGAGCATTTCTTTATGAAAAAACATATTTGAACAACGAATTCCCTTTTGAAATAGTAGCCAATTATTTTTCCTATTTGTTCATATTTGTTTATGATTCCATTAAAGGTCCTTGAGGTTACATGTGGACGTTGGGTACAACATGTTACAAATTTTATATAATGTCCCGTCTGTCAGTGGTTATCATACACAGTCTAGTAAAGCCGTCCGGTTTAATTTGCCTGAGATTAACCGACAGCTCCATGGAAACAAATCTGAGGTGACAGCAGTCAAGCTCCCTCTTGACATCGAGCCATAAACTCCAGTACGGAGTAATTCATATCAGTGCTTACAGTGCATGTAAGCACATACAGTGACGCCCATGCACATGTATGCACAAAGCATCTACACTCTGTCCGACAACAGATAAGCAGTCTAATCACAGTAGATGGCAAGCTGTTCAATGGGAGGAGTGATGTGATCAGGGTTTGGCTGATTAACCGTGCCAGCTGGTCCACAGATCACTCTCTTAGATAGCAGTAATCACTGGCTATAGACACTTGGAGCACAGCAGGGCTAGCATGACTACGAATAAATATAAGATATTACAGTGCTGCATATTGAAAATAGTGTCTATTCTCAGACACATAGTCATAAAGGGGAGAATAACTCACTGTTTCACACACATACAATGACAGCTACCCAGACTGCACCAGGTGTTGTATTCTGCATTTAGCATCAGGGTATTTTTTTTCCAACTGATTTGAGTAGACTGAGTGCTGTTTGAGTGCATTTTTATGCAAATTCGAAAGAAATGTCTGCCTTTCTTATGAACACTAACATGATGTTTCCCATCTCTAAAATGCAAAAACATACCAGTTTGAAAAGTTAAATGTCCAAAGAGAGGATTAAATCTATGATCACAGTGATTAAAGAGGAATCCTGAAGTGTTCTTCCAGCCTTGTTAGATGGGCAACATTTCTGGTTATTGCACTATAACGCTCCATGTCTCCACGAGTCTCACGCAGTAAAGCTTTGAGACAAACAAGAACGAATGTTGCCAAACACACGACTGTATTGCAGCATTTTCTTCATGACTCAAACAGAATTTTAGAATTATTTTTATTTTTCTATGTATCATGCAATATGACTAATTAATGGTCATATTGGACAAAACACAGATGAATGATGCATCAGTTTACTTTTTGGCAATGCTTCTACAAATTACATAATGTTGCACAGAGAAATGGTGATGTTTATCAGGTACTCTGCTGTTTATCATACTAGAAGATATAAAAGCTGTTTTTAAATATGCATAAAGCAACATATGAGTCACTTTTAACATGAAAGTAATGAAATGGAAGCTCTACAAGACACAAGCAGGAGACAAAGTACTAATTTTGGCCGATAATTTTGGATGGGATTTACCTTTTTTGTTATTTTTTCAGGTCTGCATTGTACAGAAGAAGGATACTAAGAAGATGTATGCAATGAAGTACATGAACAAGCTAAAATGCGTGGAACGGAACGAAGTGAGGAATGTCCTGAAAGAGCTGCAGATCATGCAGAACCTCGAACATCCTTATCTGGTCAACTTCTGGTAAGCCACCCATGCTTGAGCAAATGTTTCTGAATGTGTGGTCCTGTATGTCTGCATAAGAATAGACCTCGAAGGTTTCCTGTGGATAAATTTACAGTTGCTTTCTTGATTTTTCTTCTTGAGCTGGATTCAAACTCAGACTGCTTTAAATTTAGCTTGGAGTGTCTTTTACAGAATCTCTGTTCTTTAAATATGTATACAAAAAGCTTCCATGTAAAACCTTAAAGCACTATAAGTGAATCTCACTTCAGCAGCTGATCTCCACACAGGCTTGTGCTTAACTTGCCATGACATTCAGCCACAGCAGCCGTTTGAATTTAAACATATTTCTGAAATTCACTATATCACATCATACTGTACCCTGGTTGCTTTTGAATCAACCATAAATAGTGGTGCATCAAAATCTGAGCAGCGGCTGCTTTGACCTTGTTTTTGCATAAATATGCTCACTTGACCACAGTTTTCTTTATTACTCAGGCTCTTTACATGCTCATTAATAACTTATTTGAGTCTCCAAGTTTGACAGTGATGTGTTAAGACCACAGTCAGACAGAAACCATTTAAAAACTAAATTCTGGACAGAGAGGTTCATGATACCAACCATTTATGAACTCTGAGTTGTTTCCATTAAGGAATTTGGCAAATTGTCTGTTCTGCTGTGGGGAAAAAAAGCTAATATCAAGTCCTCCCCCCACTTAAAATAGTGTTTTCATCCAGAGTTTGCATCAAGAGGTGGAGCGGTCAATGTGAATATGGTGGTCAGCCACGAATGAATCAATGCATGGGAAACTGTGTCGCCCATTTTGATTTTTATGGTGACGGTATCCTGTCCATTAAATCTGCGGAAGCACAGACACAAAGAGGCCAACGCCCATTAAAGAAAGCTCTGGGCTGAGGTGTCGTCCACCGAAGAACACTCACAAGCCTCCATCTAGGTCATCTCACCCTGTGAAGCCGCTAAAAGGAAAATGTGGTTTGCTCGCTGATGCAAGCTTCAGCTCATATGGGCACGACCCTCCTCTCCTGGCAGCTTCTCGTTTGTACGGCTGCATTTAAGGGGGTCGAAGAAGTCTTCCCAAAGTTCAATTCAAACTCTACTGCACTAATCTGAAATGACTCATCACGTAATTTTAAGCAACTCATTTATCTTAATTTTAAAAGCCGTAACTCACAGAGCACCAGGAATCGTACTTTTGAGAAGTCTGATAAGTACGGCTTGTTAGCTTTCCGTCTGAAGGCGTCATTAATTCTTGATAGCGCTCCCACTCTGCAACCTTTTGAAAGGAAGGCAACAGGGTTTTCTGTCAAGCAGAAAGACGGAGATGTGGGCATGTCTGTCCAGAGATGATTAATAATTGTCACGGTCACGAAGTCCAGGTTTTTTAAAATCAAGACATATTTTTAAATTCTTTTATGAATTAATTATTATTCCTCTTTTTGATTTGGTTCAACACTTGTCCTGTGGTACCAACGCTCTCTGGCTTGTTTTTTCCGACATCGACCCCATTGTCCTCTGTCCCACTTTTGAATCCTCTCTTAACCTTCTGTTCTCACCCGTTTAATCACACATCTTTAAGAAAGCTACTCTCATAGAATCAATAACTATCTGAGGCAAATAAAACAAAGTCCTCCCAAAGTGGACTTAGAATAAGACTAAAAAAACACAGTAAAAACAGCAAAAGACACAGGTGGAAAGAGCAGCTATAGAGCAGAGAGAGGAGGTAGAGAAGGAAAACAACAGCATAGGTGAGGAGAGCAATAGAAGAGAGAAAGAGAAATGCAGTGTACAGGCTCATCAGACAAACAATGCCAGTGCCGGGCTTCTTGCTTGATTGCATGCTGTGTTGGACAAAAAAAATGGCTGGAAGTTAATGCTTTTGGCAGCACAAACTCTGTCTTGGTGGAGGTGTTCCTCTGGAGATGTGCTTGGGTCAGCGCTGTGCCCACTCCGCTGCTCTCCTTCCTCTCTGTCTCTCTCGCCATGTTGACTTGGCGTAAGTTATGATTGTCCTGAGGTAAGCGCTCAAGGTCAGAGACAGAGAGAGATTACCTGCGGGCATATGAGGCGCACCGAGCCAGCTACATGCGGAAAACCAGGCTTGATTTTTCTCCCGTCCCCTTCCTCTGTCCTCCTTTTATTCACCTTGTCCTGGTTGTCTCTCACCTTCCTCTTTTTCTTTGTCCTCATTGTCTCCCACCACTTCAGCACCTACTTCACTTCCTTTTCCCTCCTCTTGCTTGCTGTCAATGCACTTGCTGCTATGCATGACCATAGGTGTGCGCTGTGCACATGAAACACAATGCATTTAGAAAATGAGCCAAAAAACCTGCAACATAACTTTACAGCAAATAAGTTCCCCTCCATGTAAACTGGTATTTGAGTATAAAATGAAATTGTGACATTGAAAAATCTTATCCTCTGGCATTAAGTGTGTGGAACAGTGAGTGTGTTGATGTGCCAGCGCTGGCAGAGCAGCCCGTTGTGCCTGCTCTGCACTAAGTCCCACTGTGTAAGGGGAGCCCACGTTGGCACGGCACCTCTTTGACTCAAAGGCCAGAAAAACCCACATGCTGTATCAGAGATGGGCAGAGAGGAAGTGATGGAAACCAGCATCAGATGCCGCTGTCATCAGCTTTCAGCCTCTTAAACTGTGTATTTTGTTATTGATTTGCGTCTTCAAATTTTAATATTAAACTTAAAATAGCTTACATTGCTATAGATACCTAATATATTTTCCTATTTCCTCTAAACACCTCACCACGGAGTAAAAATTGTGATTGTCAACTTTTTTTCAGTGCAAACTTAAGATTTCAGCCTGTAGGATGCTTCATTCCAACACATCTCCCATGTCTAACTATTCCAGTGGTGCAGTGATGTAACTTGCCACTGTTGAAATGTAATTGCATTAGCTGTCAAATGAAAAAAAAGAACATTAATAAAAGTCTGAAACATTGTGGCGTAAAAGCTTCACTAGCTTAAGGGAGTCCCTCTTTAGCTCAGTTATTATGTAATTTCACTAATGCATTTTTATTTCTATGCAAAGCAAGACATCACTCAGTGTTATTCTCCATTCATGTGCAGTTTTTCCTCAGGAAACCAAACAGAAATGACATAATAGCTCACAAAGGGAATGTGTTTTTCAAAAAACTAAGTAACATTCCTTCAAGCATCCCAACATAAAAGGTCTAGTACACCAGATATGTTGCATCACACAGGCACTATAGTCTGCTTATAGCATACATTTTGAATGAATGACATGAGCTACCGGACTAAAATACTACAACTAAGCAATATTAGGATCTGCTAGCACCTGAGGTACAAGCTGTATCTTTGTGCAACTGCAGGATGTGCACATCACTTTTAGTTGTAACACTGCAGGCTTTGCCAGACACTGAAAAACGGCATGTCAGCTTGTCAAGTGTTTGGCCTGATGTCAAGGTGACCTCGTGAAAGAGACGATTGTAGAATCGTGGGTAGGCAAGAACAAGAAATCATTCAGGTCAAATGCTGTTACTGAGTCCAAATGTTACCGTGATGGAACCCTGTAACATAAGTTGAAACACCTAGTTTATTAAAAGCAGGAGTTGAAGTGTGATTGCAAATGTAGGAAAATCCATAGATCCTAAGACAACTCCCAAACTGATCCGCACTGTGCAGGTAGCCAAGCTTTTGTTGAGCTCCATTTGAATTCTAGCATTTGAAATCACCAGCTACTTCAGAAAAGACAAACTCTCTTAACACTTGATTTCCTTCTGTAGCTAGCTAGATGCTGTCAATAAGTACAACAACCATAGGTTTCAACATCTGGAAGCATAAATCCACTGAAGGGAAGGAATGAGATCAGACAAAGGACTGTTTTGAGAGGTGTAGGGCCCTTGGGTTGCCATTACCTTTTGATTTGTTTAGTGATTGTCTTGATGGCATCACTTTAGAGGAAAGCAGGGCTGTGGCTTAACATCATTCTGTGTGAAACTACCAATTAGATTATTTACTCATTAATTCAAGGTGCTACAACACCAATCTGGATTGTTACAGTCCGCTTACCCCCTTTATAAAACCAAAAGCCGAATATGTTCACGTTTAGCTTACTTTTTTCTGCTGTATATCTTAGATGAGATCATTCATTTCCAGTGTGCTTTCTGAAAGGGTGAGTGTGAGTGTATTTTTTCATGAGGGTGCATCCATGCGTGTGTTCTCAGGCAGCATTAGACACGGAGTGATGGGAGCTGTCAGTCAAAGAAGGTGTTGGGAGATGGGGCGGGAGAAAGGTCGCAGGGCTGTCGGCATCGATCCAACATGTCACCGTCTGAGAGGCTGGCCGGCTCTGTTTCTGTCAGCAAGGGGCTTTGGTCAGATGGTGTGTGTTTGTGTGTGTATGTGGAAATGCATGGATAGCATGTCTGTCTATTTACCATAATTGCAAAAACCTTGCATTGAACAACAAAGTCTTGATAAGCACTTTTGTTATTTTAGTAGATTTACTGTTGCTGACTTTTTTTTGCTGTGGGTTTTCCATAGATAATCTTTAATAAACGTAAATCAGTTTAGACTTGGTTAGTTTATTCACTTCATGTAAAGTGTTGATGTTACAGAAGATGGGTAGCTGAGACGAAAGAACAGATCCTTCTTAAGGACTCCAATATAATCACATTTAAATAATGGAACAAAGTGATACTGTCCTTTCCTGTTCAGAATATTGCCAACATTTCCATTACTCTTAAAGAAAGGAAATAATTCTTTATTTTGACGTGTACTGAAATGAAATAATACTGGGAATTTGTTCAGCTGAAAATTGCAGCTTAAATATGTCTTGCCTGAATCAAGAGTCATAATCTACTAACAACAGGAATAATTTGTGTTTGAAACATTTTCATTCTGTCAGAAACAAAAATTTATTGTAATTTAAAAATCCAAGCATTTTTTTTGTATTATTTGAATTAACATGTGGCCTTGTATAGTCACAACTGTTACCTTTGAGAGGGAAAGAAAGTCCTTTTGTAAGGACATGTTACCATTAGCTGAGCCCCTGCGGTTTCCAGAACCTTCCATTACTGAAGTGGCCTGGGGTGCCTGTGCCTCTAAAAGCTCCATGCAGGATGCTCTCCCATCAGACCAACTGCCTGAAGGCCACGAGAGGTCACATTGAAATGCATGTGAGGCAGATTAGATACAGCCACAGAAGGAAAGAAAGACAGAAGGACAGAATTAGACAAAGAAAGAGAGAGAAGATAAAAGAGGAACAACTAAAACAAGAGAGAACAAGAAAGCGACAGAGAAACCAGTTTGAAGCGAGGCTAATGAAAAGAGTTCCCCATGTCAACACAATGTACAGCTGCTGTTCTGCAGTGCGACTCTGTTCTCTGCTCTCTATCCAAAATGCTGGTCAAGGCGTGCAACAGCTGCTAAATGGATGCTTAAGAACTTGTCTGTTTCGGTCCTTGCAGCTGCAAAACACTAATGGAGACACTCAATGATGTAATGCTCTTGTCAAAATGAATAGAAAAATACTCACTGGATGGCTGGTTATCTTCTACTGTCTACTTGTACATCTGTTTTTATTTCCTTCTTTTATTACTCCTGTTTTCTTTGTGATTACCTTTAGTTATCTAATAGTAACCTTGTGAGAACTTGTGCAAGCGGTATGTTAGCAGCAACATTAACAGTTCTCCACTTCAGTACAAATCATGTAATTAAAGATATACACTAAAACAGGAGCATGAAAAATGGAGAAAACAGACTTGTGGATGGCTTTAATAAACAAGCACTGCATATGTTCCATAGGATGCGTGTGAAAAAGACTGAAAAACATGACCGTATCTTTATATGCAGGCCTTTCTTACCTGTAAATGTAAAACAAAGTTCATAAAATTCTTATAAAGTTTGCCAAAAATATTTAACATAGAAAAAATTAGGTCAAACCTCACGCACTTTCATGTTTTTATTTAGTTTCGATGCACATTTTCATACAGCGGTCTTGCAAAATAACTTGCCACCATATGTTGCTGATAGTGGTGTTAATTGTAAATCGTGTAACACTTACTGCGACCATTGAGCCACACCAACAAAGTGTAAATTGGATCACTTGGTTACAGCTGCTCAGCTGTGAGGGCAATATTTTCTAGCTTATTATCAACTTAAAACTTTTAACACCAAAACACAGCTTCAAAACCAATGGGCTCTTTTAAATCACACTATATAAAAATGGTGTTATGTAACTGTAAAGGTGACTTGGGTAACTTGTGACCCATCGCCTTGAATACCTGTGACAAACAAGTTAATGAGTACCATTTCTAATTCATTTTGACAGCAGTGGAAGCAGCCAGAGGACACCTCATTCATATTCTAACACCTTCTAAACACTGTGGCACCATGTCAAAGAAAAAAAGCAGAAGATATCGAAGGTCTCTGTTTTATTATGGTCACTGGAGTCCAATTTACACTCTAAGCAGAGTGGAGATATTGCTGAAACAACATAAAATAAAAAGTTCAGTTAGCATGAGGTCAGTGTCCCATTGGTGCCATGTTGATTTGCAGCTATAATACCTTTGCATGAATGCAATAATGTGCATTAATGCAGATAGTCAAGTGCTGAAGTAGTTAGAAAAAATGCTCATTTTTTGACCAGGTTTATGTGCTGAATATGTGTGTGTGTGTGTTGTTGTGTGTATGTTTTTACTTGTGTACTTGTCAGGTTTTTATATTACATTTGGGACATGCTGCTGGGTTGCATTATATTGGTGTGTGTACATTACAGGTATTAGAGGTTACTGTAAGTGCCTCACTGTGTGTATAACCACGGCAGGCTGTTGGCCGTCTTAATGGCCGCTTTATTTCTTGGGGCAACGGTGTGAGAGATTGTGGTGAGTCAGTCGCTCTTGTTTGTTTATGAGACAGAACAACTTCCCCTGAACAATGTCAGCTGAGCCCCTTTCACTTTTTACCACCTGGGCGTTCTGATGGAAAGACCTATGGGACATTAAACATGGAAACCTCAGCCAAGCATGAGAGCTGGTTTTCTACTCGATTAAACTGGTTTCACAAAGTACCCACACTATCGACTGACTTGATGGACTTGCCGTCCCTCCTTAACCCCAACCCATTCGTTCAGTAGGGAATGTTTTGTATGACAGAGTAATAACACCTTGCATTTTGATGCTGACATCTATTTTGGCTTCTGTGTCAATGAACAGTCATCTAACCAGTTTATAAAGAGCTGCTACATTTACTTTGGTAAATGCTCAGTGACAGGTGGGTTTTCCAAAGTCGAAATCCTGTGGTGTAAAGAGAGTGATGAATCAGCCGGCAACTGCAGTTTGACTTGGCTGAGAAATGATGTTTGATTATTGTAAAGCAACAATGAGCATTTTGTACAAAATATTACAAAAATGTAAGATAATGAATATTAAAAAAAACAAACAATTCAGAAAATAATTCCAACCCAAAATAAAAATATTCAAATCAAATGTAAATATTAAATCAAACATAATAAAGTTTAAGATTAAAGTCATTGCAGAATTAATTGAAAATATTATTGTCTAATAGTGTGCTATACTGTGCTATAGCAATTAAATAAACTCCCGTGTTCCTGTAAGAAGCCAGTTTGTTGGTCTGCCAAGAAAAAGAGCAATTACAGTCTCGCTTGTGTCGCCTAAATGCTTCTGACAGCAGCTTCTTGGAGTCTTTACCACTCTTACTGCCTCTGCTGCATTAGATGTATTTACACTTTACTGTATGTGTGTCTTTTTAATGTGTGTGTGTGTGTGAGTGAGACAGAGAGAGGGTAGAGAGACAATTAGGTAGACTTAAAAGGAGAGGAAAAAGTGCCATAGAAAGAGGTTTAAATGGAGAAAAAGAGAGACGAATACAGTTAATCATATGATTAATAGACCGAGTAAAGGGGAGTCTATCCAGCAAACACACTCTGCTTCCCAGCTCACATTTAAAAGCACTGAGAAGCTTGTTTTTCATAGTTTATCGTTTTCAGCTTGCCTAGTTTAAGCTCTGACTGTCAAATTTAGGGAAAAGTTTAAAGATTTTAATGTTTTTGCATGTTCGATCTCAAACTATTGCACTTATTTAAAGTTAACTTTTTATGCTTTTTCTCAAGACCGTATTTTAATCACGTTTTCTCTAATGGCCATATAAAGGATTGTACAAGAATTTTAGTTATATCTACCCTTAAATGAAAGTCTCAGCGCTCTGCATAATTGGAGTTCAAAGTTTTTGACCATATAAGAACCCAGACAGTCTTATTGGTCCCCAAAAAATATACAAATCCTGGATCAAAGTGAACCATCGTTTGATATTTAAGAGAATTCAGTGTTAATATGAGGCCTTTTTGATCTGTGCTTCCTCTCTTTGTGCCAGACTTGAGCGTCACATCATTTTCCAACACACACACACACACGCACACACACGCGCACACACACACACACACACACACACTCTGATCCTCTCTGTCACTTCAGTCATCTCTCTCTTTAACGGCAGCAGTTGGAACTTTGATTCTCTTTAAGTCTTTGTAGACTGACTCTCAATGGGAGTCCACATTTTTTCTTGGAATATTTCGCTTTAAAATAATTTAAAATAAGGTGCATTTTTGATGCTACGATGCAAAACATTATATACTTATTATTTTGTTGCTACTGTTTACATTCACAAAGATGCAAATTTAATATATGCGCTCCAGAATTTTTCTTACATATACACGTATATATTTATATGTGTAAATAATTAACTATATTTTGCTCAAAATTACATATTTTTATCCTATCTTTATCCCCTGTGTTCTGCATAAAGAGCATTTGTGTGTAGCATAAGGGACTATAACCCTCATGTTGTTGTGCAACCCTGTGTTGTACAAGGACAAATTAATGACCTTGATATCTTGACTTAAAAGTTGCAGGCTGTAGGCATTTCTTTTAAAACATTTGAAAAAACCTAGAAAATCAGACCAGCATAGATCGATACTCTGTGTTTTTTCAAGGGTAACATGGGTTCTTTCTCATCTCAGTTTGTTGGTATTATGGCTCTTTTGTGATATGAATACTAAGCTTGTGTACATTTTGAACAGATTACCTCACATCTCTCTAAACTGCACCATAACTGAGCTCTACAGATTATATAACACATTCTGATTCCTGACCGATCCTTATGTTTGAACTGTAAATATACTCAGAACAGCATTTAAATTCTTTACAGAACAAAGAAAAAGGATCATCTCATTATGCTATAACTCTTCTTATACACACACACACACACACACAAACTTTGCCAAATACTTCCGAGAACGTCGGTGTCCGCAGGCGTGGCCAAGTCATTCTTGCTTGTCTGAGTGACTGATGGCATTGCAGCTGGTCTCATTCATTCAACTCTACTGTATTAAAGAGTTTAAGTGGGAAAGGCTGGCCCCCCTCTCATTTCTAAATCTGATATTCATTTTTTAGAGAACTGTTTGTTGATGTGCTGTGTGTCTGTTTGATGGTGCATCTGTGTCTGGCATGGAGCGACCCATTCAAATTCAAGATGTGTTGGTTTTTTGCCAGTTTACGTTGTTTTGTGATAATACATCATAATATTTTAGTGCCGCATGCAGAAGAAGAGCGCTGTGTGTGTGCACACTTGTGTATCTTCATAAACGCTTTGTGACTTTGGCGAGGGTGTGTGTGTGTTTATCTTCAGGACGGACATCTCACAGATAGTCTTTCACACTCTGTCTGCTAAGGCTCAGATAATGCTGAGACCACTCAACATCTGATTGCCAATGGCTTCAGTTTTGAGTCAGCTCAATCAATCCCCATCTGTCCAGCACAGAAAAAGCACCACCTCCAGTCTTTTGGAGGAAAGCCCTGAGGAGGGGGGTTCACCAACGTGGCAGAAAACTACCCTCGGCTGCTGATGCTAGAGCCAAGACGCTGGTCCTTACAGAAAGTGTCTGCCAGTAGAAACCCCAGTGGACTCACAAAAAAAATTGCCCCAGTCACCTAGCGGAAGTGTTCAGTGAAATTCTAGCCTTTATATTTCAGTTTGGGAAACTTTTAAAGGATCTGAGAGGTACACCGCTGTACTTCTCCAATTTTATGAAAGATCTAAACTTGCAGATTTAAGATGTTGTGTTGCACCCAGCGAGGCTTAAGGCGAGCCAGAAAAATGTTGGCTGCTGCACTTTTTTAAATATTATTTCGCATAAATTAGTTACTTGTGGGAGAGAAACTAATTAGCTCATCGTTTGGGAGATGTTGCCCCGGTGGGACGCTCGGCATGTAAAAGCACTGATGATTTGTGCAACAGCTTGTCAAATAGCGGTGTAGTGGGGCCGAGTGCTGATAAAAGCTTGTTGAGCGTGGCAGCTCTTGATGGATGGATGAACAGATTGATGACCACAAGCTGCACTATCACTCTGAACACCCCTCAAAAACTAATAGAGGATTTATGTATGTGGGCAAAAATTATTCGAAATTATTTCAATCTGATCTTATTTCACTCATAAAATAAAGAGGTGAAAATTTGTCCATTTCCTTTGTGAAGATATGCATGCAGACAGATTAGTTTTCTCTACTACACACTGACACAAAGAATATTTAATATGTGTAATGGTCTGCATTAATGAAATGGCAATATACTCCAGCAGTCTGATGGAAAACCTGTTAACCCTAAACAGAGATAAAAGCAGAGCAGGGAGCCACCAGAGGAGACAATATCGCTGATTGGACACAAATAAAGAGCTATAACTAGTGTTTTTCATACCACCAGTGTTCATTAGATAGGAGATGTACAAATGCTCAACAACATCGTGCACGTCGCTCATGTAATGCAAAAAAAAAAAGCCAGGATAAGCTGTTTGTTGTCCACTAATGTGATCACAGCAGAGATTATGTTTCCTCTATGTTTACTGTCCTCATTTGCTTTTTTTTTTTGCTTTAAAAACCAGAGAGCAAAAAAAGCAAAAAGCAGCTATGATGATGGTGACTGTGTCCAGATTGTGTTTTTATATATGCAGATGATATTTATTTGGCAATATCAGACTCTTTGGTGGGAGTACTATGGTGCTGGTTGTACGGTTTTGCTCTTTTGTCCCACTTGTAGTGTCTAAAAAAAATGTCTAAACAGTAAAAATGAAAGTGTTAACTGTCAAGAGAGAGAAAATGAAAAAAAGACAGAAGAAAGATGAGGGACAAAAGACAAAGAAGCATATAAATAAAGACTTAAGACAGTTTGCAAAGTCTAAATTCTGTGTTACCTGTCTCACTTGTCTCCTAGCTGTTGGAGTCACTCGTGTAAAAAAGAGAATAAATGATTTTCTTAGCTTGTTAGCCTTGAATACGAGATAATGAGCATTGCCTCAGGCACGACTCAGCCAACATGTAGGTGCTCTCTCTGCAATGTGAAAGAGTGTAACAAGTGTTTTTTCTTCAGCTCGTTTTAAGTCCTACAGAATAGAGCAACATCTCCCCTCAGGGACACTTCAAGTGCTCCTGAGGTTGTGTTTTCCAGAGATGATGAGGTTGAAAGACTGAGGGTTAATTTTGTTGAAACGTTTGTTCTTTTTTAAAACCCTTTGTACTTAAGCCTTTTTACACTCTCTCCTGAAGGTAGATTTGGCTTAAAAGTACAAGGCTGACAAGAGTTCAATTTGCACTTGTCATCCTATTTTATTACAGACCGGTAAAAGTGTTGTATCTGTAACGTGGCAGCAATCCAGACAGTTAGAAAACAACCTTCTGCTTATTTACACAACAGCGTGTGTTTCCCCCTTGACATAAAAAAAGGTTTTGTGTCCTTCATCTTTCAAGGACCCTTCTTGTTTTTTGGTAAATATGTTTCTCTTTTCCCCTCCTTCCCCTCACCATCTTCCTCTTTTGTCCATTTATTTCCCTCCTCCTTCTCTTTTCCTGCAACTTGCACATCTCCGCAATAATCTCCCCTTCGAATCTCCCTCTCTGCTGACTTTGTCTTTCCTCATTTTTTATTCTTTCTGTCACCACCGTCCTTTCCACTTTCATTTCTGATTGCATCTCCCCCTCTCCATTCTGATTGCACATCTCCCCCCTGTTTCTGTAAACTCCCCCATTTATATGCATCGACCCATTTCCATTTCATCCTCTTTTCCAAATCTCCTTCATTTCTATCTCATGTCCTTGCCACTACCTGGCATCTCTCTGTTCCTGGCACACTTCCACTTGGCCTGCCCCCCCCCCCCCCCGCAGGTACTCCTTCCAGGATGAGGAGGACATGTTCATGGTTGTGGACTTGCTTTTGGGAGGAGACCTGCGCTATCACCTCCAGCAGAACGTCCATTTCTCGGAAAGCACTGTCAAACTCTATATTTGTGAGCTGGCTCTGGCCCTGGGATACCTGCGCACCAAGCGCATCATACACAGGTGAGATGTTTTCTCTTAATTTACTTTGTCTAAATCCTTTTTATTACATTGTAATTTCTTAAATAACCTTTGATAACGAAAAGAGCGATTTGCTGCCCTTCTGTCTGCACAAATTACATGAGAGAAATAGTCTTTGACTGGGTGCCCCATTATTTCTCTTCCTAATACAGTTCATGTCCCCCTCCTGTCTCTCTCTCTTGTTTTTTACCAGTTTGAGCATTAAGTAGCCTGGTGTTCTTTTCTCCTTGGCTGTCCACTTTCATATTATTTTCTAATATGACTGCTCCACCACTGTGTAGAAAGGTCAAGCTGTCTTGACATGAGGGTCATACCTGACACAACAGTTTACCCTGCTGAAGACTGCGAGCATCATGAAATGTACCAGTTCTGTCTACGCTGCTGTGTCGGTGCCTCTTTTAATTTAAAAAATGCAGGTTAAGTGCTTTTTAGGCAGAAAAAAAGCTGCAGCTATGGCAGTGCCACAGACTGGTACCGGCCAAGGAAGACATGGCTCCCAGCCAGTGTTATTATTTTAAGTTGCTGAAGTGACTCAAAGAGCTTGGGGTATCCTGTTACCGCCAATGATGCTGCCAAAAAACATTGCATACATCGAGTGTGGAAAAATTAAAAACTGTCCTGCTTTTCCTGAGGCACTAACCCACTGAGATTTCCTTACTGGAAACACACAACAAATCTACCTCATTCCTACAAGGACGACACAGATATAGCTAAGTACACAACTAGAGCTACCTTGTGAAATGACAAATATTTTCTCATTTTCTTTGTTAAGTAACCTTTGGAGGAACAATATAATTATTTCCCAGTACTGAAATTGTGTTTTTCCTTATTTGCACACAAGACAAATAGAGGTTGTCAGTGTGGTTCCAGTATTTGAGTCTAGCATCATACATGGTTACTGCAATTTCTCAATCAGGCTCAAATCGCAGAAAACTAACTCAATGTTAACCTGTTGTTTCGAATTCAACATTAGTGTATAACTCAAACATTAATCAAGCCTCACAAAATACTCGTCGCTCAAACACACCACTCAGTTAATTATTTTTCTCAGACTGTCAACACTTTGAGACTCACAGTAAGATACAGTTAAATTTTTTTCATGTTTTGCTAAGACAATGGCATTTTCTAAAGTCAACCAAGTGGTCATGGTTGCCCAAAAACTAAAAACATAATTTATGCTTTAGCCTCCAGGAGCTTATACAATTAAAACGAGCAAATTTAAAATACAATGATTAAGCATTTCTTTTTGATGGGCTCTAAATAAACACATTCTCATGCCGATAAAAACAATATGACCATCATTATTTGGAGGCCTTACAATACAAAACATACTGAGACTACAGCAGCGACCGAAGCTCAAATGCCTCTTACATACATACAGCGCTGTAAGTGCGTATATTTTTAGCACTGAAGATCCAAGTAGTGCTTTGCTCCAACGTGGGAGGCAATGTGACGTCCACATCCACTGCTTGGACCTACTACCTCCTCCTCTCTGGTGACCAAGGTGAACGAAAAAAAAAGAAAAACAGAGGACTTCTCAGATCATGACTAATAGGAAACATCACTGCAACAGAGACCACTCATTTATCAAAACCTCCAGAAAACAAATTGCACCATTTAATGTAAAGCAGACTACTTGCTCTTGTCCACCCTCTTAAACCTCCACAGGAAAGAGAGAGAAGGGGTAATAAATGGGACGAATTATTAATTTGCTTATTCATTCAGTGCATTGAGGATTATGAATATTTAAATCATGTTTTCTATTCCAATGCTGGAGAGGACAGACTTGCCACTTGATGTGCAGGTGTTGGGGGCGTTTGTTTAGAAGGAATCAACATCTTTTCAATCTGCATTCATTAGCTTCAAATAGGAAGAGGAGCTGAAAGTAACTCTCAGCTCATCTCTATGGAAATTGAATATATAATTTCCTCCATCAGATGTGGACGTGATGACTTCGGTACAGCATGTGAATGTACTTAAAGCCTCCAGAGTGTGTGTGTGTGTGTGTGTGTGTGTGTGCACCCGCGTGTGTGTGTGTGTAAGAGCAGGATGTACACATTCTCCTTCCGTTGGTCTTTGATGATAATGAGGGGAGTAATGATGATAATGACATTAAGTGCATGCTACATGAGGATACAGTAATTATGTTATTTTGCAAGTTTGTCACATCTCTGCCGGAGTGTGCTGGGATATAGTTTTGTTCAGTATGATGGCTTAATGTCTACATAAGTTAGACTTGAGCTTTAATAATTCAAGAAGTCACTTTCAATCAAGACACCTGACACATTACATAGTGTATAAGTGTTTCTAGTTCTTTCAAGTGGTACAAGAAACGAAAATTCCCCAGATAAAAGTTGGCTTAGGAAACCTCAAAGTGAACCTAATCTGGATCTGTGAGCAGCATTAAAGCTGACATGGCGATGCTCACTTGGAAAATAAGATATTATTCATGTGCAGAATAAACACCAGGGGACCTAATACTGATCTTTGCGGCATACCTTGATAAGCTATTTGAGCACTTAATTCAAAAACAACAACTGACAATAACTAGTCTATGATTTCCACCTGGGTTCTAGGCAGGTGTGAAATGATTTATTTAAAACAAAACTCCTAATTCGCCATCTGAATCAAAGTTAATAATTTGCTAAGACATTTTAAAAGTTGAGATCGAGGCAGGTCAGGGCAAAGAAACAAGTTGGAGCGAGTTCTGTCTCCACCTGTAACTACGCTGAGGTCCGTTATGACATGACCACAGCAGCGACACAACAACAGACATCTTTGTGTTTAGAGTTGTTAATTATGCTCAATAATGAGCTCTTGGACTGTATGGCAAATATGAACAATCTCAAGGGAGTCGGGGCAGAACAGCAATGAGGTGAAAAACAGCAGCTCAACTCACCTTGACGGAGCCTGAACGGAAAATCAACAAGAGGTCAACGTCATCATAGTGACACACCGGAGCACACACTCTGAGCTTATATGATGCAAGGCAGGAGTTAATTTAATTACCCTGTGTTATTGACAGGCTGCAGTCTCCGGGGCTAAAAATTTAGGCTAATTTGGAAGTGCCAAAAACTGCAGTTCCTTAAATGAGGACATGAGGCTGGCTCCAAAAGTGAGTCCACATAAGACCTCCCCCATGCTAAAATACCCAACATTGCAGCAGATATGAACACGTGGACGGCCTGGTACAAAAAAAAAAGATTAAAAAAGAAAGAAAGAAAGTTTTGGTTTGTGTAGCTTTTTGTAAATAGAGTTTATATTTTTAAAATCTTTCCATCATCATGACCATGATCACCTTTATGGTTGTCATATATCCGCTTTAACCTGGTTCAGCGTCAGTTCGTCTGTGTTTTTAACCCTGAGCTCTCTGAGGAGTTTAAATTATTAACAACAGAATGAGTTTCAATTAAATGACATCTTCAGAGACTTGATGAGTCTCTCCAAACAAGTGGAAAGATAAATGTCAAGTGTGTGACAGGAAATGTGTGCGCCAACATTTATCACACCATGGCCTCTTTAACAGCAACAAAAATAATCTCTGCCTGAATCCTCAGGTGCATTTTGTTGCCTCAATCAATCCTCATAACGGAAAGACTTGGATGATGTCAGTCAGCAGACGCTCTGAATGAGTCAATATGCTTCACTGGGTTTATTTAGATACAACACCGCTCATAATATGGTTAAAAGATTCATTGTGTTCTTTTTATCAAACTGACAGAAATGGATAGAAATCCTGTTGACAAACAATTATTTACATTTGCAATTTAAATTTGAAACAACAATTTGGTGCCCAAACAGTTTCTGAGTAAAAGATCATTTTCGAGAATACAAATTCAAGGTTTCTGTAACATTGTCAGTTGTATTATATTTGAGCTAACTAAAATCAAAACATGCTACTTTGGAGCCACATGATGTCCTGAAGATGTAAAATATAATCAAAATTTGCACAGAACTCCTTACAGCTGCATATAAAGCTAACGTAACTGAACCAGAGACAATATGCTGCTATCATAATAACATTGAAAAAGTCGAAAAAATAAATAAATAAAGGACTTCATTTATACAAATGTGCTGGCATGGCTTTGACTTGGCCTCTAAACCCAGTGTTTGTGATTTGTATCTCTATTGAAACAGGGCTAGCTGCTTAAAAGGGTCTCTTTAAATAATGACACGCTTGTCTTCAGTCAGTAAAAGAAAAAAGCAGCACCATCTATGAAGCTTTCACTAAGATTTGGCATCCACTGCTTATTGCTTTAAAAAAAGAGACGGTATTTAAAGTGATGAAGTATTTGCTATGTGTGGCTATAGCAGAGGAAGCTAGTTAGACATGTAGCTGAAATGAATTGATGACACTAACACAGCCCTCACTTGGAGGCAGTCAGGCGTGTTCGCGCACCACTCAACACATCTTGGCACATTTAAACTGAGGACAGAGATGAAATTTAGCATGGATAGCTTGACTTGGTGCAAACGATGATGGAAAAGCTTTTTCATTTTTTTTTTTTAAACTTGTAAATTTTATTATTTATTATTCAGATTCCTATTTCTTCTGAACAAATGAACTGAAACACACTGTTACCCAGCTGTTGCCTCAAGTCTATTCCAGTCAATGATTCTCTCTTGCAAGCTATGATCTCTTCTCTTGATATTTTCTCCCTGCCTCTCTCTTTCTCTCACACACAAACACAAACTCAGAGCACATGCCTTCCCCTTGTAATCTCTCTCATTATCGCTCTCCGTTTTTTTCTGTCTTCAGCTATATTCTCTACCTACAGTACTTATATTTCTTTCCAAAGCTCTTCTCTTCCTCATCCTTATTTCCTATTCTCGGCTGTGCAGGATTTGTCTTTCTCTCTGAGGGAGTGGCACAAAGCATAGCTACGCTTCAAATAATTTATTTGCTCCTTCATCCCCTGCTTCTCTAGAGGCCTTTTGCCAAGCCGCCAGACGGGAATATTATCTTAATTCACCTATCTGGTTAATTGAAGGTGAAAGGAAGAAAAAAAAGTCTCCTCACGGGTCTCATGGATGGTTCTTAAATTAAGAGATAATATACGGCACCGCAGATTGCATGGAGGCAAGCGAAGTCGTTACTCTTACTCTCCATCAGCATCTGGAAACGGCGAGCGTTTGTCATGTCTTCAAGTGAAGTATTCTTTATTCATGGAGTGTGTTAATGTTTTATTTCCCAGCAGAAGAAGAAAGAGAAGAACAAGGAGGGAGAGAGAGAGGGGAGAAGAGAGAGAGAGAGAGTGAGAGGGAGGGAGAGAAATTATACACTCATATTTCATAAATACAGATTAAGGTACCAGCTGGTGCCAACTTTCTCATTTTTGCCACAAAATGGTGAAGTGAGCATTCTCAATGAGGAAAATCTCACTAGTTCAACCCAGATTAGTCAATGGGAAGAGGTCTGTGCTCTGATTAGCTAGTCTGCTCCAGCAACACCACTAATTGCCTTGCCTGTGAATCTAACTCACGTGCCCGCCTGAAGGAGAACCAAAGAAGGAGATTTTGGCAGAAAGCGACATTTTTAAGCAATCAGAAAGGCAGACGACGAAACGAAAACAAGAAGGAAGCTACAGGCGGAGATGTGGAGTCAAAGAGCCAGGCAAAGAGGGTGGAGAGAGCTAACATTTTTTTGTAACACCCCCTGAGTGTTTCTGACTCAGTGAATTATTCATCACTGGTAATTGTGATGTGAGTTTTGGCCTTGGCTTTTTAGTGCCGACTGGCTGCTTTCTGTCTCCCCCCCCAAAAAAAATCAGCTTTAAATTAGACTTGGGACTTTCCGAGCCTGACTTTTGTCAACCAGATGTGCTCAGTATGCGTTAATTAATAAGGAATGAACATTACTGTCGCTATTATTCCACACAGACATGTTTACCCATGTGCATAAACGTAGTGATACACACACACACACACACACACACACACATGTACACCTGTGCTGTTCTTACACTTTTCAGAGCTGCTTTTCTTTAACAGAAAAAGAAGAGAGGCTGAGTAAGAGATGCAGCAGTTTGCTGGGGTGGAGCTGTTAGCCTCTGTGGGTCTAGTTGGGCTTTCAATTCACGTTCAAAGGCGGAGGCTGTCTGACTCGCTCTTGGATGGCTGGTGGGCGTGGGGACTGTGAGCTTGTGCCGATTTCTGTGCACAGACTGCGTATCACCGCGTTCATGTGTGTGTCTGTGTGCGCACTGCTTGTTTTGAGTGTGTGATGTAGCTGAGCTGAGGGCTTCTTTGGGGCTTCCAGAGCTTCCCCACTCCCCTTTGTGACAGAGGGGTGGGGGAAGAGAGACACAATCTCAAACAGCCTCCTGCCTTTATACTGGAGTTGAGAAAGGAGCTACAAAAGCAGCAGAGCCATGAAAGAGCGTCTGATTAAACTGCCTGCAATCTGCAACACCAGCTTTGCTCAAGTAGCTGCAGATTGTTTCTTTCAAACTTAATTAAAGTGGAAATCCTCGAGATTAAAATTTTTATATGACTGAGAACAATCCATCCATCTATCAACAAGTCACAGAAACAGGAAGAAATTCAGACGTGAAGTGAAGAGGGTCGATAAACAAAATTTAATACTTTTGGACTTAAGGTAAAGTCCAAAATGTGTCTGTAGCACAGAGTATCGAAAGCTATTGAGTAGAGCCAGAATGAGTGGTTGATTAAACCTAAACCTGTTTGACAGTTATTAATCTGCAACTTTTTTGATAATTGATTAACTGTCAAATAATTTTTGAGCAAAAAATGCCATTCAAATGGCCCTCAAATGCAGGAATTTGCCTCCACTCTCAGTTGTCTGTCAGGAAAATGAAGGAGGTGTTGGACTGTTAGTCTGACAAGATAAAAAAAGATTGGATTTTTCACATTTATTTAGCATGTAAAAGACTGAAAAATTATATAATTTATGAAGAAAAAATGACCAAATTACATACAAAATTAAGAAATAATTACAGAAACCCTGCTCTCAACTCTCATGCATTTGACGTCTAGCAGGATTTGTAATCTAGTTCTCTATTTTTAGTTTTGATCAGTCAAGATTTAAATAAAATGTATAACAGTTTCTTTTTGGGAACTTTGGCTTCTTTTACTGTATCTTTGATGGTTTTATGCATATCCTAAACAACTATAGAAAAAAAAACTGTTGTGGTATCTATAATATTAGCAGGAGTATCAAAAGAAATCCTTTAACTAGAAAATAAAAAGGATCTCCATGTGCTCCAACAGGAACAAGCGGGCTGATATGGGAATGAGCCGAATGTGTCTGTCATCAAATGTGACTGATAATTGTCACTCTTACTGTACCATATCTGCTTTTTCTTTCCTGAAACTCCCCCGGGAGCTCCTACTGCCTGTCTAATGGAAGGAAATAGTGCATGTGTGTGTGGACAAGACATGACTTGAATGACTTGAGTGTGTGGCTGCGTGACGTGTGTGCGTTCGTGTGTGTGTTAGCGCCTCCGTTCTCAGATGAGTTGTCCCGCTCCAGTATCAGTGCAGTATCATATGACCAGGTACAGGGTTCAGTTACTCCTCTGCCTCTGATAGCAGGCTGTAATGAGGCCATTAGATCCTGGTAATAGCTTGTAGGGTCAGTCAACTGAGAGAAAAGCCCAAGGGATCAGCTTTCGCAGAGCTCTCCCGGGCCTTCCCCTCACTCCCCTCTAAAGAAAGCCCCGAATTTTCACTCTATTCTTCCCTTTTTCAATTGCTCTCATCATTCCTTTACCCTGCTTGGTCCATTTTGTCTTTGTACTCTCTGCCTCTTTCTCTTAATTTACACACAGCTCTCCAAATCTCCTCTTTTTTTATCTCTTTCTAGTCTGAGTCGTCCTATTACCTCTCCACTTCATTTTCTCAATTAATTTATACACAGTAGCACTATACATCCTGTTTTCTCTCAAAATATCGCCTCTTTCTCTTCATCTCATTCACTCAGTAAATGTAAAGCAAACTTTCTCAGTTCACATTTTCCTAATCTGGCCTGTATTGTTCATAAAAAACTAATTTTCACCTTTTTTTAACTCCACTTTCTCTCAATTTATCACATTTTATACAACTTATACTTCATATCTTCTTCTCTGTCTCACTGTTGATGCAGCTGTCAATTCATGCGTTAAGCATCTCCAATTATCATAATGTTTTATTCACTTTTTTGCTGTCAGGTGAAAAAGAGAGAAATCAGACAAAATCGAGAATCAGTCAGGAAATTGTGCACCTAAAAGAAGCTCAATTTTATAAAACTGCTGCAGTGACAAAGAACAAGTGATTATTACAAATTGCTTCCATGTAGTTTTGTAATGTCAGTGCATGTTGCAGGTTCCAGGTTTAGATGGTGAAAAATCTTAACGCCCACAAAGTCACACACTCCTACAGGTTTCTTTTTATTTCAGTATTTCCAACCATATTTCTTTCCTCTGACATTTCATCTCACAGAGTAGTGTAGCTCCATATGAGCCTTTTTTTGTTGTGTCATCTCTGAAAGCATCACATTCAAAGAGGTAACTGCTTGCAGATGGTTGAGGAGTCACCTAGACAAGCAAGTCTCATCTTCACACAGCACTGGTGTGACCAAAACTGCAACAGACCCATCTGTTTCTAAGCTCTAATAGATGCTGCATAGCGGTTATCCAGGGAAATAAAGGGAGAAACTGAAATATGCAGGTGCCTTTTAAAGCTTCTCTTTTTCTATAGAAATGGGCAGTCACAGTCATCCAGTTTAACTATTTTGAAACTTGAGTAAAGAAATCAGTAGCATTTTTAAAAAGATATATAAGTTACTTCATCTATTGAAAACTTCCTGGAGAGAAATGAAATTATTTCAGTAAGAAAATGTATCAACGGAAACTCTCACTGAGATGGTTTCTGAAGAAAATAGTTGATTGTTTCTAATGTTTTAATAACTATAATCATAATCAGAGCTCCTCCTGTCGCTGCAGTGAGAACAAAGTCAACATTAAAGTCTAAAGAAAATACAATATCCTGTGAATGTTAGCTCTGCTCTCTCCTAAGATTTTATCATCACAGAGCTTTCTGACCTACTTTTCTCTTTGAATTTATTTTTGACAGAAAGACTTTAGTTGGTAATTGCTCAGTAATTATTTAATGTCAGCTTTTGCAAAGGAAAAATAGAATTTAAATCAAGGATCATTATACTTTGCAGCTGAGAAAGTGTGAGAATTCATTATAATGACAGGAATGAGGTTCATAAGTCTGACGTTTATAGAATATTGACTTTTTTAGTGCAAAACTGCTACTTATACATCGCTGAGCGTGTCTAGTGTAACTGAAACTTTATTTGTTCAGGTTTGTTTTGAATAAATCTCTTTATTCTGCATGTGAAATTAGTCAGTTTTATATTTTAATTTGCAAAAGCACTTCTCTTAGATGTCATGTTCTTTCTATTTTGGGATATTTTTTTACCTGGAGCTAATTATCCAACACATTTCTGTGCATAACTTTGTCTTTCAACTACAATTGTACTTCCAGCATTGTATTAACCCTGATATACACTGTTTTGTTCTTAAGTGCAAAGCTAGCACAAGCTATAGAGCCACAAGAGCCACATTTATGGGAAATACGCCAGTTTGAAGTAAACAGAATTGATTTTGTTTTAAAGACTAACAGTCACTTTATTATACCATTAATTCACTCTGGTCCCAGACTGAGGTGTTAATTGCAACAGCGGTTCTTTCCATAGAAAAAGCTGATAGTGTTGAATTTCAGTATGTTTTTGAATCAAATAGAAGAATTTAACTAAGACACACCCCTTTTTCTGTCATCATCCAATGCTTCAGCTGCATCTGTTGCAGTGATACCTGGTTTTGCAAACAAGTACAGTTCAGCACCATAAAATTTTTCATAAGTGTAAATGGTTGTGTTTTCAAGCCTAAATAAGTGCTGAGCTGCTCTTTTATGACCACTGTCAGAGGTAGAGGTCAGTCACTGCTATCATCATCATCATCATCGTCATCATCATCATCATCATCATCACCATCACCTCGACAGCTTGGCTTTTACTATACACCGCCTTGCTGCTGTGCTTTATCTCCTGAGCCAGTTGCCTCAGCCCTTCCTTGTCCTGTGGTTTCACAATAGCAACGTGGCCTTTAGCTACAAAAGAGGATTCCTTGTTCTCGCTTACAGCCTGCAACGCAGCCCCTCTCTCTCACCCCTGCTGCCAGCCTTTGAGGCAAATGTCAGCTAATTAAGGGTTACATGGTCGACCTTTCTCACCCCCACCTGGGCACGTACCGTTCGATCCGCCGAGCTCGGTGCTACAGGTTGTCCTCGTCTCCAAGTTTGTGCTGCAGAAACACACATATGCACGCACACTCTTGGAGACACACAAAATACCGGTCAGCATGGCCTTTGATACTAAATACAGCTGTGTTCCTACAGAGCGGTAGACTCAATTAGAGGAGACACTTGCTGTCTAACACTGAGCATGAACAGTGAGTTGGCTAGCAGCAGAGACTGCCACAACAATGATGTGCCACAGTGCTGGGGTCTCCTTTCTGTAATGATGCAACAAAACACCAGGACCTCCCAATGTTCTTTTGGTTCCTGTTGCTGCTACTTATGCACATTTTGTCTCCTCAAATCTGCATGATGCATAATAATCTTCCAACAAACCAAGTCTCCTTGCTACTTTGGTTCACTTAAAATGCAATAACCCTCCGTCTTCCACCTGCTAACCTGTTTACAAGCCAAGTCAAGTCAAAGTAAAAACACACACTTGAGCTAGCATGAATAGCATCTCAGCTACACCCTTTATATGCCAGTATGGACACAATAGGTACTTGTAAAATGTCTTCATACTGTCGTGTTGATGTCAATTTCAGGGTAAGTTAAGTCTCAAAATGAATACTGCATTTGATCATCAAGCACAAATGAAACAGATGAGAAGGGAGCCGAGTATTGAATATCATCTCTTCAGTTCAAAGCAATTTTAGAGCTGTGGGGATGCGTTTCAGAGACGAGGGAACAGAGAGGAGCTGAGAACACACTGTACCCTTCCACTCCTTTAGTCTGCAGCTACTCACATGCAGCAAGAAATGGACTGATGGAAAAAAAAGACACTTAAGAGTCTTAGGAGAGGCTGGTAATTATGAAGGTCTGACAGTGTCCTTTAACACTGAAGGTGTGTGTGTGTGTGTAGTTGTGGTTGTGTGTGAGCTGGCAGCAGTGAGGGCTAAAGAGGGGAGATACAAAAAAAAAGTATCTACGCACATCATGTTATTAGGTCTGACGATAATAGTCTGACAGTGTGAAGTTAGAAAAGAAAGAGAGAGTCAACAGCGTCAAGGGCAGATAAAAATCAGTGAAAAAGAAAAGAAAGAGGAGGATTATGGTGCTTTGAATTAAAATAAAAGTCCAGGAGGGACGTCACTGGGTGCTGAACTGTTCTTTGAAGTGGCTGATTGTCACCAGAGACCTTGGTATTGTCACCAGTGCCTCTATGTGTTGTAACAAGAATGAGTGGCCCTTAAATCTGTCATTAAAATATATTCTCAACTCGACAAATTTTACTTTCTTTGGTTCTGTTATATTGTAGAGTATTTAATGGGCCATCCCAAATGCATTCATTTCATTAAATGAAAGGATTATTTGGCCAGTGGAACATTTATCGACAAATGTGTGTAATCAGGAAAACAAAAAGACATGAGTAGCTGAATGTAAAATGTTAAATGCGACTCGTGCAGAAAAACAGCATATCAAAACACATTCTGGGCTGACTAATGGCTCATTTTGCTGGCTAAAACTACTTCAAAAGACATTGTCTGCAAAGAAATTAATGAAATTCTATGAATTGCGGTAACAGGAGAATAAAGCCTGTATTCCCTCGGCCCAGTGGGGGTATTAAGCATACCTTTGCTTGTGTGTTTTATTTTTTAATGTGATTTATTTTCCTCATAAAATCCCTGTTAAATAGTTTAATCCTCTAAGTCTTCACACCAGATCTAGCACATGTTTTATTTCCAGATTCAGGCTCCAGAACAATTTGCAGTAACCGTTCTCCTTCTGGATGTAATCTGGATTTTTTATAAGACCGAGTGTAAGAAGAAAAAACAGATGGAAAAAACAAACATCTGTTAAAAAAATGGGAGAAAAACAGAAAACTCCAAGGATGATGAGAAACAAACAGAAGCCAGGACTCCAGGATAAAGCCTCAGTCTACACCTGTTCACCTTCTCAGGTGTCTCATACACTCCCACAGCTTAACCTGCTGTCTGTTTTTCCCCTGAAGAAGTATTAGATATTCATTTGTTTTTGTCACACGCCTGGAGAACAGTGGCGTTACACACTGCCATTCTAAAAAGTTCAATTTTGGGGCATTACATGTCTTTTTTTCTTCAGCCACTGTGATATAACAAAATAGTGAGGCTGCCTTTTGTTCACCTCCTGGAAACTTTTACATTTGATAATCTGTGTACACAGTTTTGGGTGTTATTCTGACACACAGGACATTGAATTAAAATGACTTACATAAGAAAAATATACAGACAAAACTTTGCTGATGCTATTGTGCTGACCTTTATTTTATTAGAATTAAACTTGGATGCTATTTTTTGTTGCTTTTTATTTCTGTTATTGATTAATAAAAAGTTGTGGATTGGGAGGTGTGAACAGTTCAGCCATAAAAAGTTTGAGAACTACTGTTTCAGAATAAACAGAGAGCAAAACTGGTGATTAATATAAGCAATGTAGCCTCCCTGGCAGACAGAGAGGAGAGTTCCACCTACAGAAACTTAAACATCATCAACGAAATGAGACATCAGTGTACCACCTACACTGTTTAATGTGCAGTTAATATGGAGATGTATGGTGCTGAAACATTAAATAATGTGATTTTATTACTGAAGATGATAAATGAAAGACAAACAAAACTTGAGGATCTTGCACAATGCACATTACTTGTTAAGAACGACAAATAGGTTGTAAGAATTATACAAATAATAGGTTAAACAAAAGAAATCTGTTAAAAAATCCACCAATCCGGAGCTCATAATCTCAATCTTATTGACATGCAACTTTCAGTAGAACAAGATCAAACTTCACCGCACAGATTTCATTTCAAATCAAGGCTACAAACTTGGCACTGGTGGAAAAAAAAAACTCACTAAAAGGATTTTTTTTTTTTCTGGTCGATGCTGCAGTCACTCGTGTCAGCGATGACTCATGATGTTTTACCGTGAGCCCATTTTAAAAAACAGACTCCTCAACCTGAAGAAGCTCAGTTTGCTAAAGTGTCTCTGACTGATCGTTCAACTCTGCAAATAAAGTTACATGCACAAGTTAAGTTTTGGTACAAACTCAAACAACAAGATACATGACTCACACACGTTTGTATATCTATTCTTGCGGGGACACTGTAATGACATAATGCATTCCTCAGCCCCTCACCCTAACCATCACACACACACAATTCACACACATAGACCACTAGACAGCCTGGACTCTTGCCATTGGATAAATAACGGTTTAAGCTTCACACATAAAGTATACTTAGGTGTTAAAGGTAATAACAAATGATACAATATCGACTTTTTTCATATTTTGTATTTTACATATTTTATTTAACTGCTGTTGTTGAAGGACTCTGGCTCTGACTCTATTTTCCTTAAGGCAACATTTTGCAAACTGCTCGTTATTCAACTGCAACTGCAACTTGAAATGTTCCATGCAAATTCCATCTGATCCTTATTTCACTCACATACTGATCCCACTTTATTATATCTGTGTTTTCCCTTCTAGAGACATCAAACCTGACAACATACTACTGGATGAACATGGTAAGATCCTTTCCCTAATCATATTTTGATCAATTTGGGGTAGAGGAGTGTAAAAAGGCCAGAAACTATAGAACTGATTACGTTTTGTAATTGTTTTAAGTCTACATAAGAAAATAACATTTGACTTGATTTTTTAAGACCTAACTGCTTCTGACTAAGGATTTTACCAAACCTTCAACCTTCTCAGGAGGAAACAGAGGCAGGTCTCTGGTCATTGCCTAGAAAAACCTTAAAATATAAAAAAAGAAAATAGCAATAACCTTAATTTTACAAAAGCAACATAGAGAGGCAACACATGCTTTTAAATTTTCCATCCATGCTGCTGTCTGGTGTTGGATGACACACTGTGACATTAACATAGTGTTTTCTTTCTCTGAACTATAGGAAGAGTTGAGCAGGAGGGAAGTGATAGGAGTGTGGAGGACAGGGTGATATTCACCATGCAGCCTCTCTCTCTCTGTCTGTGCTCTGAATGATTGATTAAATCTCATTATAGGCTCTGGTGTCAGTTTTGGTTTCTCACAAATGGACATACACAAATGTAGGCGCACACACTGAGGAAGGAGACGGAGAGAGCAGTGTGTGTGTCTATGTGTACGTATGCCAAAGGAAGGGGAACGATTATAAATCAAGACCGCACGAAGGCAAACTAATATTTTTCTTGATTAGCATTTTAATGGAAAAATAGAGTGTTTCCTTTCAGGTTCATCCTAAAGAAACAGCTACATGTTCTATCACCTGAACCAGGTGATAAGGCCTGGTCTTCAGTCTTTGGTCTAGTTCATTTCAGTTAGATGAGGTTGAGGTCAGGAATCTATTCAGGCCAGTCAAGTTTTTCCATATCGAACTGGAAAAAAAACATTTCTGCCCGGATTTTATTCTCCTCCAGAGTATTGTCATGTTGAACAATAAATAGTTTCGACCATGCTCACCATGTCTCACAGCGTCAACAAGACTCCAGAGTGTTTTTGTTTCCTGCCAAAATCTAGTCCAGTGAGCAACTCCTTATAAAAACACAACGCATCATTCTCACACAACTATTTCATATGCGATTAGTCATTTTAATCAGTGAGGTCTCAACAAGGTCCGAACAAAAGATTAACCATATTTCTTAAAATTTTAAACTTAAGAACAATTTATGTTATGCACTCAATTAGACTGAACCTTGTTGTGAACTCACACCTGAAGTGACTGAGGTGATGGATTACAACATTCAGGACTGTTGTGAACTGACCCCTGAATTAACTCTCCATCTGCTCCATGCAGACAGTGAACCCTGTATTAAACAATCACAGGAGAATGACCGTTCCAAGGTTACATTATGCAGGTTGCACACTGAACTGGGGAGGATATCAAACGCCACCTGAACAACAGCTGTTCTCTTGTGCCATTGGCATACACAATGAAAGACATAAAGTAAACTATATGTCCTCTGATTTAAAAGTAACTTGCATGATCTGCATTCGGTGCAAAGCAATGTTGGATTTTATCCTGAAAATGCTGCAACCTGATCACATTGTGTTTGTGATTGTACAGTATTTCTGAGCAAATGGAAATGTTTTGTAGTAAACACATTATAATGATTATTACTGTGATTAATAACTAAAAAACAATACTGTAGCATTAAGATTTACCTAAAATGAACTTAGCAGTCTAACTATGTGAGAACAACCTGAAAATGTTAAGGTTTCATACTCCTTTGGCCATCCAGCGTACACACATACATGGACACACACACCCACAAAAGCCCCGAGATCTCGCAGGGCGCCGGGCAGCTGCTTAAGGGAGCTGAGCAGATATGTGGGACAGCAGCCCTGCTGTCGCCTCAAACTGGATGCAGACAGGGAAAGACGGAGAGAGACAGAGCCACGAGTTCAAGACAAAAAGGAGCAAAGTGATGAGCAAACATTTCTGGAAAGGACGATCTGTCAGAGGAAGAAAAACAGGGTAGACAAAGAGGAGAGATATGCAAAGAGAAGAGATAAAGAGGGAGGAGAAAGGGAAAGGAAGCTTTGTCAGCCTCAGCCTGATTTCCACAGGACAACAGACGTTCACCTGTGCCGTCTCCGTCTCTCTTTGTGTGTGTGCGTGTCCTTTCAAACTCCCCGTCCTCGTGTATTCTACCCTCCCTCGGTTTTCTGTGTAGAACTGTACTTTACCTCTCCACTGAAGTATAAAATCAACATGAGGTATCAAAGGAGGGAAGGCTGGCTGTTTTGTTTCCGCACACCACGTCTTTTTTTTCTTGTGTGTGCTGGAACTGACCTGTTTTTCCCGTGTTCCTCCTGGAGCAGTTTTCAAATTGAGTAAAAAAGAAAAAATTTACCCTGTGCAAGTGCAATGTCATTTTGTTAAACAGCATAGCCCAGAGATGCCGTGAAAGAGGCCCCCGAGAGGGCCATTGACTAGGCTATCCACTGCAAACATGCATGCACACTACAATAGCAGACCCTGCATTAAGGCAGTATTGTGAGGTAAATCACAGGAACACCCATGGGACTCTGAAGAAAAGTACAGTATATTATCGTCTTTTTACCAGGGAAAATTGGACCAAACCTTCAGAAAAGTTAATCACCGACCCCAAGCCGCCATTTTGCATAATGACGTACATTTCCGTCGCTAGAATCAAAGTGTAAACAACAAGAAAACAGCGTTCACATCACAGTTAATGCATATCATTGGCCAACACACGTTGCTGATTCATGTTGCGTCTGGCAAAAGATGACCCCGATTAAACTTTTTACTCTACAGCCCAACATTTGCGCTTCTGCTTAATCAGCAGAGAAATGTGAAAGTTTGCCTAAGGGATAAAACATTTAGACTGAATTACAAAGGCGAAGTGATTCACTGATGTGAAATAGAGGTTATCTAAGGATTCTAACTTGGTAAAAGGCTCTGGAGACATAAGAATTAGGAGTCTTAAAGGTAGCAGAAAATAAAGAAATAATTAAAAGACAGAAAAAGCATGACATAACCCTGGGATCAAACACCAGAAGTTGTAGAGGCAATCCCAGTATAACATCTTAGAAACTTAAGCCAGCAGGTGCAAAGCTGAATCACTGTTCAACCACCACACATTACAGCAATCACAGGCAGTTTGACTGGAGACAAACTGTGATTATTCGCAAGTACCAACTATCGAGGATAAAGCTTGTATTTAATTAAAGAGAACATCACCAACTACAGGGTTTAGACCTTGTATCTACAGGATCAGTACTGCTCTGAATTACAGGTATTATTTTAACAAATTCAAATTTGACTTGCATTGTCTTCATTTAGTGCACGAGCCTGATCAAAGTGAGTTAAGTGGCCAACTCAAAAATAACGCAATAACAGTTTAAAAATGCAACAGGGGCTGCAATTATGGCATAAAAAAGCAATTACATTAAAAGCACTGCAATAGCAGTTTATTCGGTCATATTCAGACACAGCGCTTTTTTTAATATACATGTCAATATGCTAAACAATAACAGGAACAGATCATGATTGATTAGCTTCCTCGCTGTCTCTGCAACAAGCACGTTCCTGCTAGTCATTTTAAAGCAGCTAATGGTCCTGTTGTACTTTAGAATAAAAGCAATCTGACAGAAAGAGGCTTTTGTTCGTCTCCCTGTGATCAAATTTAATCCACTCACAACAGACCTTATCAGTCAGGAGCCACTGAGTGCGTCCATTTACTGTACACAGCAAATAATCCACAGACAGCACTGTGGTGACAAAGTTCTGCCAGGTTTTCCATCATACAGATTTAAAAAAAATTAAGTCATAGTTCATCTATTAATCTCTCTCTTGCTAATGCCGTCCCTCTTCATTTATGTTTCCTGTTGCCATTATTGCTGAACAAACTAGACTCATGCATTTTGCAACCCAAATAAGAAAGTCAAGAGTTTTGCTCATTGGTTTTGCTCTGTTTTTGGTCTCCAGAGGCTGTTTCTTTTTCTTTTGTGTGTTAAAAGATGTGTAGCTAACGTAAAAGAAGCAAAATAAGGATAACAGGAACAATACATTAGCTTAGCTTAGCTTAAGTAATTGACAGGAGGCACCGAAGAGAAAAGAGGAAAGAAAAAAACAAGGACAGGACAGGACAGCTGGGTAGGACCAGAGCTTTATTAATTCATCAACTTATTATTTATTCACACTTTTTTTACAGTCATTTATTTAACATTTTTTCTTTTTTTTTCCTGTTCCTTACACCTAACTGGAGCAAAGGGGTTTGAACTGAATCATCCCTTCCATCCTTCCAGCTGTTTTGAACTAATCTAAGAATGACACTCCGGTTAAAAATCACATCGAATTATTTTGCTACTGCTCATGGGCCGGCGTCCCAACATTTTGATGATGGTTGTCTGTTCCTTCCCGCTGGCTACTGTATAAAAACTCCTGTCCTAAATCTGTCTCCTGCAAAGCTGAGAGAGGAGAAGTCAGAGAAGAAGAAGAAGAAAGGGAGATAAGTATGTGGCAGAGACAGGAGACGTCATTAAATATGAAAACAAGAGAGAAGCTCCAATCTTACCGAAGCTCAACTTAAGGTCTAAAGTGACATTTCTGTCTTACTGCACCTTTGTCACAGTCATCAAACTGCATTAAGAATGGTCTTTTCATATCAGCGAAGCATCATACAATCTCTCATCTGTGCATAACTACTCAGCTGCACTCCTGTACCACGGCTTTGAATGCAGCATGGGAGCATATTTTGAACTGTGAAGGACACAGTGGGATAAATAGATGCATGAAGTATTAGAAAAAAAAGATATGGCTTTAATGGAGGAAGACATTTAAACCCTGAAAAATTAAGAAGAGGATAGGCATGAGAGTGAAAAAAGGGGAAAAAGGAGAAGAGGTGGAATGAAAAAGATACACAGAAAAATGGGGGTGATGATTACAAAGTGACAAAAAATGAAGGATGGGGAAAAGAGGAGGAGAAAATGAGGATATTTTTCATACGGTGCTCTTATCTTTAAGGCTCTACATCTTTTTTTTTGTAAACACTTAAACTGGCTTTAGCTCCTACCTTCTTTACATTCACACACAGTTATCTGTATTTGTCATAAAACATTCCACCTTAAAAACACAGTACAGTACGGATATGCAGCTGTTATGTGTGGTCCTACTGTTATGTGTTTGCTGGAGAGGTTACCAGGGACGCCCATTCATCCGAACAATCACTCTGCGGCAAAAACTCTGGCTCTGTCGCTCTCTCTCTCACACACTCACTATGACACACACACACACGCACACACACACACACACATTCACACATATACATCGAGCTCATTAGCGTGTGCTCAGCTTTGCGTGGCAGAGACTATGGGCCATCTTGCAGCACGGTGAGACACAGGTCAACCGTTTGACTTTGGAAATCACTGAGGTTGCCATTAAAACACTCTGGGCACTTTTTCAACTCAGTCACAATATCATCACACGCATTTTAATACCATCAATAAAGCTACAGCTCATTTGCACTATGGGATTTAATAATATCAGTGTAAGAGCATTAGGATCACAAGGATGTGTAAAGGAAAAGGCGATTTTTCACTGGAATATGTTGCATATTAAAATTCTTTTGATCCCCATTTTTTTGCATAGCTAACACACACATAAGCAGCATACAAAGTGGAATACCTGCTATGTTTAAGCTTTGGGTGATTTAATTTCCAAGGAAAAAGCTTAAATTTTACATGGGAACACTGGTACTGTGAATACTTTCAGTGTTAACAGAGCTCGGAGCCTCCTTACACACAGTGAATGTGTTCAAAATGCTTAATCTCATCTCATGGTCTCTCTGTTCAACAGGGCATGTCCACCTGACGGACTTCAACATCGCAGCCATTGTTAAAGACGACCTTAAGGCAACGTCTATCGCTGGAACAAAGCCATACATGGGTGAGAAAGTACATCTTGGCCATGACTTTTAAAGTTTTTTTAACAATGGTGACGTCAAACCGAAGCAAGAGCAGATGGTTTAAAAACATGATGATCAGAAATATACACACCACAGAGCACAACTCTGTTTGCTAATCCCAGTTCCCAAGGACACCAAACTAACTTTGGTGAGCTCAGCCTTCGGTGGTGGACGTACCGCCCCCCATCACTGTTCAGAAGACTCTTATTGACTTATAAGTAATTCAACTATTGAGGACGGAATCTATGAAACATAGATTGAGAGTGGGACTTGTGCATAAAACAGGAAGAAAAGCAAGGAATGATCCTGTACGGTGCAACAACTGAGCCCCAAATATTTTGTTGCTAAGCCACTAAACCCAAGTTTACAGAGTTTGAAATTAGTCAATATTAGCTGCTTTATGGCCAGTAGGAAAATATCTGTACAGCTAAATATGAGTGGGCAGTCATAACCAATACATGATGATACTGAGGGCTGAAAGCTTGTGGAGTTTAATCCATAACTTCTGTTTACGAAGCATTTTAAGTCTCCAATAATTAGCTCCGATAATGGAAACATCTCAACCAATCTAGTATCCTTCTTGTGTAGAACTTAATAGGAAGAACATGTTAAATATTCAAAACGCTTATATTTATGATTTGATGTATGGGCCCATAACTTAGTAAAGTAATATTTTAAGAAACAAACTGCCTCGAGAACCAAACTTCATTCTTCCAGCACTGCTGCAGTTGTCCTCCACCTGACTCTTGAGCACAATAGTGATAAGATCGATGCATATCTGATGGAAGCTAACAAGATTTAGGGGAATACGAGTGGAGAGGCATTTTTGTGTGTCCGTCTGTGTGTGTTTTTTTATATCCCTAAACAGCATGTGCTCATGATGGAGAATGATTTGGTAACCCCCATGTGACTGGATTTCAAGAGAATACACTGTGGTGTAATAGATAATTCATGGGTACTCTGGGAGGAAGAAAACACCCTCACTCATTTAGAGGCTTCAGTAGATAAACTACTTTTTTTTTTTTCCACTGCTGCAAGAGAGCAGAGTAAACCTGCCGTGACGGAGAGGAGGAGAGGGCGTGTGTGTGCGTGTGTGTTTGTGTGTCCATGTTTCTGAGTATACTGTATGTTTCTCTCAGTTTTGAATGCAGATAAAGAATCAAAGAGGGAAGAGTAAGTGATGTTTTGTGGAGACCATTTGAAACAACATTACAGATGAGCAACATTTTCTTTTTCGTCTCCACTGGGGGAAAAAAAAAAAACAGTTTAATGGTTTAAAAGCTCTTTTCACCCAGGTAGCCTGTTTAGTCAGTCATTTATTACAGAGATATTACGATGCAATTTTTGCTTTGAATTAAATTCCAATAATAATTATTTATGCCTCTGGCAAAAAAAAGGCAATTCATGTTTTTTTTTTCATTTCAGAACAACAACAAACACATAGTTAATTGTGAAAACTGTCTATTCATGAAGTAACCCACAGTCTCTCACATGATAGTTTCAGTTTTTTATCCATGCCTATTGTATGGAAAATGAGCAGCAGAATTCTCTATCTAAAACGTGATGAAAACTGATGAGAAAATTCATGAGAACAAGAGGGTGTGAGTGGGCTGATGATGGTCATTAATTAAAGCTTTTACCACAAAATGGGTTTGAAAATCCATCACAATTTAGTGCCCAAAAAATTGTGTGAGCTCATTTTGCCACAGTCCTGCTGCAGCATGTCTGAATGCAGTCATTATGGCTTAACCACATAACAATGGCTAACGCCTGAATTACAAAAGGACATGTTATGGGTTTCATTTCTGGAAAAAAAGGGTTGTAATTAAAATAAACTGTCCATGTTTAAAAAAATGTCCCTAAAAACAAGTAAAGGGGATCAAGACAGAGGCACACACACTAAAAAAAAGTCCATTTCTAAGCTTGGAAAGACACAAGTGGCGTTAGATTTTGTGCTTCCATTTAATTTTGATGTATAATATTTTCTTTTTATCAGCTCCTGAGCTTTTTCAGACCTTCGAGGGGTCCCACCCCGGCTACTCCTTCTCTGTCGACTGGTGGTCGCTGGGCATCACAGCCTACGAGCTATTAAGAGGACAGGTAACTCACACACACACACACAAACACACACACACAGACTTATCACCATGTCTACATCACAACTGACTTCAGCGTGTTCCTGCAGTTAATAATATATATCACATCTAACAATTGTCTGCTAGAAAAGTCACATCAGTAGGAAAAGCAGACATTAAGTCCTCAGCCCTCCCCAAAACAAAAGAGGGATGAAGCTTTTATTGAATTTGAAATTTAAGCTGACCTTACTGGGGGAAAACGTTGAAATGTTTAGTCACGGTGTGAGATGAACTGCCGCGGGAGAACGAGAAAATAGAATTTGAGTTATTTCCAGAGCCATATAATTGGAATTGGTTTTTTAAAATATAATTTATTTAATCTTGTGCTGGTCCCATCTGGAGAAGTTTAATTCTGATGTTATGGAAAGTAACAAAGGGAATAATATTCTCACTCTATCATCTCGCTGTACCAGGCCGAGTCTTAGGAATGACAGCAGTCTGTTCGTAGACTCAAGGCTGCATGATTTCTTCTCATATTTCAGGTTAATGATTGCAAAAACTACAACTATGTCCATAGTGACAAAGACCCAAACCACTTGAAACTGATCTACTGTCAACTTCCTCTTTTCAGATATTTCAACTCTCTCTATCTCCTTCCCTTCTTCATAATCTGTTCACAGCTATAAAAGCTTTTCATTTTCTTTTCTAAACTACATTCTGTCCACTTTCTGACCTCAGAGTTACATTGTTCTCCCACTGAAGCATCTTTTGTCCTTCCTCAGGCTTTCTTTTACCCCAATATCTTCACACGGCCTTTCAAAAATCTGTTTTGTCCTCTTTCTGACCTCGGAGCTGCATCTTATCTGCACCAAAATACCTTAAGTCTTCTCTTGTACGTCAAAGCAGTGTCCTGTGATTTTTTCGAGTGCTTTTAACCTTCATTCACTCAGGAGAGGATTGCTGAGCACACACTTAAATACCTTCACACCCACACATACTGTACTTGGAGTGACATAAACGTTAGTCCCATTCCCTCTCCACTCTACTACTTCACTTCATGGACGTTCCAGTATAATCTGTGTCATCCATGTACTCTCCTAAACTTTCATTCACCCCTCTCTCTGCACATCATTCTGACCTTCTCCCCAGAAAATTCATGTTTTTTTGCTTCAGCCTTCTGTCTCCTAAGGACACTCTTTCTCTGACTGCCACATTTCAGCACCGTCTCTAAAGTATAAATCAGTCTCGGGCTGTTAAAAACTGTCCTGTTGGGTGTGCAGAATTATTTGGCTGTTGAAAATGGAGTGCTAGCTCCCCTTTTATTCAGCTCCGGGCATCTTTTGATATCTTCTCAGCTTTTACCCTCATCTTATCTCCTTTTTAAACTCCAATCCCCGTCTTACTTCATTTATGCTTCACTCAGACACTAACAACACTTCCCTGCTGGGCCTTCCCACTGGTTACAGGTAAAGATCCAGGCAGTGTAGCATCTATCCAGAGCTACAAATCATCAGTGTCACATAGTTTTTCCACCTCCAGCTTCTGTGGATTCTCCGTTTTCCCCTAAATTAGACAGACCCAGAGGGGGAACACAGAGAATGAAAATATATTGTGGTGTGTGAGCTGATGTCTGCCTCCTAAACATCCAGTCTCAAACCAATAAATGACTGGTTATCCGACACCTTGTGCCTGGTCTGGGAACCATCTGCAGAATTGGAATATAGTTGATATCATGTATCTAACAGAGTCTGTAATAAAAATGAAAAATGGAGAGGCAACAAACCTGAGTTGCATGTCGCTCCTACCTTTCCTGTCTTTGTTCTGAACCATCTGAAGAACAGAAAAGGCATTCAGATGTGTGAAAAAGATCACATTTAGTCCATTCATGCATCTGCTCTTGTGTAAACAAACAATGTGGTTGAAACAGGCAGTGCAGATGGTCAACCTCCAACCGGTCTGAGCTAGCTGTGTTTTGTCACTTTGTCGTTCTCCAACTGCAGAGGGTGGAAAAGGACCGGTGTGAAGATCTCTCAACAGGCTTTCCCTTCTTTTTTTGACCCACAGAAAGCTCTCTCACGCTCTATGGCAAAGGGTATAAATTGTGTTTTGAGTATAGTAGTTTAGTCTCAGTTTCCTCTGTCATTTGTCCTCACCACTGCAGGAAGTGGGTTCACAGAAGGTGAGAACAAAGAGGAAGAAGAGAAAGTGGAGAGGCCAACAGCTTAAACAGTCATACTTTGTCAGAAAACCTCCTCAGCAGTGTCTCTACCATGAATAAAAGTTGTCTCTTACATGATCTCCTCCTCTCTTTTTTCAGAGACCATATGTGATGAGATCCAGCACACCAGCTAATGAGATTCTTCAGACCTTCCACAAGGTCCATCCCAGCTACCCAGCAGCCTGGTCTTTGGAGATGAAGTCTCTTCTCAGAAAGGTAAAGCATGGCACATGCATGACGCACAACAACCCCCCCTCACAACCTGTCAGTTAGTGGGCAGAATATAAATATAGTAAAATGTAATGCACATGTTTTCTGATTTGATCGATGTGATCTTTTCAAAATACTTAACAGCCAAAAGAAAACAAATATTTGATGTGGCTGAGTCTTTTTTTAATTCCTTTTTGCTACTTTACAGAATTAAGAGATTGAATTCTTTATTTCCTGTGGGAAGACAATTATCCATACCTGGAAACAGCACTTCATTTAGCCAAACAAGGTTGTGGCATCTACAGAATCTTAATTAGGTGGTCACTTTAAATGTTGCAGCCCTGCTTTGAACACCAGCTGTTTTTTTTGTGTATGAAAAACATTGCAGTGTTCAGTTCAGCTTTAGAATTACGATCTTCAAAAACAATCAGAATTTAAAAAGAGCAATTCATGCTGTCACTGAAGAACAGTGACCCACATTTTTAAGTCACACTGTACATTAGTAAATAAGTCTAAGGTAAGACTATTCATATCATTCTTCATTCACAGTAATTTAGATGCAAAACCTTTTATGTAATGTAATTAGCATATTCTCAAACCTTAAGCCCATCCATAAATTAACTGTCAAACTGCTGTTCTTCTTGTCATAATTAAGCTACGAGCTGAGCTGACAGACACGCCGCTGCTGCTGTAGCATGTGGGTCTTGTCTTGGCAGCGATCCACTGCAGTCAAACTGTTGCATTGCTTCGTGCTCAGACTCCTCGCACCTCATTGGCATTCCAGTTGCATATACGTGTGTGTGTGTGTGTGTGTGTGTGTATATGTGTGAGTGGAAAAGGGGTGTGTGTGTGTGTCTGCACGGGAGAGAGCGATGTAAAGAAAATGAGAATGTAAGGGGAGACTTCCATGCTCGATATATTTGTCCTTCGTCCTTCACACTTGACAACCTTTTGGATCCTCCTCATCGCCATTTGCTCTCTTTATCTCTTTTTTGTTTCCTCTGTCAATCAGTCTCTCCCTCTTTCTCACTCCACACTCTCCTGTCCTCTTCAATACCTCCCACCCCTGAACTCCTTTTGTCCCTGTATCCTCATTCTCAGACACATCCTTTAGGGCAAACATGTGCTCATGTCTTACTGGGACTTCTCCTTGTAACTTTTTAGCCATGCCTCCCTGTGGACAATTGTTCTTATTCTAATCCCTTTTGTCTCCTTCAGTTGCTGTGCATAGATGTCCAGAAGCGCATTTCCTGTCTGGCAGAGTTACAAGATCTGGACTATATGTCAGATGTCAACTGGGATGCTGTGCTCAGCAAACAGCTTCCTCCGGGTTTTATTCCCAATGTGAGTATCTGAAATGAACTAAGCACCGCCTTAGTATGCAACCCAACAAAATGCTCACATTGATATAAATCTGCTCTAACACTGTCCTGCTTTATTGTGTTGCTAATCAGATCCACCACACCCATTCACCTTCACACTGTCAGAAACTATAATACTGTCCAGTACTTAAAAACAAATAGCCAACAATAAAAATAAGCTAAATATGCCCTATGAGAATTCCTAAACCCAGACTATTTTACATCTTTGTCGGAGTCCATATTGTGGTTTTTCTTTCTTAACATTTCAGAATAAAAATACCAACCATCCTTGAAACCCTTCTCTTCTACTGTTCTCCCATGCCTATTCCCATACCAGTATTTCCCTGAAGGCGACAAAGATGCAAGAAACACAACATGTAGCCAGAACTACCCACTCTTCATCTAGTCTTTTCTTGTCGAGCTGCAGACATCACCCCCTGCTGGGCTGAGCTGGTTCTCCCTATGAGTGTGTGAGCTGAATAGGACAAAGACACAGAAAGCCTGTTTCTGTGTACCTGCTTCTCTACATTTGGTCTCTGGATTGTCATGATGAGTTAGCTGTAATAATAATATCACTATGCAGGAACATTAGCTGCTGGGGGGAGCAAAATGGTGTTTTCTCAGTGTTAGTCAGGATTTAATGGTTGCTGCACTGCATCCAGTTTAAAAGCTAGTAACTGTTAACTAGTAACTAGTAACCTAAAATCCTACTTAACTATACTATTATATTTTTGTGTGTTTTTGTCTCCACAGAGGCGGAGACTAAACTGTGACCCTACATTTGAGCTGGAGGAAATGATCCTGGAGTCGAAACCGCTTCACAAGAAGAAGAAAAGGCTTGCTAGAAAAACCAGGGATCAGGGGTCTGATGGGTCCCCACAGGTGAGGCCCTCAACTACAAACATTCAACACAGTAATCAGGATAAAATGAGTATGTTCCAAAACGAGACACTAAACAAACAGAGGGTAGGTGGGACTTAAAGCAACATACTCTTAGACTTTGACTCTGTTTCTTTTGCAGTCTTCACAAACATTGTGAGTAATTTTTCTCCCTTTTCAAATGAATAAACAAAGGTGGTAGTTGGAAACTACAGACGCTAAAACTTAAAAAAAAAAAAATAGTGACATCTTCCAACAGTGTTTGGATCTAAAGGAAGAAAAGTCATTATGATTGTCACTTTAACATAGACTTTACAGAATATCTATAATTTAGAGATTATGCACATTTTTTACAGTGGTTTTATAAAAGTATGTTTAAGTATCCATCTAAACTCCATTTCAGGTTAGTTTATCTGTCCTCCGTGGATCCCACATCCCTCTTATACGTGTCTCTTCCTCTCTGTGCTAATCATTATTCATTAAAGAAAGCTGACCGTTAGTTCCATTTGGCCTGGTTACAGGTGATAAGTTGCCCCTTAGTTTGTCTTTTAAATGTGTCTGGAGTGCCATTAAGAACGTTAAGGACACATTTCAGAGCCCTGTCGTTCCTCACCTTCATCTGAACAAATGAGGCCGCCTGCCCGCTGCGAGTATAGGGAAGGCAAAAAAAAAAAGAGTGCAATCGCCCAGCTGCAGTCTTTCACTCTTTTTTTTGCTCTCATAAATCAGCTGTTGTCCTCTGGGTGTTTATACAAAACAGAGAGGAAAGCACCCAAAGGTTAATTTGAATACCCGCTCGAGTGAGAGACGTGGGAGGAAACACACGCATACACACGCAACATACTCATGGACGCTGTGATGAGGAAAGTGGCTGGCAGCAGTTTTATTTTTATTCTAGTGCAAAGGTGCGCTTTGGGTGGTATTTACCAAACGGGTATTTCGATGTAATTTATCTAAGGGTCAGTTTTTTCTTTTAATAGTTGATGTGCACATCTGTTTTCTATAAAAATCGACGTGAGTCTTTGGTCTGCTGTTGGCAGCCATTTTTATTTCTAACATCTCTGTCATGATTTTCAGATAAAATGCTACTATTTGTCATATCTAACTCTTTACTAGAATTGTTCCTAATGCTCTAATTCTCAGTTGTTTAAAGGGAAGTTTAAACTTGGATTGGTCAGTTAGTCTTAAAGCAAGAAAGCACCAGAAAACAAATTGAGCATAACAAGGTTAAAAATTGTCTGGAAAAATACTGCATATATTAAAAGAGCTATTTAAAACCATTAATCACAGTCTCCAATTACCAAGATGAATCTTAGATGAAATGCATGGCTATGCATTATGAACATCTGATCATTATCCTTTATTTTAAACATGTGCATTAATGAAAAATAATAACAAAACTAATGAACCAGTAATCCTGAAGTTGACTGGCAAGTTCAGCAATGTTTAATCATTTAGTTGACTTTCAGATTTTATTTTTTTTCCAAATCCTGTGTCTTCCATCGGTATAACGTAGAAGTGCATCTTTAAATTCAGGCTTTCTAGAAGTTTTTAGCTCATTAATTATTTATTATTTCAGCTTTTGAATTCAGAAAATATAATTGCTGACAGTGGAAACTCTACTAGAATCAATCATGTCATGATTTATCAGTGCTAGTGATCAATAAGCTTATAACATGACCAGTCCACAACATTGGGGCACACCCTTGAAACTTGCTATGCATAAAAAGTATGCACACACATGATATGTACACAACCTAACCAATACACACACACTACGTTGTGCAGTGCCAATAAAAAGTCCATAAGTTCAATCCCTCTCCAAGTCTTCTGCACATCAAAACCGTTTAATAGAAGTAAAGCAATTTGTGTGGTCTAGACTCTGGAGCACAAACCTCGCCAGCTTGCAATAAGAAGTAAGAGTTGGCCCAAAGTGCACCATGTTTTATGAAAGCTGACAGCTGCTTGTGGAAACCTGCCTTGGAGTATATATATCAGTGATATCTTACTGTGCAGCAAAACAACATCTGTCATCCTTTGGCCCATTCAGACTAAGAGAATGTGTCCCATTGTAATGGAATTATTGGAGTAGCCTGTAAGGGAAATGTTTGTTATGTTTATGGAGTAAGATAAGTGAGAGCGGATGGTTAAACTAAGAAAAACTATCATTTTAGTCGCTGAAATGGTTTTGTAGTCTCGAGCCTTGCATTTTCTAATCAAATCTCCTCAGTCATTTTGTTTTTTATGCAGAATGAACAAATCAAGAGCTAATAATTTTCAGCTTGCTTTCGGGTCTTTCGCATGAAAATTGAGGAGGGCACTTTAAAAACTATTTTAAAGAATAAACAACTGCAAGTATTATACAGTATAATAAAAAGAAAGATTGGGGGTTTTGCATTTGTGAGGAGGTTCTATGTACAGTGGACAGTGGTGTAGTAAATAGTGATAGAGGGTAAGATTTATGAACTTCGAGAAAAGATCAAAAACATTAGATTACAGAAACAGAGCAAATAAATAAAGTCTAATTTATCTCCCTCTTTGGTGCTTTGCCATTTTGGCTCAAAAAAACCTCAACAAACAGAGTCTGAGGCATTTGTCCTCCCCTTTTCATACTTGCCAAAAAAACTCAGTGTCACTTTTGAAAGGTTTTTTAATTAAAGAATAAGACATTTTCAGGGAATTTAGCTGCTGGAAAAGAATGGTTTCCAAACTTAAATTGATTAGGAGAGAACCTTTTGTATCCACCCATCAATCACTCTGTTTTACGATGTTTTGTTTAGTAATTAGCCTTGTATGTACATCTTGTTGTCCGTAGCTTTTTCAGAATGTTGTGGCCAAAATCAGCCTATTCTGGCATCTTTAAAGTTAGTCTTGGCTTGCTCTTATTGACTTTAATTTGCTTCCAATTCGTTACTTATTGGTTGGTGTGTTTAAATCCTTTTATTAAATGGAACCAAGCTCATTAGCCTAATACTACTCCTTCACTGCTCATCGGCCAAGTATGAGTCTTTTGGTCCAAAAATGCTTACCAGAAGGACCTAAGCTTAGATTTACTGTGAATACACACTGAGAAATACAATACTGCATCATTTACCTTTTCTTCTAAAGTGCTGTGTTTAACATAAATGTTATTAATTTCAGGTTCTCATATTTTGCAGGGTGTGCTGATCCGTTTCCATATCACTGTAAATACTCACTTTACTGTCAATAGTTTTCAGTTAGTGTTTATGCAATGCTCTGCCTCATCCTCTTACAAAAGACCTGGATGGGGCACTTGTGATGGTTGTATTTAAGAGAGGAAGTGAGTGGTTGATGTGTATTTTTTTATATAAAAAGGAAAGGAGATGGTTTTGTGCAACGTTTCAGAGGCATAACTTGATCACTATTGTATGAAGCAAGCTAGCTGCATTAATGCCTGTATCAGCTAGCTTCTTACTTATTAGCCTGAGGCTGCTCTGTATTCTTTTTACATATTTCTCCACTCGTTTTCCTCTTCTCCTCTCCAACCTTAATTCTCCTCCCATGTCCTCAGACTGCTTTCACAGCGCTGTCTACAAAGTGCTCTCCATTCAGTTCGATCCCCTTCCTCAGTGAATTTCTTCCAGCTCTTCTTTTATCTCCCTGCCTCTGCCTCCTCGGCGCTGCTACGCTCATAACGTAGCATAAAATTAGCTCAATTAAATTACTGATAATATACAGCAGAAAATTGGACTCATGGTGTGAGAACAATATAAACTGGCAGACTCCCATCACACACACTCACACACACTTTTCTCTCCTATTCAGAGATGTCATTCAAGTGTTCTATACACTGCATGTATGAAATAAACAGGATGTATGAAATGCACCCGCATAGAATTTATTTGGATGATGTACACCAGGTTATATTACAAAAATACAATACAGAGGGACAAAATGTCTGTTTGTGTGTGCATGTATGTTCGCCTGTGTGGAATCCAAAGGGTCATCATGACCCTACTGTAGTTATTTCAGTTTTTAATAATTAAAGCAAATTTATCATAATTTGAGGATTTTGTTTCTGAAATACAGTATTGGTGTTCATTTCATATTAAGTTAATAGAAACCATTGAAAATGGTATTTAGAATTTGATTTTAGATCTATTTAGAACAGACTAACGTAATTAAGCAATACATATTTTATCATGCAGTTTCCAAGGAGCATTAGCCTTTTTGGCTAAGCAGCATAGTTTTTAGCTATCTAGCTAACTCTCGTGGTGTTAACTTAAACCTTGTAAAAGCTATTTGGAATATCCGAATTTAAAAGCTAACGGCAGAAGAAGTGCAAGGACTAAATGCATGTATGATGCTCTGAAAAAAATGATACCAGTTAGACTTTGTAGGGGATAAAGAAGAAAACAAAAGACGAGAGCAAAAGTGAGACAATTTATGAAATATGCCTCTTTATCACTTGAAAGTACCATTAAGATTAGACTAAATATTAAAATCTCCTCCTTATTTGGTCAAACATCCACTGGGACCAGGCTGCACTGAGGAGAAGCTCCGTTGAAAACATTTCAGCAGAGCATGCTTGTTCTCATCTCCACCTGCAAGCGATCTTTTCCTGAAACTTGAATTCAAAGTTAAAAAGAATAAGGATAGAAACAAGAGGTGTGCTCTGTAAATAAACTGGATTATGAGGGAAGGTTATGCAGAGGTGAAGTTGTTATTGTCGGGTTTTTTCATGCTTTTTGTGCGAAGAATGTGTTTTTTTGCAAAATCATCAGAGAGACACTTCATCATACCTGGTGTCTCATCTGTCATTCCCCGTAAATGTTACACATCACATCAATTCCTGATGTGTGACAAATTATACATAATGTTTCTTATCTGTCACTGTCTCTATGTCTGTTCTGTAGCCTGCACTTCACTTCCATTCAAGCACACCGTGTTCTCCCAGTGTCTGTCTGGATACTTGATGGTTATGTGGTGATGTTTCCTCTGTGTCCATGTGAATTTGACATTTTCCTCTGTGACACCGCTGTGACAGGGTCCCCTTCAGCAGAAACCAGCAGGATAGGAAAACTATCTCTTTCATTTGCAATTCACATAAATGCTAATCACAGACCTCTGTTATTAATAATACTCTCCCCTCCACAAAATAATCATACAATACAAAATCCTCACCTTCTGTTCTTTTTCGTTCATTTTTTGAATGAACACATTTCTCCCTCTTCTCCCTGTGATTTCCTGCCCTAATTTAGTTGATGGCTTTTGGTTTGCCGGTGGCTGCTCCCCAACTGTGACAGCACCTGTACATGGCCTCACTGCTTGGCTATGAGACTGACAGCTTTGCGCAGGCAGTCAGTCATTTTTCCCCCTGAGGAGGATTTCATGAACCTGATCTTGGAGTTTTGATGGTTGATTTACCTGGAGGGGTGTGCATTTGCTTTTCGTGTGTGCCCTCTCATGTATGATCCTATTTGTAAATTCCATGTTTTCTTTGCTACTTTTTTTTTAGCATGCTTTGCATGAAACTTTTCTGTTTCTCCAAGCTGCATGCAAATTGCAGGTTATTGCATCACTTGTACCATAGGGTACTATTTGGAGTTATTTGGTTAATTTTGAAATCAGTGTCTTATTTAGATACGAAGTATAAGGTGCAGTTAGAAAAAATTATTGGCACATCATGGACATATCCTTCAGTATTTGTTCATTGCCTTTTTCTTGTGTGTTTTTGCATATCTGTCAGCTTGTCTCTTTAACACATGTAATGGTGATGTATTTCTGTGGTCTCTCATCATATTTACTCTTTAGAAGAGTGAGAGAGCATCTGTCTACTTGTCTTAATATGGTGATGGTTGTGAGAACAGTCCAGCATGACAAAGCATTCATGTTCTCACTTTATTAAGTGACCACAAACATGAGCACATGAAGGAGAAGGAGACATCAGAGAACAAATGTCATCAAAAGATGAATTGATTTCCTCTTCTGGCGTCTCATCAGAGGAGAAGAAACTGATGTGAGGAAAGCAGTGTGCTGCCTGTTGAACATTTTGCACTCTGCTGTGTGAAAGAGCCAGCAGGTACCAGAAGCAGGAAAACAAATGGATGTGAAGTTAATGGTGCTGATTCTGGGAATAGTAATGACTTATTATGGGCTCAGATTTTGCTGTTGCTTTTTCAGAACTGCCAGAAATGATGAGTGAGTTCTTGATGTTTTTGTGATTGTTCTTCCTGCAGAACGGTCAGTTGCAGCAGCGACTGGATAACGTCCAGAGAGACTTCATTGTCTTCAACAGAGAAAAGTAAGGCAACTTCATCACCTGCTCTACAAATTCTCTACAACTAACACTATTTATCTTTATTTTTTCAAATAAAAAGGTATTTGGTAGAGTTAACCCTGAGGAAACTTCACAGCCGTCAGTGTTAAGATGTCATTTTAAATATATAATTTTAAGTAAAAATAGCATTCAAATTACTTAGTCATTACTCTCTTTGATGGACTGCATGTATGATTAATAAAATGTGACATGTTTTCACAAGACTGTAGCCAGAATAAGTTTTAAAGTGTAAGAAAAGTCTTCCTTGCTGGCTTGTGAAAGCATGTAGGATGGTGAGGAAGGACCTTAACGTGGCTTTTTGTGGCAGGAGATTTAGCTCGTATATGTGGGTTTGTGATTAAGGCAGAGAGTCAGTGACTGGCAGATAGAGAGTTCCCCATGTTGACAAAAAAACTCAAAATGAGAATTGGATGTTCAAGAAATATCCAAAATAAGAAATAATCCAAAACAAAATCAAGAAATAACATTTATCATTGATTTGCTCATGTAAATGTTAAAAGAAGTGAGGTCTTTACTCAAGTAAGGGAGGCCAAGACAATAATAAAATTGTTATATAACAATATTTCATTAAATGATA
>JAPZDV010000006.1:16890986-16923709 GCA_029814665.1 Acanthurus lineatus
ATAACAATATTTCATTAAATTATATTCAACATGGACCAAATTGTTAACTAAAATTTCTTTAATTATCTAAAAAAATCAATATGAGACACAACAGCTGCAACAAATAGATGCTGAAGTGTGTGGAAGATTATTTCAAGGAAAAAAAAACTTAATATGGGACCTAATGGGCTACAAAGTATGACTGAAAATATACAGGGAGGCCAAATGTAAATTAATAACAAGTTAGCAAAACAGCTAATTCTATCCATCATAAGGCTATAAAAAGTTAATATTACACAATTTCTAATGGTCATTATCTTGGCCATCACAGGTCTAAGTTTAAGATAAAATCATAAATTGTTAACTTGAGCTAAAAAAAAATAATTTAATGGTAAAATAACAGCCACTTTTTTTTTTTTTTAGATACTAGCCTCTTTTTACTTTTCTTTATTTGACAGGTCAAGGAAAGCGGTGGTGGACTCAGACTCCTCTGAGCTGTCCTTGAGTGAGAAGAACAAGGCGATAGAGGATGGACAGAACAACAATGTGGAACCGGCTGCGTATTTATCAGGATAGATCTCATGAACCAGGATACCTACTCGCACCCTTATCACTTGCACTTTTCACAGCTTGTAGATCAGCTATTTACACCAAGACACCTATTGTTCTTTCAACATGGGCACTCAGATCCGGTCCTGAATGTTCCTGCACCACCCCACTGATGCACTGGTGCATCATTTTCACCCACAAAAAAAAAAAAACACACACATTGGCAACAGCTTGAAACTGTAAGAGTGAAATGGACTCCTTGACCAGCAGCCATGCATACAGTCAGGTTTTTCGCTTCCCTGTCAGCAAAAATAATGACTTTCAGCAGTGTGTCACTCATATCATGCTCCCTTACATCACTCTGGTGCTCTAAAGTCTGCTCAATCTCTACTCTGGCCCGTGTGCCGAGGTGAGAGATGAGAGGAAGAGGAAGAGCAAGTCGCTTCAAAGCCAAAAAAGGAAACAATGCCACACCTGCTCACATGGTCGACACAGACCAAAAAGCTGTATGTTGCTACTGCTGTCTTTGGTGGGACACTCAGATTCTTAATCTCAGTGAGTTATTTTCTGGTTAATTACAGTCATTTCATAAAACAGTGGTGATCCAGCGCCATGAGGAAATGGACTCAACAAGAATTGGCAAAAGGAGTTGGCTTGGCAACAAATAAGCACTTGAGTGAATGGCTTTGTCCCATGCTGACTCAAGATATCAGCATGACACCAAGGGTTACAAAACCTTAAAGTAGAACAATTAATAAGGTTAAACAAGGCCGTTTAATGTAAGACAGCAACCACAGATTCTTTTAATGAAAAAGCTAAACTGGAGGTTTGAGTGTGTAATGCTCACTTTATCATAGCAGCAGACACACGGTTGTAGTGGTCATTACGCTTGGCTTTGCTAGTGAAGCTAACAAAGACTGACAGACTGCAACATTTGATTCAATGTCCCAACTCCAACAGCTGCAGAAACAGGCAAAACGTGCCGCAGTTTATGTTTAAGTTATAACTGAAGCAAATCAGAAATCTAAATTGCAGGCAAATAACAGCTTGAAAGCTCCAGACACACCGAGTGAATGGACCCTCTGTGAAACTGTTTTTGAATTCCTTTAAAAACACTGAAATGTTGAGCTGATCTCTGCCTCAATCTGCAAAAGACCAGCTGGGTTCTTAAATAAAGGTTTCTGTACACGTACTGTAAAAAAGGTAGCTGGTAGATGTTCTATGTTCTGCACTGAACCTTGCTTTGCACATGCTTCTTCATCAACTGTAGCATTTATGCACAGAGGGGGGGCAAAACAAAAAAAAAACAAACAAAAAAATAACTAAAGCTGTGAGTGAATACTTATTCCCTTAGGGATGGTTTTATAGACAAGGATTAAGCCGAAGTCCAGATAAGATTCATTTTTCAGTTACTGTCTGCATTGAAATCTGTCTTTGTCAAATGACTTTTTTATGTCCTTCCTCCTTTGTGTTGGATATAACTAATTAAATATGTGCCACCAGATAAGTGTGCAAATTTGTATTTGCAAATTAATTGCTCCCACAGAAGAATACATTTTGCAATAACATTTTTGTAAAGATGGCATTCAACAGTAATTCGGCACCAGCATGAAAAAAAAAGAATCTAAGAATTAATTTGAACATTTTTCAAATTTAGAGTAAAGAAGAAAACAATTAAGGAGACAATTAGACACCAAACAAGTCAATACCAATCATTCCCACTGCAAACTTGGCTAAAATCATGTTCAAAAAACCTCCCCTGCCACTAATGTCTGCAGAGGTGTATCATGCAGCTAGTTTTCTGAAACTACACTTAAAAGTACTAAAAACCTGAGCTTTTTTTTCCACAACCACCAAGTGTGATTCAAACTAATGCTTAGTCATCCCATTGACCTTGATCTCTTCTATCTGCAATATGACTCAATTCTTTCACGTCTATGAGACCTGTTATTATATGTAAAACATATTTCTCTCTATTCGATTTAAGTCTTTTGGCACTTTTCTATCAATAATTGATACAATGTTATGACTTACCTTTGTGTTGTTGTTGATGTTGTTGTCATTGGTGTAATTTTTCAGATCCAAAGATGGTTTCCTGCATAAGTTGTAAGATAGATAGTGGGATAGTTAGAGATGGAATACTCCCAGGAATATCTGGATTAAATAGTATTTGCAAAGGATTATTTTTATCTGATGCATTTGATTCAATGTATCAGGTTAGTGATTGGTAATAAACTGATGTGGCACATTCAAGCCTTTCAAAAAAAACCTTTAAAAAAAGTACCTATAGTCATTGACAAATAGTTTTTGACCCAAATTCAACCACTTTTCAAAAAAAAAAATCACCTATCTGAAAATGATTTAAGCTGGGAACAGAGTCGTTCCACACTTGTGAGTTTCATTCCTATTAAGGTTTTGTTGTCCTTCAGTTGTCACTGTGTGTTTCTTGTATTTAAACGTGATGGAGTTGCAAAATATAAAGGTGTGCCTTAAATAATGACTTTTTTTTCTGAACCGATCTGACTGTGCCTTGTGCTTTATTTCACTTTGTCTTTGTCTCACCATATTTTCTGAAATTGTTAGAAGCAAACTGAAGAAAAACATCATTATTAAAGTTTTTTTTAATCAAGATCAATAACACTGAAACAAAAAAGGTGAAAATGTGAAAAGATTTTACTGTAAACAAGGTAAAAAGTCTGGACCTTAATCTAAAGTTGGTTATATGAAATTTGCTTTATGTTTGTGTTGAATGCTTTCAACTATTATAAAACAAATGCTGCCCCCCAGTGTTAATTTACTAGTAGTACATCTAGATGTGTAGTTAATATGTTGGGGGCGGGTGTAGGTACTTTGCATGAACACCCATGATCAAGATGTAAAGACATAAGCCACAAGCATAAACATTTGACACGTTTTAAATACAAGGAGGAAGAAAAAAATCACTCTTCTTCCCAAATGTGAGCCTCTGTTTACCTTCTGAAGAACCTGGTCTAATTTGGCAAAGTGTTAGAAAACTCTCTTAACTTAGTTTTAAACAAAGTTTTAAACAAAAGTGAACCCAAAATGTAGACACAGAACAAAAGGCAGGTACCAACAAAAAGTGAGTTTTAATTAAAGCTGAAAATTCCAATGAATCCAAAAACGCAAAGCATTTTTAAATAGCATTAAAAAATGACAAAAACCAAAAACTACAAACCAGGAAGACATGAGGAGCACAGGGAACAATGACAGGACCGGGGGATGAAAACAACACCGAGGAAAGAGAACAGATAATCTGACAAAGACAAAGGGGAAACACAGGGACTATATACTCACTGGGGGTAATGAGACACAGGTGGGGCAATCAACACAGCTGCAACACATCAGGGCGGGGCAGGTGGTCTGGTGGAGTCTGGTGGAGTCTGGGAGACCAAGCTAACTTTCAGACAATCAGAGAGACCGGACTCCCTGCGCCCACCTGACCCCTGGGCTCTGCATGGGGGGCATCCTCGCCCCCCCTCCCTACACGCTAATACATGGCTGATTGTCTTAAAAAAATTTTATGTGTAGTTTTGATTCTGTTTTACTTATATATTTCAACTCATCCTCCACAGTATAACAAGCAAAAAAAAAAGATATTACAAGACTTAATACTTTCTACTCTTTTTGAAAAAAAATAATCTTATCATCACTTATCATCTCAACTTATTTCATTTTCCCATGTTCTTTTCTGTGTAGAAAATGGCTGAAGTCATGGGTCTGGTGTCTGGGTGCAGCAGATCAGCTTTGAGGTGGCTAATGGAGTAGAGGTGGACTCCAACAGACAGCCCGTAAATCCGACCTGCCCCGGTCTGAATCTAAATCATCAGATTCTCATGAAAAAATAGAATGACAGAGATGCTTATGTAAACTGCATAAAAAGGACAAAATGAGGGATGTAATCATAACTTAAATGGTGCTGTTACAGTGACAGACCTTCATGTTCCCATGTATCCCACAAGAAGTATTAGCCTGGAAGGGTTCTAGTTTCTTGTTAGAATATCTCATCAGGACAGTGTTTGGTTGCAGTATGTTGACTCAAACTGATTAAGCATCAGTAAAGATATAAGTCACTTCATTATGGTGAGTACTAGTGTTTATCTATTTTAAATGTATCTCTTCGCTCTACTGAGAACACAAACTAACATCAAATCAGGATCTATAATGTTAATTGCCATCCAATCAGAAAGATCCCTCACTGCAAACAGACCCTCACAAGCCTCAATACAGTAGATAATGACAACCTATCACTTCTCAAGACACTCTCACCTCTGTCTCTTCACTTTTTTGATGTATATTCCTTCATCATTCACTTTCATTTTATCACAGAAGTGCAAACTGCTCGCGTGAAGGCCAGTAATACTGCTGTATAATTGTGGTCTGACAGCTGAAATTATCAGCATTAGTGTAGAAATAGCATTAACATTGAGATTTATAACTGCTCTGTGCTGCCCCTAGTGGATAAAAGGAACATACTATTACACTCTTTCTACTGAGCTTGAGCTGTAGAGCCAGGGATAAAAGGTGTATTTGCCATAAAACCTCAATTTTATCATCAGATAAGTCTAGCTTAGACACCCCAATGGGCAAAGGCTTTGCCTCTGAAAGGTCATGTGTATCAGAGATGCTGGTGTTTACTAAAGTCCATTAAACCTCAAACAGAGATGCTTAGATGATGCATATTCTTCAGTCAGTTTAAACCTCTGGACTCAAGTCAGTCACAGCAATAACATGCTGTCTGATTATGTTCATACCCATTCTATTCATTAATACAGACCCAATCTAAATACTTCTCGTCAAATAAAATAAATGAGAGATCGAATTCAGTCAGTTGCAACTCATGTTTATTCAGGAAACAAATCATACCTCCACAACACACCTTAGTTTTGACCTGCCATCTCTGGGTTTTGATACAACAGTAAAAAAGAAAATAACATAAAAACAATAACAAAGGTTGTCAACATAAATACAACAAACCACCTCTTGTGCCTGCCTCAGAGTCTGCCGTGCCACTGCCAAATAAAAATGCCATCACCGTCCTTCCCTCCACCCCTCCCTCCCTCCCTCCGACCCTCCCTCCCCCACAGTGGGACAGCGACAAAATAAAAAAGCTTCCCTTACTGCACCGCAAACCCCTGCCTTGTCAGAAAACAGCAAGGACATAAAAAAGAGCTCTACAGACCCCCAACACAATCAGATCCCAGATCAGAGTGTTCCAGGTAAAGTGAACTGGACCCACGGTTACATTTAGGCTGATGTTGCATTAGTATTGGCCGGGATTGCGTCAGGGGGGGCTTCTGTACGTTGGGGTGACAAGGAGAATGATGGATATTCTCGTCCTAGAGTCAGAGCCCAGTTTGTGAGCAATGAAAAAGAAAAGCCAGACATGAAATGCTGAAAGCAGGTTTTTTTTCTTCCTTACACGCTTAATTATTTTCTTTGTCATTATATCTGTTTTTAGTTTTTTTTTTTCCCTCTGCCCTCAATTTTAAAAGCTAGGTATAGTTGGGCTGCAAGGAACAATTTGAGTTTATTCGTGCTTCTTGTGAACATGTTTTAATTTTTGTTTTCCTCCGTTTTTTTTTTTTACCTTCTTAAATTATTTCAGGATGACAGGAGCAGGCAATAAAGCTAGAAGCAAATGCAAAGGACGGTTTCTTAAAATGTTTTTATAGAGCTTTTATGGAATGTAAGAAATAAAAACTGACATAAACCTTTGGGGGATAAATAATAGTAAAATCGTTCCAAATATTTACTTTTTTCATTGTTTTTCATTGTTTTTTTTTCTTAAGCAGATGTGTCCATTTTCCTTTTTTTTTAACACCAATAATTATGCAATGAATACATCATGGGGATGGTATTTATCACGCAGCTCAGAGGAGGAGGGCAAAAGGATCATGGATCACGTCACCCATGCTAATGTGGCCCATGCAGCTCCATGTCCAACAGCACTCCTGGTCCAAGATTTGATATATACCCTTTTTTTCTTGGTCCAGCAAAGCCAAACTGGCTGCAACAACATCATTCACAAAGCTACATTACATATACCGTACTTACATTGCCACCTAGAGCTAATCAATGGTACTGCATGATAATACATGGCTAATGTGGGTTCTACTGTTACATTTTGCTGACTATAGAGGAAGCAGGCAACTGAAAACGAGGTGACATTGAAAGCTAAAGAGGATGAAAGAACCATAGCATCATTCTGAGAAAACCAGTATCCATTTTCCTTTACGAGCATAGTTTGTTTTCTTTTTTTTGTTTTTTTGCTGAATGTGGTGGTCTGCAGTTTTTACTTCTGTGTTTTTCCCATTACAAAAGCAGCAAGTGGACATTTTTTTTACACTGTATCTGTGGTGTATTCTCTATTGATAATTAGTGAGGCTAAGACTGTTCATGTGTATAGTCCTTTGCTGGTGACTCTGTTCTTTATTATCAACTCCAAAACCACTTCAATACTCATTGATTCCCTAGGAAAAGGGATACTTTTCTCATGTGAGCAAGGTAGCATTGTGACAGGTAAGGCATGAGGATTCAGTGTTTTGCTCTTTTAATTTTTAACTAATCGTGGTCCTATGCATCTCCTTCTCCCTCCATCACTTCCCCTTTTCCCCTCCACGCCCCTCCCTCCCTCCCTTACTCCTGCACTCTGGCTGCAGTCCATTTCTGGATGCGTCCCCCTTGTCCTCCTGCTGTTTAACTGAGGGATGTGATGTTGGAACGGCCACCAGGGGGCACTACGATACGCCGGCCAGCAGGCCTGATAGGGATGTCATCTGGGGTGGGGGGACCTGGAGAGGGAGAAAAGGAGGGAAAGATGAGCAAGAAAATAGATAAATAAATAAATAACAGCACATAAAACATTAGTGAGGAAGAAAAGGGAAAAGAAAAGAAAGCCAGTTAGAAAACAAGGGAAAGGAGAATTTTCTGAGTAATTTTCAAGAATGCTGCACTTTTGTCACTCAAGTGGAAATGAACTCAATTAAAAAAATTGCCTTAGCTACAAGAGCAGGATTTAAACTTGAAATAAATAGAATATATCTTCACAAATGCTTCTGAAATCAGGTATCATCTATCAATCCTTTGAAACTTACTGTTCCCAGAATAGCTTTTATGATGTGAAAGCATACAAATAAATGTTACGATGAACACAAATGATTCCTTTCCAGGCATTAGAGGTTTTTTCGAGACACATCATTATTGCCTGTGATATACTGTACGTGTCGTTGAAATGACAGGGGAACACAGCTTTTCAGCAGACCATGTGCTGCGTGGCTGTTCATAAAACATTAACACAAGAAGCCGCAGTTTGACATTCAGCACTGCCTTTCCAAAGGATGAGCCAGGCCTGCTACAAATTATCAGCGAGTAGTTGTATATAAATGGAAAGTGGAATGATGTCAGACTGTGATACACTGCATCTAAGCAAACAGTCCTTCCCATCTCCCTCCAGATGAGTAAATTAACTCTGCAGGTGGCGGCCCTGGAAAAAAACTAAAATAAGATAAGACACTGACTCATTCTGAGAGAGCGCGCATGTATTCCCACATCTGAGTACAGTCACACTCCTTAACACACGTAGCTGTTGCAAAGCCTGGGAAACCAGGAGCAGCCTCACTCCCTTCTAAATTCGTGTACTTAAATGTGGAAATTCTTTCCAGCGGAGGTCACCTTCTTTTTTCATCGATGAGCTATCGCACAAAAGCTGTGCTTGTAAAGACAGGTTGCTCAACGGGGCTAAGGGCTAAATTAATAACGAGTTATCTACTGCTGAAAATACAACATAATTTCACAAAGGTAGCCAGCAGCATGGTGTGCAAAGCTGTGTTCTGTCTAGGTTTAAAGGGGGGCAGCTATAAATGATTTAAGGTCACACATGGGCACATTTTGTCTGTCAGGGAGGACAGAAAAACGAGCTACAGCGACAGATGTGGTTACTCGAATTGTATTAAAGTGGAAAAACTAACTGGTCTGGTTCATTATTTAACAGCATGTACAGAGTTTCACTGTTTGGTAACCCTACAAAAACCAATTTCCCACACTGGTTTTCAAAATCCAAGGTGATCTAAGCCTGAACTTACATATAGGCCCTATCAGACTGTCACTCTGCAGCTCTGCATAACAGAACAGATGTTGAATGTGAACACATAGTGCTGAGAATTCTCGCATTAGACAGGCTTTCATAACAGGCCATGTCCGGATGCTTCGACTGAAATCTCGTACGCTGTACATTCAAGGCCTTGAGCCAATCTTCCTATCCGGCGTGACTTACAAGTGCAACGGTGGAGAAAATCTTGATTTCTGACTATAGCTTGACATAACAAGAGGCTGCAGGACGAGGTCACAGTGCCCTAAAGAGTAATCACAAGGGTTTTATTTGAGAGGTGTGAGATATTGTAAGAGGGGGATTGAACCGGATTCAAGCTGCATTTTTGAAAGATGAGTCACCACAGAGAAAGGCTGATCTAAGTGAGTCAGGAGGATTAAACTATTAAGATGTTGAGTGGTGCAAAGTGTATGTTTTTTTTTTTATATACTTCCATATTTCTCTGCATGCTTAAAAACACAAAATTCTAATCCTGGTTCTATAAAATATGTACAGGATTAAACTGAAAACATCATTTGCTCGGTAGAGTGTGGATCATACAAAAGTACACAAAAGCACTGGGCTCTTATCTTGGATGCTATTCATCTAAAGGAAAGTAAAATATTGTTCACATCATGAGTAAGGGTCAAAAGTAGTTTTTGTGTGGTATTAATTTGGGGTAATATTGACTTCATGCCAAACCACATGAAAGCAAAAGCATAAAACCAGCCAACTGTAACTGACTGTGAGCATAGATTCAGCTTTGTCTGCAGTGTGGCTCAGTAAAACTCCAAGGAGCAAAGGCAGCCAACTTAACGACATGAACAAACAGGCAAATTGTCATGTAGGAGGTGTTAAAACCCTTTTCTAAAGAAACCATGCAGCAAGACAAATGTACACCGTACTGTGCTCATTCTTAAGTACGAAACAGGACAATGAGAGATTGTTACATTACAGGCTTGTTGCTCAACACCATGGACTGTGGCGTTCATCATTCATGATGCAAAAACATGCTGCAAATCACATGACTGTTGTCCTTCACAGCGTAAAGTCGTAGCTAAGTCGAGATAAAAGAGGGAGCGTGATGGTTGGTCGACTGATGCACATGCACGCTGCTTTGATGTTTCTGCATACAGTACAAATCAATACAGATGAAACAAACAAGGGATGGGGGTGATAAGAGCACGGGGGGTGTTGTATTAAGAGGCTGGGCTCACCGCATGGTGCAGGGTTACCTGCTAGACTAAATCCAGACTGGTGCAGGTTTCTGACAGGCTGTTTGGTGGGGGAGGTACGTGCCGAGGCGGAGGGGGTACCACCACGAGACATGGAGAATTCAGACACGGGGCCGTCGTACATTCCCCTGGGTACTGCCCTCAGGACGGCCAGCTGCAGGATAAACAACAAGAGCAAAGATGGCGGACGGAGAAATAAATAAAGCATTAGATGGGTGAGAAAAAAGACAAGATGTGTAAGAACTAAGAGAGACGTTATGTTGTTTAGTTTTACCAAAGATTTAATGCAACAATTCCAACAGCTGTTCAGCATTATTTGCTTGTTTGTGCAACTGTCTGAATTACATATGCTTTTTTTTTTCAGAGGGCCTTTTTTCCTGCTGAGAACCAGTTCCAGATTCACACACACACACACACACACACACACACACACACGTAAGCAAAGTATCCTGCAAGGTCCAGAGGAAAAAGCACAACAGTATTTGTATGTTTTCAAAGCAAGATGAAACTTTTTGTTCGTAGCGAACGAGCCACTGTCTGTCTGTCTGTCTGTCTGTCTGTCTGTCTGTCTGTCTGTCTGTCAGTGGCGTGACTCAGTGGAATCTTGGAAGCTCCGTCAAGAGTTAAAAAGAGACATCTGTGAATGAAGCAAGCATAACAGCGACTGCTACCAAGATAAACAGCACACTGTTACTACAGCTCCATTTTCTCATCAGCAGCCAGCTGCAAATTAGGAAATGGTTGAACAATGAGATTTTTGGCCCAAAAGTAAGACAGAAAGATAGCAGACAGCAGGGTCTGGTTTGAGTTTGAATTGTTATAAATTAAATGGTTAAATGTGGTTAACTCTTTGTACTCTGGCAGAGATAGAAACATCTCTTTTTATCTTGTTTTCTGTAAAGGTAAAGCTAAAGGACAGATGACCTCATTTTTAAATTCATGTAGCCTCACACTCTTCACTTATAAGATTGTTTTCCTTCTCATTTTATTTCTTGGCAGTTTTACATAAGAGCATAAAGCTGTTTTGTTTTAAAGATGCATATTTGTTTACCATGTAACAGATTTTCATTTTAAACCATATAAATATAATATATACTTTGATCAAAGTGTGACACATTTATGCTCTTCAATCTGTAATGTACAGCCTCAGAATTTATACTTTTTTTTTTACATTCTAGATATTTTTTCTGCAGACTTGTTGACATATTGGCTTTTAATGAGACTGTGAGGTTTTTTTATTGCAGACAGGTTTTTGACAAACATCCCTTTACAGCGTGAAGAATCGGATCAGTCTTATGTGGCTGCAGCAGACTGTCAGTTTGGGATTGTTGGTAACCCCTTTACTGTCTGCGTCTGTGAGGTCTCCCCTGAAAGGTTTCCAAATCCAAACTCCATGCATCCTTTTGAAAAACCATCATGACAAAGCTTCGACCTCCCTCGCTGTGTGTAAAAGCACAGGCAGGGCCCTGCAGCTGAACCTTGTTGGCTGATTCTAACTCACTGTTTCTCCCCCATATTCCACTTCGGTGCCTCCACCCTCTTTTTTTTTTCTCTCCACTGTTGCAACTTCTATTTCAGCCTTAAACTCCCACATTTCTTCACTTACAATTACAAAGACACTGACTCCTACCTTGAAACTCCCCTTATTTTTTCTGCACTGTGTCCCTTGGTTACTGTGACTTATCTAAAGCAAAGAAACTATATTCTTCCATCTTGTGTGGTCATGTTTATCTTTAATGCCAAATGGGCAGTGCTGTGATGTTCTTGGAAGCTCAATCTTCCACAAATCATTTCCAATCCTACATGTGATGAGTGTGTGATGGCTCTTAACAGCAAACTTCTGTTGCGTATGGATTCATTTTGTCTTCACTCAGAAGTTCAGCTTCTTTAGTGCGAATATAAGGGTATGTTTTTACTTTAAAATGTACAGTTTTGCTTGCCTTTAAAAAAAAGGACACACAGAATACAATGAAATGATGAGTGTGTGAAGTGTAAATAACAGGCTGGACAGAGGTAATAACATGTATTTACCTGCTTCCTGGCTTTAACACGCTTGTAGGCAAAGTCAGGGAAGGCAGAGCAGGGAATGAAGCGACCCACACCGGAGGTGGCATGCAGGTTTCCATCTTCCAGAATGATCTTTCCCTGGCAAATCACCACCAGCGGGGCTCCACGCAGCTCCATGCCCTCAAAGACGTTGTACTCAGCAGCCTAAAGCACAGGTACAGTAACATTACATACTGGAAAAGAAATTAGGTTGTTGCAGTGGCAAAAATAACAGAATTTAGCAAAAGGAAATGTGCAATTCAACAACAGAGTACAAGCTGTAACAACATGCACATACAGACACAGAAAAAAAGGGAGAACATCATGATGGGCCCTCAAAAATACATCCAGGAAACAAGCCTGACTTTTTAAAAATCTATCCCATGACTCATATCAAAGCCTTTAAGGTGGAAGCATTGTTTAAAATTAACAGCATGACGACCAAAAAGGAGCAAAGATGATTATTTATAAAAGTTCTGAGAAAAACGATTCTGAAGCAAAAGTTTAAACAAGAAACTCCACTGACAGAAAACTTTAGGAGGGGAGTTTCCTGTTAATTTGTCACAGGGCATTAGGATCATTATGATTCGGAAAATTTAATTACATTAAATTAGATGGATCAAATTTAATTTATGGCAAGACAGAAACAACAAAACAAAACCTCCTGAGGCCAATGAGGTGACGGAGGAGAGAGGAGGCAACAACAGGGGGTGCTGTAGGAAGGATGTATGAAGATATAAAAAAGTTATGGGGAAAAACCCTCTTTCTCTTAATCCCACACTGCTTCTCTCCCACTCTGTCACTCATCACCTTGTTTCTTACACTTGTCTATTTGGCATGTGCAGACAGCTGCCATCCAGCTGGCATTTACTGCCTCCGTAGTACTTCTCACCCTCTTTCCCTTCCTCTCACTCTCTTCACATTGCTCTTTTCAGTTGTCTGTCTCCATCATTCACTTTTCTCTCTCTCTCTCTCTATGTCTGTATCTCATTCTGTCTTTCTCTCCCTCACCGGTTCTTGCTTGATTTATTTAATCCCTTGCATTTCTTCGACCTTGTCCACTATTCATCGTCTGTCAGTTTCCCTTGTGCCAACTTTTCTTTTTTCTTTTTTTTTTTCGCTGCATGTTTGTGATCTGTGATGGTCCCCTCCCCTCATTCCATTGTTGCTTATTTCCTCTGCACACGGCCCCATTTTCTGCTGCCGTCCAAATTCAGGCCAGAACAGGACATAACTAAGACTTCTGCATGCCAAACATGATGTCATCACTAAGCCCAGTGTGTCTTAGACTCTGTTTGCGTGTGTGTGTGTGCATGTGTGTGTTGCTGTCTGTTCTTGCCAGTGTGTCAGGGTATCCTGATGTGCATCTATGCGTTTTTTTTTTATGTCGTTATCAACGAGCAACTCAGACCAGATGTGGGCTCACTGATAACGAACTTCAGCACGGCACAGTCTTGGTCACATTTACGCTCCTTCACAGAGTTTGCTGCCCAACAGGACGTTGCTCCTGTTTGGCCTGTCGTCAGACTCTCCATTAAGGTGGATTTACAGAAACCGGGAGCTGCCATGCGTTAGTCCTCTGCTCTCTTTTTTATTTTTATTTTATTTTATCTGGAAGGACAACCGGCAGGATTTTTAAGGGTGACATCATTATGTGAGAACCCAGGGATCCTCAGTGGATGTACTCCACATTTGGAGAAGACATATTATTAGCCCAGTTCTCTCTTTTTTCCCTCTGTTCCTCCATTTAAAGACAGAGCAGTGTTCTTTCTATCCTGCAGAACAGCAACTATTAGGACATTAGCAAAGCAAATTAAAATCCACTTAGTTTACTACATCATCCCTTAGAGCAGCCTTTACATTCTTCATATTGCATTCCTCCCTAACATGCATTTCTGTGTAAGCAGGATTTATGCTGGGCTGGTAAAACCTTCATTTCCTGTGTGGACACTTCCTGTGCTGCAGAGTGGCCTGCTTTGAGATCCTCCAATGTCTGTGTAATGCTAGAAACCTCATTACTCACATGTGCCAGGTGCACTGTACTGTACATACAGTTTATGTAAAATGCGTGTGAGAAAGAGAGAATGTGTGTGTGTGTGTGTGTGTGTCTTTGTGAGGCCCTCGTCTTCGTCCCTCAGAGGGACGACAGAAAACATCTGCAATGGGATAATACAGTTTCACATGTTTCTAATGTAATAGCTTTACTTGTTTCGAAATTTAACTCTAAACACGTGACAATTGACAAAAGACGCTCAGTTTTTGAATCATTGAGTGTAATTGAAGGAAGATTTTAAATCACATGTCCAAACTACTGATCTGAACTTTCAAAAGGGAAAATTATTGAATTGTTTAATCACAAATGTAACAAAACAAGACAGATCTTGGGAAAAAATAATGCAAAAGGCGAATATGAGAAAAGCAGTGCCCGCTTGTCTGTATTTCAGTTCATTAAGTTGCAGTCAGGTCAAAAAATATTCCAATAAGCGATATGTAAAAAAAAAAGAAGCAGATAAAGTCAATATTAGCCATATTACACCACTAGTTCTGATTCTGATTAAATATTGAGTTTGATGTTTTTAACAAAATCAAAAGTCTTCGGACCAAAGCAGTTTGAAATTAGTTGTTTTTTTTCCTACAAGCCAAGTGTACAGATGTTCATGGTCTCTGGGTTTTTTGTGGGAATTTAAAACATTTTTTTTTTTTTACCGTTGCAAAAATACAGTGTGATGAATGACATTCTTTAAACCCACTGTGGTCGTCGCAATCCTGCAAACATTTTGAATGAATCTGTTCGAGTAAACATGATATAGAGGAAGGAAATACCTCTTGATTATACAGCACGTTGATTCCCTGCTGATTCCCTGCAGTTGGACCATACAGGACATTTTATAAGAATGTTTGTTGTATCTTAATTATCCATTTTTTTTTTCCCTGAAATGTTGCATCAGTCCTTGCTGTTTGTTTTAGGGTTTAATGGGGCTAAAGCTTTACACTGAGAGCTGGTCATGTGGCGAGTACAGTATGAGTCGTTTTGGAAGCGAACTTCCACTGAGACTTCATTTCCGTTCAGAGGAACTAAGAGCTGTCTGGAAGCAGCTCAAAAATGTGCTCTCTCTCTCCCCGACTCCCTCTCTCTCCTTCCCTCTCTTTATCTCACTGTCTCTTGTACACACACACACACACACAGATGCACATAGACACTTATCTGATACTCAATTTTACTCTTTTCCTAAAAAATTATAGCACTTTTAACAGCATTTTTGTTCATCTCTCCCTCTCTTTTTCTTTCTTTTTCACCCCAGCTCAAGCATGGAGACAATCTGAATTCCTGCAGAACAGAACATATGGATTGATGACATAAAGAATTACTGTAACAATAACAGCACTGACGTTTCTCAAGAAATAGATCCCTGAATGGCCACGTTTTTATCAAACTGTCAAGCAAATTTTAAGAGAACTTTTGAAATTTTGCACACACACACACAATAAAGAAAAATGCAGATTAGGCGTGTTTCCATCCATTGGTTCGGTGTGAATAAACTTGGCTACGCAAAGAGGAGTTTCATCAGAAGTTGGCAGTATAGGCTACATGAAGCATGTAAACACAGAAGAAGAGCTGGAAACAAAACCAGGTGCTTGCCAACTGCCAATAAACATCAAAGATGAAGAAGAAGTAAATGGAACAAAATCATCTATGAGATGTAATCAAAAGAGGTTTTTTGGGATGTTTTTTCTCAGCAGAAGCAGCATCCACTTTTTCTTCATCACTACATTGGAACAAATGTGGAGATGGTGTTTCCATCTTTCCTTTTAAAAAGGAAAAAATTAACTTAAGCCAGTGTAAAAACTTTTGTTGCAAACTTGTGTTGGTTTTTTTAAATTTTGATGTTTCCATCATCCTTTTCTTATTCGTTACTTCAAATTTTAAAAAGACACATTGGAGAGTTAGAGTTCTGTGTTCTTTCCACTGCATCGATGCACTTAAGCCAACTAAGACTGCGATTGTGAAACACTATAGGTTCACTTGTTTAAAGCTAAGCTTTCCGTAAAAAATGTCCAGCCTACTGAACAGTAGAGTTAATGGAAACTCTCATAAACTGTGACCCGAATTGAGCTAAAACTTGAAACAAAACACATGTACCAACTTCGACCGGTTCACTCTGTTCGTACCGAGTTGTGAGTCTTGGCAGTGATGGTGCGGATGGAGTCTGTGTCCCAGATGACCAGGTCGGCGTCGGAGCCCACAGCGATCCGACCCTTACGAGGGTACAGGTTCAGGATCTTAGCTGCGTTGGTGCTGGTGACGGCCACAAACATGTTCTCATCCATCTTACCTGTAGTCTGGGAGGGAAATGAGGGAAACGTATGCATTTGTCAAATAAGGATGACTGTTTAGCAGAGAAAATTTTACCTTTTTTACCTTGTATTGATATGCATTTTACTTTCAGATTCAGATGGATTTGTTATACAGATGTATTTTGCTCTCACTGAATTACATTTATACTAAATTTTTGCTTCTTCCTTATGTTAAATGATTCATTTTATTATCTTGTTGTATGTTAATGATATTAATAACATGGTCAGTTAATGACTGACATCAGATAGAATGAGAATTATATTCAAGAAATCTTATCTTTGTTTTTTTTCCACAAGTTATATGAGAAGAGGCAACATTTTTTAATGCCTGTGGTTTCTGTGTCGTGCTTCTGTCAGGAGGCAATTAACTCAAGGGAAACTAGCTACAAAGGCTGTGTAAAAGAAAATGTGCATACCAGCACCTCAAAAGGTCACATTCAGTCTAAGTTTGGTTAAAGCATGAAAGTTTAAGGAACTTCTCTGAGGAAATGTATTTAATTTAGCTTCCTCAATCCATCCACATTTCACAGGCAGCACCAAAACTTCACAGCTGTGTAAACCTGCATGTTCTGTGTCTGCGAGCAGCACACTGATGCAGCGATAACATGAGGAGGAAGGTGAAAAAAATGAGGGTAGTGTGCTGTATCCCAGGGTGAAGGAGAGGACAGATGTGAAGATAGAAAGGGAAAGGATGAAGGCAGAGACAGTGACAACAAGACAGTGAAAAAAAAACACTCAAGAGAGGAGGGAGAATCGTAGCTGAGGACAGAAATGTCAGGAAAAATAGTGAAAGCCAGATGAAAGCAGCGAGACAAAGAACAGGATTGTCATGACAGAAATTAAGAAAACAAAAATAGTAACTGCAGAGATGAGAGAGATGTAGATTTGACTGCGGAGCGACAAACAACTCTAACTGAGCACCACAGAACAAAGGGTGGAAGTAACTGGTTTAAAACAAAGCTAGCACAAAGAAAAATAATGTTTTTCTTCACGGGGATGGGGGGGAAGGGTTAATGAGCAAGTGAATCGAGCTAAAAATAAAAAGTCTGGAATAAATCTCTCACTTTTTTTCCTTTTGTCCTCCTTTTTTGTAAACTTACCACAGCTTTATCCCAGATGAGGGACATCCTCTCCTCCACTCCGTTGACACCTTCTGGGATTTGGGTGAAGTCATCCTTGCCAATGGCCTTCTGGGACACACTGAAGGTACAGTGAGCGCTGCCAGTCACACTCAGGTCTCCACTGAGGGACAAAAAAACATGAAAAAATAAAGTATTGAGATGGAATAATGTCAGATATTATTTAACTAGATACAATCTTCTTATTTTATAGCCGGTGTAAAAATATTTCTAGCATGGACGTCAGGTGCATAACAGGATACAGCAACAGCTCCTGCAGACTGTCAGCATTTATGACAAGCATTTCTATCCAAGGATCTTTATTAGGCATTGTGCCTGTGTGTGGGACTTATCCTCAACTGATTTTTACATTCTTAACACATAATAATGGTGTGATTCAAGGAAGATTGCCTTCTAATGAGGAAAAGGTTGGAGAGCAAAGGGACCATTTTCAGGAAAGTAGCGTAATTAAATCAGTCAAGCTTTATTTGTTGCTATACAAACATGTTCGGTAACCATGGAGTTGAACATTTTCAGTGTTTGTCTGTATTTTATTAACAAGCAGTATGTGTTTTGGAAGAGCATTTATGAGCATGAGACAAGAAACTTTACCGTTATAATGAACTTTATCCTGCTTTGCCATTCGTTGTGTTATCTTTGCAAACCACAGCAATAACATATGATATAATAATAGCAATTAGTAAATGTAAGTCATCATATGTCTCAGCTAGCTTAGCGGAGGTGTTGGGGAGGGGCTATGTGACGTACCTGGCCAGCAGTGTGTTCAGATAGTCTGGAGTGGTGGGATCAGGGCTGAGAGGGGGCGATGTTACAAAAGAAGCCGCCTTGGCCCAGTTCTTGCTCCAGTAATGCGTGCCATCAGTCCCCAGGCTGGCTGTGATTGGCTCCCCAAACACAACATTTCCTGGAAAAGAAATAACAGCAGAAAATTTGTGCTGAAGTATCCGATGCACAGCGTATCGAATTGATTTATTTCAGTGATTCTTGGCGTTGTCAAAAAACTCAAAGTTGCATCAATCAGGCCTGATTAATTTGTCAGCAGTGTAATCTCACTAAAAGCTTTGGTAATTCATCTGAATGTTGTGAGGAGGGGGACCACACCTAAACTCTGAGAAGCCAAACATCACACTAAGCAAGGTACAAATTTCACTTTGGCTCGGTTGTTCTGGGGTCGAGCTCGCATTTCCGTGCATGATGAGCCAGGGTTTTGAGCACATGTCTCCTCTTGTGTGTCTTTCATGGTCCTTTGCTCTTACACACACCTTCCTGTTCGATATCCTTCCTGGTTTAAATGTAAAAGCTCGGGAACAGATCCAGAGGTGTCCAACCCATTAAGGCCCATAAAGGATGTGCATGACTGCAGGGAAAAATCCTCTCTGAGGTCAGCAGAGAAATCCAAATACACATTTTTCTCTTTTGCTCTGTCCCATATTTCCTTTTAGTTCTCGAAAAATGTGCATTTCACCATCCATCACAGCCCAATAGCCCCTCAGCTCACCTCTCCTCTATCCGAGGACTGTGAGGACTGTGAGAAATGGTCTGTGTGACATTTGAATAACAGATAAGACCTGAATGACAAACCCAAAAATTCCTGAGAATGGTTTCTTTCTTATTATTATTATGTCAAGTTCAGCAAAAGTCTGTGTGTGTGTCAGCAGCTTCAGGAAAGACAGTGAAATCATCTTATAAGGGCATAAGAGCAAAGACACTGGTATGCGCATGTCATGCATCTCAAAAATTAGACAGAAGAAGGCAAACAATGAGCAGGAGTCAAATACCAAAGAAATATGCAGAGTGGAAAAGTGGGCAGCAAAGTAATAAAGAATGAACACCATTTCATTTTAAAAGTGTGTTTCTTGTTTTCTTGCATAGATCTGATTACAGAGAATTCACAAGAATTAAGCTTAACAAGAAAAACATGCAAATGTTGCAGATGAGATGATAAGATGGAATCAAGATTATGTTTTGTCTTATTTTAGAAAGCAACATGTGTTTTACAGACCATTTGGAGATGAGGCAAAGATAACGTTAACTCTGCTATTATTTCACTCTAATACACAATGAACAAATAAACCGCAACATTCACAAAATAAACCGTTCAAAGCCCAGACATGAAACTCACAAATCAGATCATTCTCGAGCCAGACAAAGCATGTCAACCAGAGCTTTTCTGTCAGAGATAAGTTGTGTGTTTTTAATCCAATTTCCAGTTTCTTGCGCTGATGATGCTGCTTTTTCACATGGTGGGAGAAAATCTATTTCCTGCACAGCCTTTATGTTAAAAATCATGTATGAAAAATGCTGTAATTTTATTGCTTGATTGTATAAAAAACCCATCATGTGCCTTGTCAAGCAGCATCACGTCACAAAGAACCACTTTGTTTGTTTATTGAACCTTATGCTTGCTTGACACACACGTAGTTTAAAACACTCAGCAGTACTCCAGTTGAGTCTGAATGCTGATCTTTACCTTTTTTCCGGGCCTGCGAGATGATGTCAGCAGCGCTCTTGCTCATGACCCGGGTCACATACAGAGGACAGTTGGTTTGGCTGGCGATGGTGATGGCACGGAACACCGCCTCCGCCTCCAGCTACAGAAAGGGACGGGACATTGTGGTTGACTTGGAAATGTTTTTCCCATTTGGATTTTCTCAAATAAAACTTCAAGTATCTGAACCACAGCAAATTATGTATTTTTGGTGCAGTATTACTTAAATAATTCATTTTTAACCAAAATGACAAATGGAAGCATATAATTTTAACATCAAAATCTAGTGAGGTTTTGTCCGTTCCGTTGAGTTCTAGTAGCTAAAAGTGCACTAATATGATGAGCAAACAAATGCTAAAATAAACTGAGGTAGGAGGTAAGACAAGAGCACCTCACTTACCCATTTTACTATTGGAAAACTTTAAAATACTAACAGTTGAGTCAATAATATGCAATAAAAGCAGATCAAATTGCATTTTAAAGGGGTTATTACAGTATTATCATTATGCTAATAACTTTATTTTATGTTTTTTAAATTATCAAGCATTATCAAGAATAACTGACAACTTAGATTAATGCAAAAATAAGTTGTCAGTAGAAAGCCACGCATGCGTCCAGATGTGACAGTGGTCTCCAACAGATGTTTTTGTAGCTCGCAAAGTGACGCAAATACTTCAGCTGATCATCGTGTTCCATGAGCTCAAACTGGGTCCAATAACAAATAAATTAAAACCAAACAGGGCACCAGACGCAGATAAAAACACCAATCCAGCTTAATCTCTGCTCAATTAAATTACGTTACAAAGTTTATGATTCTTAAGACTTCATGTGCCTGACGACAGTGTGACACAAGGTGGGGGGGGGGACAGTTTCACTCTGCTGCTCCACAGAGCGGAAAAATCCCAGTCAAACTAAGACAAATTGCTGAGTTACGAGTGTTGCTTTCATTTTTTTGTTGTCTGCCGAAGAAACATTTAGCAGCAACGACTGAGGGACTGAAGAATTTTCACCCAACGCCTCTAATGTCTCTGAAACCACATGTGAGTAACAAGAACAATGTGTGACGACCAGTTCAGGGACGCCATCTCGGACATTGAGAGGGTGTGTGTATGTGGCCATGTGTGCACTGCTGTTTGTGGCAGACTTATGCATGAAATCTGAACTTTATTTAATCAGGATGGTGCCTTGTGATTAGAATCAGATTTTTTCAAGAGAGTCATCCTTTAAACTGAAGGGCCATTGTGTTTAATCATCACAAAGCTAATAATAGCTGAAGGAAAATCATCAAAGAAAGGATAAAAAGGCATTAAAACACATTATATCTCAGTAAATGCTAAGGTTATTTATTCAAACAAATACCTCTTCTGGCCTGCTCAGCACATGTCCCTCTGGTCCGGTGATACCCATCTGCAGCATGCGGGCCTGCTCCTGTTGAACAAACACACAGAAAAATCAGGAAAAAAACTGTTTGGCTCATGGATATTTGCAGGAAAGTTTTTTTGTGTTGGGCAGTTTGAGTTCTTGGGCTGATGTAAAGTTTTGGTCACACTCCAAAATAATATTCTGTTTCTGCTTCTTTGTGCTTGTGTGAGGTATGTTAGCAACGGTTGGCCACACATGGAGGACTGTGGGAAACTACAGCCTGTTGAGGGGCTTTGTATACATGTAGACCCACCTCTCAGATACTCTGGCTGCACTTTTGTGTTGAAGTAGTAAACACAGAGCCGACCCCTGCACTCAGACCTCTGTGATTACCGTATTCTTTCAACCCTGGTTTATTTTCATAATTTGAAAATTTTGACTTTGGGTCCCGTAGACTTTGCCATAATACAGATGCAGTGAAAGTGGATACCAACAAAAGTATGTGGATCAGGCCAAGCAGAGCAATTAAGCTAAAGTTTAATCATAACCACGACTTTTAACAGTGATTTAATAAAAAATATCTTTGATTTTGATTAATTGCAGCACAGAATTTAGCTCCCGGAGTTAGCTGCTGTAGCACATGGACGTTATGCTGTAACGACTGCTACATTTTCAGTGTGGTTTTTGTTCACATAATTAACTATTATCCCTTGGATTGTGCTAACTTCGTCAGCATAGATCATCTCTGAGACTGATCAAAGTAGCACAGAAATTAGCTCACTGTGTTAGCCACTGTATCTGACTTCATAGAGATCTAATTTAGAGACAGAAGGAATTGCTTACATGTGTGAAGCTGTGGGATGATGTTGAAAACAAAAAAGCAATGACTCCGTATCCAGTGGAACAGTGTGTTTTACCTTACAGGCTACTGATGGTCGCTGTATTTACTCCAATCAAAACTCACCCTAATAATTAAAATCAAAGGGAGTCTGAAGAAAAGAGGAGAGGCAGAAAGAAGACCATCCCACGAGACAACTGGCAACATAATAATCTGGTGGTGCTTCTGTGGTCTTTGCTCTCCAAAGCTTTCTGATGAGGAAGTCTTTGCTGATAGGAGTGGGACCAGTTGATGACAGACTTGACAAATCTTGTCCCTTGATAAGAGTGATCCCAGCTGTGTAACTACAAGCAGCTCTAACCATCATTGCAGTGCTGGAGGTTTTTCAACTGTTCATAGTGTTTTTTACACTGATATATGCAGGGTTGTATGTTTGTGCACTGACATAATTTTCTTTTTAAAAGAATCAGTAAATGAATATTTGTTATTTCTGAAGATTTCTTGGAAGGTCGCTACCTCAGCTAATCAACTGGGTACATTTCTGTTACTTTTAGGTTGGACTGGTCTGGTGCTGCTTGGCCTCTTTACCTGACTACATGTTTTCAAAATCTTTACATTGCTAATAAATGAAAAATCAAAAAAAGTAATAATTTTCTTTAATATGTTCTAGATGTAAACATGTTTTTAAAGACACACAAATTCACAAATCAATCTAAACTCTCAGAAACAGTGAAAGGACATTAAAGTTAAAATCAGTTTTCCTCAGGCAAACACCAAGTGGTCACAAGAGGGACTGCAGCCGTGGGCAGCTGGTCCTTGGTGGATGTCACCTGGTTACAGCACTAACAACGTTCATCACATGGAGATCCAATCGAGGCATCTCTGTCTCAGGAGCTCCAGAGTAAAGTCAGGTCATGACATAATTTGGGATTTCAGACATTTTTGGTCTTAAAGCTGATGGAAATCAGACTCCCTCAAAGTCTTAGTTTAAGACCGGATAGGAGAGCTGGGATTTGCGATGAATCAGACCCTATACACACACACACACACCCAGTGACAGAATCCAGGCATGGTCCGAAGCTCTGACTAATACCAGCCCTTTCATTTCACCAACTATTACAGCTCATTCACTTTCATTTGTCCACAGCGCAGCACAGCCCTGTGTGTGCTACACCCACACATTACTGTCCTACAGGAAACCCATTCTCGCTCTCATCAGTGACAGTGTGTTTAGTCTGCAGGTAGTGGAGATGCACTGCGATAAGGCTCGACTAGAAATGTGAACTGGAGTAAACTAAACCGAAATAAATCACACTGAACTAAAACAGATCACAAAGTAAGACACGAGATGAGTAACTAAAGAGAGAGGGCCGTAAAGAATGTGAGGCAGGATGGAAACAGAGAAGAAGAAGAAGAAGAAGAAGAAGAAGAAGAAAATGTTCAAGAGCTGTTTCTGTCAGTTTATTTATCTGGATTCTTACCTCAGCGATGATTTCGCCATTTTCAGCATGGACCTGAGCGATGCCTCCTCTCTCAGCCAGGAAGGTAAAGATCTCATAAAGCTGAAGGAGGAAGACACAGAAACGGTGAAATTACAGTGGCACCGCTGCTTTTTATATTTTAAAATCCTCGCTGGCTGTTTACACAAGAATCAGACACTCCTTTTTATCCTAGGGGTCACCCTCAAGCCACAATTTAAATTAAGGGCCACGGGATTACATGATGTCTACCGCGACACACTGCAATTATTGTGTGTGGTCTCCAGAAACGGTTAAAGTCGTGGGATGAGCTGCAGTTGCTGTTAGGTTGCTGCGCCACGGTTTCTTAGCGAGATGCATGACATCAGTTTTTCAAGCTGGACTATTTCAGTTGCCTCATGTGCTCCTCTGACCGACGGAATTATCTACAGCTGCATGAGAAACACGAAGAGCGCTGCCTCGCACCATCTGGACTTTGTTTTTCTACGTTTACCAGCTAGACTTACAGTCTGAACTCACATTATACATCACAGGCTGTGTGTTACATAAGGACAGAGTGTTACGGGGGGGAGAAGAGATTAATGGATTTCTGAAACTTCACGTTAACTTGATAATTTTGTGTATAATAGTGCCACTTTAAAGCAATGATTTAGAGCCAGGTTATCGTCAAATTTAATGCTTTAGCTATTCAGTATCTAAGCAACTGAGCAGTGATTGATTATTTTGACTGATCGATTGCTTAAAATAGAATTATGAGATTATAATTAGACATTAAGTGAAACTGAGATAATGCAGCTCCATGTTTGGGAGACTACAGCCACAGAAGACAGACTGCACATAAACACGTGTTGTATGTGTTGATTTAACCTTTAAAGACCGAAAGCAATTTGACTGTCAAGACTTATTTCGGTTTTTCCTAACAAAATCTAGCAATCAGCATTAACATCATTTGATTCAGGAGAATCTTAAGCTGCAGCCTTGTCCATTTTAAAGCCCCAATTTTACATTTGCTTTGCTTGAGAATGGATGAATTTAACTCAATCCCTCATCCTAAACAAGTTATCACGACACGGCCATTTATTTTGACATCATTCAAGACAAACAAGACATATGTGAGACCACTGAAAAGCTGAGGAGCTCCAGTTAAAGAACGTGGATTAGACATTAAAAATGAAAGTAGTTTAAGCTGTTTAGGTCCTTGAGGGTTAAAATCCAAATGCCTCCATGCTTCCATCAATTCAGTACAGCCCTATTAAAAACAGACATGAAGAAATGTGAAACCTTTATCGTGCATTAAGTTGAATTTATTGTACCTCACTGTTGCTCATCTGGTAGTAATCCTTATAAGCCATGTAGACCTGGAAAGAGTTCACACCTGAAATAAAGGAATACGGCATAAAGAGGGAAGCATTTTTATTGTTGTATTTAGCTTTTTAGCTTTATTTTCATGCTTTATTAAATTAAAAGTGTCAACATGGAAAAATGCAGACATTCAGATGTGACGTTGCACCATCAAAGCCCACCTTTCTCCTTAATAAGAGCATCCACTTCCTGCTTTATGCTGTCGTTCCAGTGGGTGATGTCCACGTGGAGGGAGTAGTCGCAGCAGGCCTTCTCGTCAGCCCACTGCCTCCACTGGTCGTAGGCCTCCATCAGGCTGCTGCCGGGCTCTGGGATCACATGGTCCACTGGAGGAGGAGGAGAGAGCGACAGAGCGATGAAGGGAGCATGAAAGAGGAAAAGAGAGTTCATGGAGAAGTGACTGGGTGGGTGTGAAGGCCCAGGGACTGACAGCGTGATGTCAGGATTTGTCTGCTGGTGTTTCTACTTTCCGTCTCACATAATCAGCTGTCTGTCTGAGTTCCTGCGGTCATCAGCCAGCAGCGAACAACCTTGTCACACTCGATGTCACATTAAGTTTTAAACATCTTCGTCAGGGTGCTGTTGTCCTCGATAAATTTAGGTGCCACTTCAACTTTGGAAAAGTCTATTCTAATATTGTAATCAGTGCCTATGGAGAGTTTAATGCACACAACTTATGGAATTTCTTGTGTTATGAAATTTTAGAGAATCTTTAACAATAACTAAAGTGTAAAAATATGAATTTGTAAGAAAGATTTTGTAATTATTTTAGCAAGAAGAAGCCTATAAATCCCTTCGGCTGAAGAAGAGTATTAAAAATAGAAAAAAATGAGTTCTTTTGTTGAAAATGATAAATACCTTTCTAAAAATGGATAAACAAACACCGGCTTGATTGATACTTCCTTGAGTAAATAATAATAATAATAATAAAAAAGCCATAATTCATTAAAATGTAAAAAAAGAGAGATAAAAGCAGCCCAACATCATTTTGTTTGATTTTCTCTGAAGGGCACAAACAAATCAAAACATGACACTTGATTTCAGGAAAATAAATAAAAACTGAGATCCCTTTTCTTGCAAATGATAAAGAACATCTGCAAAAACTCTGGTGACTTCAAGCTGGTAAAGATCCAAAAGAAAGTCTTTTTTTTTTTGATATCATCATATTAATCAGTAACATTACAAATAAAGCAAAATAAATGGTTTCAGATGTGCACATATGCATGATTAACTGTGTTTATCCAAAAACAGAAAGTAAATAAATGCCTTTGTGCAGGCCACTGAGGTGAATATTCATCTTCTGTGTCTGTTTTCATTGAAATTATTCATTGACGGTAAATCCTGATAGTACACAACCGTATCACAGAGCACAAAATACCCCGTTCCATCTTACTTTGCTGCTAAACAAAAGGCTGCCTGCTGGCTCACCACCTGACTGGCTTCTTTATCTCATTAAGGATGACCTAATCTGCTTATCTGGTCTTTGCATGTTAATAGGATGAGGCTGGAAATGCCACTCACAAAAAGAAAAAAAAAAAGCCCAAACTGTTGTTTACTATGTCAGCCATCTGAATCACTTGTTTGTTCACCAGCACACGAACAACAACATCATCTGTGGTCGTATAAAAGTCTGCAAGATGCACAAAAACAAACCACAGTACACGTTTTCACTCAATCTCACACATCGCCCAACAGAATATAATCCCTCCATGAATGGGGCCAATGAGGAGAGCTTAGTACAGTAACACGCCTGTTTGTGAGAGTGTCTGTTTGAACACAAAAGCCACAGTGGCAGCAGAGAAGCATCCAGCTCAAAAGAAGTTAATGGTATTAATGAGACTGTGGTGCTGACCAGCTGTTGGCTGTGATAGTGTCTCTTAGCTACGTACAAACCCACACTGCACACAGACGAGCATGCAGACAGACACTGGTGTTGTGTTACCGTGGGAGCGGTGTTTCTCTCTGACCCCCTCCCCATCCCATCCCTGACTTCCCGATCCCACCCCCTTAGACTAAGTCTTTTGTATGCTTCTCTTCTGGAGAGCTGCCCAAAAAACAGACCCAAACCGCCTCCCAACCCTTTTCTCTTGTCCTCTGTTGGGGTCCCTGCCCTCCTTCCCCTCATTTCCTCCCTCTTTTTTTAGCCTCATTCTCTGTCTGAAACTCGGCTTCACTGTGTGGTTGACCTTCCTTACAGCCCTTACCCATCATAGTCGTGCCCCCAGCGAGAGCAGCCTTGGATCCCTGGGCGAAGTCATCCACGGTCGTGGTTCCGCGGTACGGCATCTGGAAGTGGGTGTGGATGTCGATGCCACCAGGGATCACCATCTTCCCATTGGCCTCGATGGTCTTCACCCCACCAGGCACGATCAGGTTGTCGCCGATCTGCCTGTCGACGTTAAGATAGCAGATAATTGTGAGGGCCTGCTGTTACTTGTGTTAGAGAATACCAATGTGAATCAATATGTCATCAATATGAATCTGATTTGGGTGATGTATGTACATTTAAACTAAAATAAGATATTTTATGTAAAGTAAGATGAAAAAGAAGATGTTCCAGCAAGAAATCTCCGAACATGGAAGTGCAGAAGTTGGCTGATTGTGCAAGTACATTTCCAGGGATTCTTACAGTCTAAGCTCCTTCTAACACATTTAAAGTGTTTTACTTTGAACTGACCCCAAAACAAAGCCTGCCATGCTTGAAGCAGCACAGTGTCACCATGTCAACACATCAACATTAACCCAGTTAAAAAAAATCCTGTTATTCGGCTTTATAGAGGACACCAGCCAGACAGACAGAGAGGCAGGCAGACATGCAGGCAGGCGGTTTCTCTGTGAGCTTGCCAGCAGCCCCATGGTCCAGCAGGCATCTGGGTGATTATTATGCAACACCAGGCTTTTTGTGGGTGCCTCTCCCTGCGCTGCCTCACTAAGGGGCAGAGTGGACAAAGAGCCTATAACTAGAAAATCAAGTAGGAAGTGAAAAGGGGGGGAAAGAGAGTGATAGAGAAGACAGGCTGATTCAGGGAGACACAGAGGAATTTGCCCAAACTGCCCTCGTCTGGTCTGCTCCGGTGACTATTGACTATTGTGATCCAACCTTTTTTTTGACCTGACTTAAGGTGGGACAGAGAGGAACCCGAGAAACAAGGTTTTTGGTTCAGGTCCGCCATAATCAGGCAGTTTGTGCTCATGCATCTATTCTCTTAAACCTCCATAATATTCTGAAGGGAGACTTAATTAGACTGCTATTTTTACTTTGGGTTCATTTAGACAATAATAGCAAAACATGCACTCAACTTAAAGCTTTACTGTATCGCTGAGAGTGATGTGACCAATTCTACCTACGAGTGTCACCTGTCTAAAGTAAAAAAAAATAATTTTACTGTCGTCTTTCCCTCATTTTCACATTCTAATCATATTTAAACACATTGATACACTGATAATAAATATGATTTTGAAAGGGAACATGTGACCTCATTAAAATTTGCCAATGTAGGTATTTTTCTGAGGTATTATTATATTGTATTTTAAGGTATTATAAGGTATTATTCTAATATTACTTAAGACTTAACTGCACACAGTTGGGGTTTCTGTGTTAATCTCTGTTAAGCTGAAGTTTTTAGAAAGCTGTAGGCTGCTGCTGCTTGCATAGATTGATGTCACTCATGCAGATGTTGCACATCTCTACAAGTCAGAACAGACAAAACTGAGTTGGCCAATTGTATGATGGATGACTGAGATGTCCTAGTTTACATTTTACACAAATGTCAAGAAGAAATGTGTATTTTAAATCCTGCAACAGCGATCTACTCTCTCACAAGAAAAATGCTGTTCATTATAAGGGGGGAGGCAAAGGCTGAGATACAAACAACTTGACTAAAGGACAACAAATGGATGATGAGGCTGAGTAGCAGAGGAGAGATGAAAGCAAATGGGAGTGAAAAGCGGAGCAGAAAAGAGGACAGTGGAGGACTTACTTAATGAGGCCATCCTCCATGTAGATATCGGCATGGAAGGACTGGTCATCATTCACGATCCTCCCGCCTTTGATCAGAAGCCTGTCGCTCTGCAGAGAAAAAGGGGATGGGAAGGGAGGAGGGACAAGAAGAGGGGAAGACAGAAACACTGAGAATCAATGCATTTTTCCTCACAACAAAGACCCAGTTTGGCTCGAAAGATTTCGGAGAAAGGCTTCCTATGTCGGATCCTTTCTGTTCTATATTTAGATTCGGTCAGTGTTTTTCGGTTTCTTCTTGGTCAGAACTTTTTTTCTTTTCATTCAGCGGCAACAAAATTAAACAACGTTTCATTCATTTTTTCATTCTTGGCTACAAAGAGACAGGCCATGTTTGTCAGTCTTGTCCCATGTAAACACACCACATCGAGTTTGGCTGTGGACCACCCCATGGATCTGCCCGCCCAGCTCTCCCTGTGGTCTTCTGCAGAAAAAGTAGTTTTCTTCCCCCTTCAAGCGATCCGCTCTTACATCGCCATTATTTTGATATTTTTGTAGAACGAATCATCCCAAAAAACTTGTACTAGCTTCTTCAACATACACGATCCCAAAAATTTTCCCTTTTTACCATATGTTTTACTTTTGCTCTTTGTAATTTACATGTATTTGTCATACATGTGTCATTTTTTGGACTTTTTTCATAGGTGTGGCACTTTATTGGTCAATCCATTTTAGACTAGAAGAGTCCACTCAGAAGAAAGTTTTAGCCTCTTTAGCTGATTGCTGGAAATGACATGTGCTGCTCTGTGGGTGAGTCAGCTTTGCACCAAAGAACAGATCATTCAGTAAAGGTTTTCCAAACATTGTAACCACAGGAGATCCTTAAACTGACAATCATAAATGTGAACAAGGACTCTTCCAGTCATGCTTTATGGGCTCTGTCCCTAACTAAAAGAATCAGGCTGATTGGTTCAGTAGTGAACACAATCACACACAAAGAAAATGTGATCATGATCTCCTTCGTCCATATTTCCTGTTCCTGCAGCTCTCAGCCAAAAACTGTCTATTGCATCAGTGCTACAAGGATGTGACTCCTTTGGTGTATTGTTTTTCTGCTCTGTGGTCAGTTTACTCATTGCAAGATTACTGGTGCACAAAGTGATGCATGTGATCATATTAACTGTCACTGTCACTTTGGTGACAGTTGCAGTTGCATCCGTCTTGCAGCTTGCAAAGAAAAATGAACAAATACTGACTGATTCAATGTGGGTGTGGCAGTTTGAAAAAGCAGCATCTTGAAAGTATTCATGAAGACAGACAGACAGTGCAGCTCTCACTGCATGTTCCCCTGCAGTAAAAGGACTTGGACCAGTCACAGCGATAACATTTGGAAAGCTGACAGTTTTGCTGTTGGAGGCAGAAACTGGAGCTGCTTTAAAGGACTGATCATGGATTAACATCTTTACCACATTCATCCTGATTTTGTTATGCAACGACCATAACTGTGGATATTATTTTCTTAGCGTAATCCATTCATCCCACAGCCCACATGCAACTGTCAATACTGATTATTGATTAGTCCACGAGGCAGGATATTATTAAATCTGCATGAGAGAATACGCCATGTGCAGTGGAATCAAACTACAAAGCATCATCACATCTGAAAAACCGTTCAGCCTCGTATCTCGTAATGTGGTCTGATCTGGGCGTTGCCATGACGCCACACAGTCAGACATCATATCTGCTGCTGCCGCCGCTGCACTATGGACCGAGTCTAGCAGGCCATTGCCATGGCGACGGGTTGACTGCAGGGAGACAGAACAGAGAGATGGAAAGACTGAGTGCCCAGTTCTGCTGACTTGTTGGACGGCCAGTTTAATGAACATCTGGCTGTTAGACTGGATGGAGGGACACATGTACAGAGAGGAGCTATTAGTGCACTGCTTTATAATTGAATGGTCACATGTAGATAATTTAAAACAATAAGTCAGTAAAGCTAAGGGTCTTAAAATAAAATAATTTGTTAAAGAATCAAATAATCGACCAACAGGATATTATTCTGTAATTTTTTAATGATGGATTCACTATTCATATTCATTTTTAAACAGATGTGCTCAAATTTTAGTCTTCACTATCTTACAGAAAACTGGATTGACTCTCTTTGGGTTCTGAGGTCTCTCTTATACGCCAAAATAAGCTATCTGAAGACATCAGCATGTGAAATTATGCTTGGCATTTTTCACAGTTTTTTTGGTAGACTGGCATGCCAGACAAAATCACCATTCACTTTGGTTTGGTACCCCCTTAGTTTGCTGTCAGTTTCCAAGGGGTGTTTTCAGTGGCTGCTGGTCAAAATGTTTCTGAGTGCAGCTGGATAGACCTTTTAGCAATCAGAGCAACGAGCCATGCAACGTAACACAGAACACTTTTTTAATGTATGTTAGGGCATTGCCTGGTTTGATCTAAAGCAGGGAAATGGCGGCCTGGTCACAAAGATCATAGGCAAAAGAATCTTGGTCCACATTTCATCAGCACTGCATAGAAACAGTTTGATCTCAGTTTTGTGAACCTGTTGTGTTGCACTGGTAAAACTAATCACTTCATAGAAACATGTGAGGTGACTTTCCAAATCTTAACTAGTAATGCTCTTCTCTCTGTCACAATATAAAACTAAATCTAAATAGTAAATAAACAGTTGTGACTGACCTTGCATGAGTACAGAATGAGCTCTGCAGATTTGTCCGATTCCCAGACTAGCTGACAGATATTAATTTGTCATATTTAACCATTACTTTGACCAATTGATCCTAAATAAGTAATGTACAGCTTAACTTTTGCTGATTTCAGCCTCTTACATTTGATTCTTTGTGAGGGTAAAAAAAACAGTTCAGTAAGAGCAAAACAATCCACACATCTTTTAGGAAAAAACAACTGTGTCACCTCCAGGACAGAACTAGTCTCTTTGGAAATGTTTTAAACTGGGCTGCATCCCAAAAGCCTGTAGCTCAATAAAACATTCACCCTATATGAAATGACAGGGCTGACTTAGCCCTGCTAAGAGGGACAGACTTCCATATTTTCTCATCAGCCTATGTGTGCAGTGATTTACACCCCTGGCTGGGGACCGAGTGTTTCATCACTATAATGAACTGCAGCCTCTCCTTCACACATCCGACCAAAAAAAAAAAGGAAAAAGCATAATAAGGTTTTGTATGTTTCTAGAATGATACAAGCTCAAAAAACCGGTGAGCTCATAAACACACGTAATGTGTGTATTCTTGTGTGGTTGTGTTTGTGTGTATGTGATGGTGATGGAGTAGTGTGAAACCGAACCCAAAGCCTTCCCAAAGTAACCACACCCTGAAGCAACACATTACAACACACAGCCATCGGCAGCTGGAACGCAGCAGCAGCAAAGATCACGGTGATGAAAATGCTGCGCTGAAACTTTTGCTCATTAACTCAAAGATAATTTTTTCCTGATCTGATTTCAAGATTAAATACAAAGTGCTTACTTATAGCTGTATTTAATCTATTTTTATGGAAATACTAAGTCTAGATTCTAAGTCTAATGTGAATAAACCCCTAAAATCACTAAACTATCAGCATAAATGATACTTTGATGGTCTGAATTCATTAACTGTTTCCGGCTTTTCCTTCTTTTTCAATATTTGTGCAAGAAATCATGATCTATGGCAGAAACCAACAATCTTTTTCATAATAAATTCATCTATTTTATTTTTCTCAATCAATCACTTAGAGATTGGTCTAAATGGCATGTTTTTTTCTAAAAAACAGCTTTAAAAAGAAATTATGTCTAATTTGC
>JAPZDV010000006.1:16932601-16946226 GCA_029814665.1 Acanthurus lineatus
AAAAAAAAAAAAAAAACGCGCAAGCCTCGACTCATGATGTGGTAGCATAAGCTTATATACGATCACGATCCGTCGGGCCGGAGCTGCGAAACGGCAGCGAAACACTAAGCAGTGATTTGCAACAGCGGGCATCAAAGTTCCCACACCCACTGAGGCATAAATAATTGTTTTTACTCACTGTGATTTTGGGGATGTTCTTTTTTCCTTGATAAGACATTTTCCGTCCGGTTCCACCTTCAAAATCAGGCTTTTGAAAAACGGTATTCCCTCTGTACGGATGCTGCAGCGGCCCTCGCCTGGATGGGAGCTTCAGGGAATGGTCGCCCCTCTGTCAGTGCGATGTAAAGTGCCTCGCAGAGTGCTACAGGAGCGTCTGTGGTTCAGCCACCCGGCCCCTCCCTCAATAGGCTCCATTGGAAATTAGAGATGTCACAATCTTTCCACCAGAGGGCGGAGTTGAACAGTCTGCAGCCAGCATCCAGTTTTCTGTTGTCAGGCTGATTGTTTGACATTTTTTTTGTCTCCCACATCTCTGGATACAATAATAAATAACTTGTTTTTACCCTATCAGAGATTTTTCTTGCTTCCCCTCAAAAAATATCTGGGTTATAATTCATCAGTTTGTTGCATATTCTGTAGGCTGTGGGTGTCTATGTATCACTGTCACTGGGGTTAATTGATCAGAGCACAGGCCGGGAATGACTGATTGAGTTGAAGAGTGTGTGTGACACTATACAGCCAGTAGGAAGAAGCAAAACGACCGCTCCACAATCCTCTAAAGACATAAATTACCATAATTATTTGTGTTTTTGTCATCCTCATCACAACCAATCAGATGCTGAAATTATTTGACAACTTCAACATCATTTTGCATCAATTCGCTGTACAGGTAGCCACTAAAAGCGCTACTTTAAAAATGAGCAGATTGTTCAAACAAGGGAGGACTGTATATGCAGACTTATGTTTTTAAAGGAATTCTGATTTTGTTAAAAGTTTAAATGAAAAAACAACTTTTTATAAGGTTAGATTTTAAATAAAAATATGTTCAGATGTCTTAAAATATGTTTAGATTAGACATACAGAGACATACACAATAGGATCACATTTTATGTTTAAAAAGAGATTACACAAATATTAATCGATATCAAACATGAAAACATTTTACTCAAAAAAAGGTTACAGGTGTAAAGCTTCACCAGTTAATATCTCTTCATTTTGACATTTTGTTTTTTTGAAAGCAGAGGAGGGGCAAAATGGTGTAGCAGCTGTCAAAGAGCCTGCCCACCACATTACACACCCCACATGTTTACTCACCATGACACAGACACACACACACACACACACACACACACACCCTCTCTCTCTCCCTCTCTCTGCATGCCCCCCTCCCAGCCATGTGTCTCTTTTGTCTGGTCCTAAAGTGCACCCCCCCCCTTCACTCCACCAGTCGTTTCCTCCACCACTCCCCTTCTCAACACTAATGCACCCATAATGAAGAGTGTGTGTGTGCTTGTGTGAGTGTGCATGGACAATCAACTCTCATTAATCATTTTCAAGAAGATTCAGAGTGTAATGTTTGAAGTTGTTATAAAAAAATACGTCATCTCTCTTTATAGCTGCATTTTAGCACATTTCTGTGCAAGTTATATTGCAAAATTGTTGCTGATGCAAATGTTTTATGAATCAAAACAGCTAAAATCTCTCAAATACAAATTAAATTCCTCCTTTCTATTCTTTTACTTTGCAGAATTATGAAACTGTTATATATCTGCATAATCTAGGTGCAAAGCCTCAAAGAGAATTAAAAATGAGTAACTTTACTTTTTTTTTTTACATTTTATGACATCAAACATCTCTTTGTGTATATGTGTATATACATGTGTGTTCCCACTTCCTAGACTAACTTGGTTTAATGTAATTAAGTCAGTAATATAAAGTCATAAAAAATTATCTTTTCTGTCCACTTATTTCAAAACATCTCATCTTTTCACACATTAAAATGCTGTATCTCCTTTTAAACTTTTTTTACAATCATGAATTTTATATACTGGAAGAAAATAAGCTATGAAATTTTATATATTTCTTCATATCAATCAGAAGCCACTGGTTGTTTTCCTCCTGCCTTTGGCTACAAGAGGACACGGTGCCTGCATGCTGACATGTCCTTTCATGGCAGTGAGTCAGTAAGGCATTACCTCAGCATTCCCTGGCCTTGGAGAATGCATCAACACACACACACACACTTCAAGTTTGCAGGCTTGCTACCTCTGCAGACTGCATTAAGTAGCTGACACTGACAGACAGACAGGACTCAGACAGATCGAGGATGCAGAAAAGACTTTGTCAGGTCATCAAAGCTACACCGACATACTGAGCACCGTGGTGGACCAAACTGGAAGAGAGAACTGTTCACTTTAACTCCCAGCAATCACATTAAATGACATCATCAATCTTTAGACATTAGCACGGTCATATTTACTAGCTTGACTAATGTGTCATCCCTTTGTACTAAATGATACCAGACCCTTTAGGAAGGCACAAGATCCAATGGTTGGTAAACTGACCATTATGTGAAAAATTGGTGGAGTACTCCTTCAATTTCTGGGCTTTTTGCTCTATTTTTCTTTTAGTATCTTTTATCAGGGTTTTAAGAAAATATTTAACCTTTTATAGTTTTAGTAAAAACCCTGACCGAGGCCTTAATCATACTTTTTGCTAATATAAATAGGTGGATGTTTGCATGTAGATAAGCTTAAATGTGCATATGTGGGCGTGTGTGTCTTCTGTATTTGCACCCTTTCAGTCTGACTTCCATCATGCAGGATAACAAAGGGGGGGAGGTCTTCTCCAAACCAGCTCCCCTGGACATCTGGCTGATCACTGTTCGTTCTTCACTCAATTACAGCAGCTGATTACCTCACCAGACATGAAGAAACCAGTAAAATCTATAATCATGATCATTACTGCTTACTTTTACTAACAGCATCAACTCAAGCATGTTTATTAACCATATTACTTTACCAACAGCAATAAAATAACCACATGAGAACCTTAACAACTGAAAAACTGATGCATCTGATTTTCAGGCAGATTTTCCACGTGTCATTAGTTGCATGAAAATATTCATTATGAGCCTGACTACCACCCAGACTGTGCATGATAATGACAGAAGAGTGAACGTGTCCTTACTCAGTTGTCAGTCTGATGTCCTCAAACAGTTTCCAAACAAAGCAAAAAACACACACACAGCTTGAACTCTCTGTCTGATCATTTCTGCTGAATCATCTGGTCCCTCAGGAGGTGCAATATTGCAGTTCAGTATTCAGCCACATGGGGGAAAATGGGCTGCTTGCCATGCTGAAGACATCTACTGTGCATAAATGCTTCAAGCAGAGACATAAATATGGAAGTAAGAGTATTAAAGGCTGGATGCAGGTTTGTTTGAATTCAGGAGAGAGAAACTAACTTTGTTGTTAGGATGGGGAATTAAATACGTAAGAGTGCGTGCAACAACCAAGTCTAAAACTGTCTGTCTTCATGCTGTGAATCAATAACAGCACAAGAATTGCTGAGGCGTAAATGATTAGGACAAACAGTTCAAACAAAACAGTCAAATTTAATAACTTTTAAACTCTGTGGCTGCAGTCAGTCCCCTGGCATTTGACTCACGACAGCTCTGTAACTCTTTTCTTCTCTGCTGAGTCCTTGATTAAGCAATGCTCAGAGATAATAAAAAGAGATCTGCCACCAAAGAAGAAAGAACAGCAGACAGTCTTTACTTGTTTATTTATGTGACAAGACTTGAAATACGCAGGTCTTAAAATGTAGAAACAATGAACAGATCAATACAGTACAAGCGAGAATATTGAAAAACTCACAAAAGCTGGTACTTTTCTAATTAATCTTCTTTTGTCCTTAATTTAGACACAATGGATTCTGCTCACACAATCACAAAAGCTCAAATCAGCAGTGCAGGTTTTGCAGTTTTCAGGGAAAATGTGGTTTTTCAAAGACACTGAAAAAGAAAGATGTTGCAGCACCTAACATGCTGTTTTCTATAAAAAGAAATAAAAAGTGCAAACACCTCACAACTTTACCACAGTAAAGAAAAACTGTATTTTTCTGATTACCCTCATCTTTAAATATATGACACTGCATTGTCATTAGCAGTCTTTCAAGTGATACAAACCATGCAGAGTCATTCTGAACATGATTATTACAGCAAACACATCTGCTGCTGATCTCAGACCAGAGCTGACGTCAGGCTGGTGATAAGTTTATGCATCTGAGCAGACAATTAAATTTTATTAGATTCTATTTGACTGTAATCTATTACATATTGTATTACATCAGACCATTCTAAAAGATGAACTCTTTCCTCTTCCTTTTAAAAGTCAATTCAGCCAATTCACGCTTTACAAGAGTATGCGTTTGGCCAATCTGTGGCCAGCTCTGCAATGATTAGCTAGTAATCATCTTCACTTTGTCTGATGGTGTCTTTCCTTTCTGAGTCATAATTGCAAGTGTGTGGGAAGAGTTGCCAGACCCAGAGATGAATCATCATTTTTGGACTTAGAATGATCTCAGTTTTGCATTAGAAGACTCAACTTTCCTGCTCAAAACAAGTGTTATTTGCAGATGTAGTCAATATTTATTGTGTCTGCTTGGTAACACAGAGATTTTATCTGCATAGTCGTCCTTTTTGTACCTTTTTTTTGCTCACATGTTAGGAGTCAGACACCAATAAAACTCAACTTTTTTCAATATAAGAAGTGGTTTAGTGTGAATCTCTCTGTGGTGTCACATGTACATATGACAGCAATAAAAACCTCATCTCAGTTACTGACCTCTAGCAACAATAGGCCCAGTGTTCTAATTGCATTTTAACATGTCACATTAGGAATAATGGAGATGTAAGTAATAAAATAAACAGAAGCTGATTCTAGCCTCTTAGGTTTCAGGATCCTGCTACTGTTCTTGCTGGCTGCCACACTGTCACTGGGACACTGCCATTTTTAATTTTTAATGTTACTGGAAACACCTTTGCTTTGTCTGCTATAACAAGAAATAATGTCCCCTGTTGAGAAGGTCTATGCAGTATATAGTTTTCAAAAAGTTTTTCGAGAACTTTGAGTGTCATGGCACAGCATGTTAAAAATGCTGAAATCCACCTCTTTACGAAACCTTTCAACTCTTTTGAGACTAAACTTTACTTCGAATCATGCAGCTTTAGCAGCTGAGCACTTTGTGGTCAGTGCAGCCTAATTTCCTCATTTAAATTAGCCCTTTTTCTTTATGAACTTTATCTGTATTCATGTATCTCCTAAATTATTTGTTACAGAAGTAACTTGGTTTAGAGTGCATTTTTAGCAGCACAAGACACTATTGAATGATTATAGAAATATTATAGGAATATTATAGGAATATGACAAGCAGAAGTGTGTCTACATGATCCTTTTGCTCTTCTGTAAATACATGTTATTACTTGACATTTTAATTATGAAGAAGACACAGTTATACAGATATTTATGCTGAAATATAGTATATAGTTAATATTTAACATATACATATAAGTTAAAGAATATTAGAGATCCAAGACAAAACTGACAAAAGGGGCAGGACTGACAGAAAAAGTTGGAATTAATTGATTGGCTACTTCAGAACCATGGACAGCACCATGGATTTATCAATACACAACACAGTTGGGTCACCAACCACTCAGCCATGGTAAGCTATCCCAGAAGACCCACCATGAACACATCCAGCCCCTGAAAACACCTCAATGACAATGCTAAAAGAGGTTTGCAACCTTTTACTCAAAATTAAGGCAGTCAAAACATTACAAATTCTCTTTTGGTTTTATCCAGTATATCAACAAAAACAATAAATTACAGCCAAAGTGACTCTGGAGTTCAACCAGCACCTCTCTTACAACAAAAAAAGAGAATAAAAACCTTCATTAAGTTAGATTTGTTAAGTTTGATCTGAAGAGTTGTATTACATTACCTAATATGGCGGACACATTTGTTAAGTTGAAATAGTTTAGTTTCGGTTTTATTGTCCTACCATTTGAGATTTACTCTACTGCTTCCTGAGGGCTGTACCACTGCTGATTCACTGGGAATCCCACTGGTTTCAAATTTTCAGACTTCTGTCTTCAGTCAGTAGCTTAATGCAAGTAGCTTAATTGCTTGAATGTGTACCTACTGTGTCAGCTCATGTAAGTGTTATTCACAGGCCAGGTGTCTGCACAAGCTTGATTGGATTTCTTCAGCAGACGGTTGTACCAGGTGTTTCTGAGCTGTTCTGACTGAGATAGAGACACTACAAAAGTTAGATTGTATTGAATGCAAGAGCTGCGAGTTCTGCAGGTTTTAAAGAAAGGAAAAATGATCATATTTCTTAGCTGCATTTGATGTGTCTTGCATTTGCCTCTTATACTATGCATGAACACACTGTAGCAACAAATCTTCTAGGGACCGTTTCACTGGCTTGCATTTATGCTTGTTGCTTTAATGGACCAGCAGCAGGTCAATATGTCACTAAATGTGCTTGAAACACTTGTTGCATGTTTGCATTGTGTAACACCACGGTTGCCAGCTCTTTGGTTCCACTGAAACAGCAGTGATGTCTGCAGCTGCTCCTGCAGCCATGGCTGAACTCTTCATTTGTTCGGTTCTAAGGATTTCAGCCTTGCTCTGTGGCCTTGATTACTTGAGTCTTTGTATTTAAATCATTCTATTGTCTTAATACAATGGCTAAATTTTTTGTTGGGTTCCACTTTTCGAAAAAAAAATGGTGATGACTAAGCAAATGCATTGATTACTTGTTAAAGTGTTGAATTTATTCTGCAGAGCTGCTAAATTGTTTATACACTTTCTAAATGGTTTACATTCTCTAATAAATGAGCCTATAGCCATTATGTGGCTGTGCAAAACATCCAATCAGCATTACGGGTCTCATCCAAAACTTCCCAAATGCACTGGGCATAAACCCAGTCTCAGGTCGGCAAACAAGTTTATAAAATACTGTAGGTAGAAGAATAAGTTTCACGTAGGTGTGGCCCACAGCTTGACAGCATCAGTGCACAAAGTGAGCATTTAAGAATCACTTAATTGTGCTAATTATTTGCAATTTCAAAAACGTTTTGAGCCTGCTAGGAGTAGATCTACTTCTTATTGTCTTATAGTTATAAGACTTATGCAGTGTTTTGCATTAATAATCGCTCTTTAAAATAAAAAAAAGGATGCGTACCAAGAGAGGAAAAAGCAAAATAAACAGACACACCAGTGGCACACACTGCAGAAACCCCTCCTGTCATTTACACATGCTGCATCAGTCTGTTCCATTCATGTAAAAGTTAGTCTTCTTACCTTTTCATTTCCCAGGTTCTGCAACACTTCTTTACCGCCGCTGGTTCTGATCTTAATCTGGGCTGACTCTGTGCCTCTTTGCCGGTCTGCTGCGGGACTTTCCACACCGGGGGAGCTGCTGTTGTCACTCGCCGGGCTCCTCGTCTCCTGAGCGGTCTCTCTTTTGGAGGTCCTCGGGGTGCGGGAGCCCCTCTGGCCGACGCTCAGGGCATCAAAGTCTATGGTTTTACTCTCAAACGCGCCCTCGACGTTGCAAAACAAGCCACCGTATTTCTGCCGGGGCACCTGGTCTGCCGTGCCGGGTCGAGCGAGATAAACCGGCAGGTCGTCCTCTGCCTTGTCCCAGTTTCCCCTGCGCTCTGCCATGGTGGAGCCCCGCACAAGTGACCGAGAAAGACGGATAAACTAGTGCTGAAATGATGTGTGCCTGTTTCTGTGTGTGTGTGTGAGTGTGTGAGTGTGTGTGAGGAAGCCTGAGGACACAGTCAGGCAGGAGTTGAGTGAAAGCCAGAGGTGGCACTGTAGTGGTGCCTGATGCATAGGTAGGATACAGTTTCTCTCATTTAACATGAGTTCATTTAAATGCACGCAGGATTATTGAATTTGTGTTTGTCTGAATTTGTAGTTTTAATTTTTTTGTAGTCCATCCCTAGTGCAAATATAGAATAAATGCCCATCTAACAGAATTTAAGAGTCAAAATATTTTATTCACCCTTATATACTCGATATTAAGCCATTTCAATGCTGCTGGAGGGGCCAATTAATTGGACAGGTGTGCATTAAACAGGTAACACAGGTGTCCAAGGTGCAGACGGAGCTGTCCTTCCAGCACCACTTAAGACATTTGATATGTAACTACAACTGCGTTCAGACCTCTAGGCTCGACAGGTAACACTTCAACTCAAAGTAGTTTGAAGCTGATGTGTCTTCAAGTGGTCATCAGAGGCACCCCGGGGTGATTACTTACGCCAGCACAAATGAGACAGGATGGTGTCAGCAGCGGCAGGAGACGAGCAGCTTTCAGGCTGCGTGTCTCAAATAGATAAGACTGCTGAGTCCAGAGGTCAGCAAAGTGAGAGAGGAGTCAACACCGTCACTCAAATGCAATTATGTAACGTGCAAAAATCAGCATGTTTCACAAGTTTGAGCTGGTTAAACTCACTCAGACAGTCTATAAGCTTGCAGCTAGAAATTGTCCTCCTTTTTTCTGGACCCTGAAGTCAAGAACAAGAAGAGAAATGTTGCATCATATCTGAAATTTTGTCTCATGTAAGGTTCTTATCTGCCTTTAATTATAATGAAGTAGACCAAAGTACCTTATCGTCCAAATATCAAGGATAACACTGATTAGCCTTTATGAGAAGAATCACACTAATATTCTAATTTACTAACTTTTTTTAATGTTTATTTTAATGGTTAATGAATTAGAAGTTAAAAGAATAGTGACAGTCCAGTCCTTTCACAGTGTGCCTGGCACAGTTTAAGGACGGTGATCGTGATGAAAATTTTCATCGGTTGGATTAGAAATAACAAGCTACTGTCCTCCAGATCCCATCAAAGAGTTCTAAGTGTGTGTGTGTGTGTGAGAGACTAACACAGAGTCCATAGAGATGAGAAGGAGTGTCAAGGTCAGAAACACTGTAGGCTGCAGTGAAATCCAACAGGGCACACCCTCATGTCTCATCTAACAGGTTGTCATCACTGAAATGAAGCCTCGCCTGCAGAGGGTCACGTCATGGGGCACAGCACTCGAGCCACCATTCAGTATTTCCCTGTTATGTTTCCGCAGAGGAAATGAACTCATGCATGGCAACCAGAATCAAACTTTCAAATGACTAAAATGTATTTGTATGTTTGCAAGCCAAAGAGCATCTAACTAGCAAGAAAAGTATGTCTGCAGTGATGTGCAGCATTTGAAAATTCCTTTTACTCTGCTAAAAAAAAAGTGTGAGCATGAAGGAAATTAGTGCAAGAAATCAAATTGGACATCATTTCCACTTTAGTTCAAGTATGTTGCTGTTCTTTTTCTCTAAAACCCCATTTTACATATTTTTTTACCGAGACTGAGAGAGAGCACGTGATTTCAAACGAGAGGGAAAAAAAAGGATGAGGCAATATATTCAGAAACGATGGCTTAGTGGAGATTTTCTCAGGGGAATAAAGCTGTGTAAAATATGATAAGTAGCTCTATTTCCACACATTCCTCGCTGAAAACCACTGTCGCACTTCCTGTTGGCATCTGGTACAGCAACTTGTCAGGCCAGCAGAAATTTCCCCTCGCATGAATGTGATTAAAGCATCGAGGTTTTGCAGAGATGTCAAGAGCTCAATAAAATGTCCCGGCTTTGTATTTTAACAGGGACTTTCTGAGTCTGTCTGTCCTGACCTCCTTTTTCCCAGTATGTTTTTTTCAGTGTTTAGACAGTAAATAATGTTGAGAGAAGAGGGACAAAACAAAAGAAAGCTGACAACATTCTTTGGAATTTCACCATGCACGCTCACACCATCCAGCCGAAATGACTTGTAAAGAATGAAATTTCATGTGAGGGAATGAGAACAGGCCTTAAAGGCTGGTGCAGATGTTTGTCTTAAACTGCAGGCTGTTTAAATGTGGTCTGGACAGAGCTGACTGACTGGGAGGCAGTGGAGCCATCAGCTCACACTGTCTGGCTTTCAATGTCAGTGATGTCATGATAGCTGCAAACCATAAAAACAAAAGACAGTCAGTCAGTCAGTTGTTTATTACATTTTTGTGAAAGTTTCTAAGGTTTAATGTTGAAACTGAACCCCTATGATCATAAAGAGAGAAATTCCTCCAGATAAGTTGATGAGCTGTCTGGTATGTTCAACCAAAAAAGGACCAAAAATACGGTTTTGCATCCTTTGGATAACATGCACAAACCTGTGACAAGCAGTCAGGTTGAGAGGCTTGCTGACAGGATATTGTCCTGACTTAATGAGGCTTTAAAAGCAACAGCAGCAGCAGCAATGCGGGACTACACCCCATCTTCGTATTAAATATGGATGTATAGTGGGCTGGCCGGTAGAATGAATCTCCCTTATGAGACAACGGCCCTCATGTTGCCACTGGCTGACATGCATGTTCATCCAGGCATGATGGAATGATGGCAGATAGGACAGAGTTTGGCAAATTCACGTTGAGTGCTCTTCATGGATTTGGCACAAAAGGCCTCACGGCGAAGGAGACCTTTCAAGAAGTGGGTATGTGGGCCAACGTTCCACAGGCAAGTCAATAGGAGTTAACTCAAAAAGTGAACGATAATGTAAAATGTCTGAAGTGGGGCTTCTGTACTGACTCACCTTTATTTAAAAAATAAGTCATGAATTAAAACTGCAAAAAAAAATAATAGTCCTCTGATGGTCTTGAAAATGTTCCAGTCTTGTTTATTCAGCCTGTGTTATTTTCCATATGTGTTATGTGTTGAATGCTGCATGTCAGAGGTGTTAAATTGAATAACTTTACTGCAGTTAAAACTCAAGTCACAAATTTGGTTTCTTCAGACTCGACAGCATCACAAAAAACTTGCAATCTGACTTGGAATTTAACAAGTTGGCACTTAATTCCTACTTTGTTGGACTCTCACTAACATGCAGGCTGAAAATTGCACACAAAAAACACAATTTTAAACTTAATTTAACATTTAAAGTTACACAAAGAATAGTATGTGGTGGCTCTGTTGTTTTAAAGCAGCATATGTTTGGGGACAAGTGTGTAAAAGTTATTTAGGACATAAAACTTAAGTTAAGGACTTAACTGTCATGAGTTTGGACTTGAGTGAAAAGACTGCAAACATACGTGTGACTTGCAAAGCAATAATGTGGTTCCCGCCTCTGCTGCATGAGTGCCAAAAAAAAAAGTTTCTTAAGCAAACTGTAAATCTCAAAACTTGGTAACATCAACAAATACAAAGTAAGATTTATTTTAGTCTTCTCACACGTGTGTGCTGGAGTCTTACTATTCTAGGATATGACTACATGCCCTCGCACCTATATTTAGTGTCTCTGTTTGGCTCATTTTCATTTTGACTCTTTTTGGTCTCTGAGAAACACTGACGACATTTTTCCCTCCATTATTCACAGCTGTATGAGGCAGCAGTAGAGCTGCAGCATGCACGAGATGATCGGGAAAGACAAAGGCTTTTACTGATGCTGAGCCAGATAAAACAGGAAACAGGGTCAAAGCTGCAGGAGAAGACATACCTCAACTGCTGTGAATTGCTCTTCACAGTGCTCATGCAGTTCCCAACAGGAATGGATTAAGATTGTCATAAATCAGTTATTTTTGCTCCTTTAAGGGGCTTATTTTTAAAAAAGTGATGCTCACCGAGGGTTTGAGTGAGATGCTGATCACTTGAAGGAGACGTGAGAGCAGAGAAAAGTATCACACACTTTGGCTCCATGTGCAATTATCTGTGATTTAGGCAATCATGTTTTCAGCCCACAGGTCCTCTTAAAGATCAGCAATCATAGACGCTGACACTGTTATATAAGCCACACCCTAATCACACATCTGATTGTGATTAGATAATCAAGATCAACCACAAGGGTGAGAGAGAACAATCAAGAGAAGTTTGAGAATCAGAACAGAGGCGGGACTCCTGGAGGAAACACTGCTGAGTGCATCACAAGTTTTTTTTTTTTTTAATTTCCTTAAGAAATAAAGAGAATATTTATCTTCACTCCAACCACAGTTTAAAACTGATGAAAGAGCAAACGAGTGAGTTGCCAGTCTCACATGTTTAACAGAGCCATGTGCAGTGTTGCTAAGTAGCTGAAAAGAGCAAACTGGGCAGCTGCATCCGCCTGGGATGGTTTGGCTGCCGACCAGCTGCTGCTGAAACAAGGTTAAAGAGCCTCCAAGGATGTACTGTCAAGACATTTCAGTCTCCTTTCCCTTCAGCGAGTTACGCTGTCGATAAGAGCACCCAATGGCACAGCGGTTTTCATCATGCAGAATGACCTTTTAAAATATGGGTTAACTTCATAGCTGTTAACTCCACTAAGTTGTGTCAGAGGTTTCGGCTGATGATCTGTGCTGGAAAAGCATTTACAGTAGATTTACTTTCAGAAGGAGCTGTTTTCATCATCACACAGCAAATATGTTCAGAAACTGAGGAACGTACAGAGTTCAATGTAGACTGCAGAAAAAAACGGGCCATTAACTTTTTCATGGGAACATTATTTTGTTTTTTGCAACAGTTTTGAAAGGCAGTCTGTCACTTGCTATGCAGTGTAATCTCTGAGTGTGACCTCTGTGTGGGTGTGAGAGGAGGACAGATACAAGTGCTTTTATAACAGACATCCTTTGGCAGAGCTGGTCGACAACACAAAACCAGGCTCGACCCCTGTTCTCTTCTGGCTTGGCAAGGACAGTCAGAACTACAGTAAAGTGAAAAGACAGACGTCTATCCTGGACTGACTCTGTTCTGTGTTCTGTACAAGTAAAAAAAAAAAAAAGAAAAGAAAAATCTGGAAAAGCTCGCTGTTTTACAAGCTTGGAAGACAATTGTAGCCTTCACTGCCTCAAATTCAGATTCTCATAATAAACTATGTGTCTTACATGGTTTCATAACACTAAGGATTTGTGTGTTTGAGCTGTTTTTTTATGAATGAAGCTTTGAAAAACTTAACATTAACTTCACAGCACTTAACATTTGTGCTACTGGCTGACCTATTACAAAGGATGCACTGTACTAGCCACCCCTAATAATTCTGGCCATTGAGTGAAACATGTGCAGCTGATGGAAGAATAACCGATGCAGCCACAGCTCAAAGCCCATTTCCCTCTTCCTGACTTGAAGAGAGCAAAACTGCATTAGCTGCAACAACTGATGACAGATACTAACACACACTGACAGGATTCAACTATAAATTGCAAAATAAACATTAATATGGTGCATACTGTACATTCTGTGAAGAGAGCCTGAGCAGAGGAAAAGGCTGATGAATGATGAGATTTTAGGTTCATCCTTTAGACTGGAAACAGGGGATGACAAACTAAGTACATGCAGCTAACAACTTAATATTATAGACAGCTAAAGTGCAGCGCTTTCAAAGGCAGGCATGAAAACGGGTCAGGGGTGAAAAAGGGGAGAAGGATATGACCCCTCTAGGGGGATCCGGGTACATGCTCCCCTGGAAGAAAATTTTGAATATTTCATATTTAAAAGCGTCAATCTGATGCATTTTGAGAGAAAAATCAAGCAGAATTACAAGACAATATGAATGTAT
>JAPZDV010000006.1:16946326-16965296 GCA_029814665.1 Acanthurus lineatus
CCTCTTTCAGCAAGCTTTAATTCTTCTAGTGATATATTACCTGTAGCTAACGTTAAGCCTATGTCAACAGAGCTCCTGGGTAACTTAAATATAACATAAAATATTGAGATTATTGAAACCATCACTCTCCAAATTTAGTCAGGAAACTAAAGTTAGCTATAGTCCACTTTCCAAATCGGGGAGGCGTCTTCTTTTCAGCTTCCGAATGCTTTGGTCTGCACGAGTGAACTGCTTGAACACTTCACAAACCAATCAGGTAGCAGTACTCCCCTTAACCAACCAATCAGGTAGCAGTATTCCCCTTAACCAACCAATCAGGTAGCAGTATTTCCCTACCTTCCCAGAGAAAAAACTGGTGATGTGAGGCCCTTCGCGCCAATATTTCTTTGCTCTTGCGCTTGTGAAGTGAATGTTTTTATCGAATTCAAGGCTCCCTTCAGGCGCGCGCACGTTTGCAATTCACTGATAATCTTTGGTATACCTCCATGTCCCGTCCATACCAACCCCCCAAAATATTATCTCATTGGATCTACACGATTCACGTAGGTCACCTATTTTGGTTTCAAAACGGCAAATTTCGCCCAAAGGTGAGTGATTTTCATGCCTGCAAAGGTCAAAAAGTTAGTTTATGTCTTTAATAATGGATGAGGAACTTGCATTTAATGTTCTTTAAGTGCTAAGAAAAAACTAAAATGTTGATATCTACAATACCGACAACTCCATTTGCTGAGGAAGATCATGTGACATGATTGAAAGCGCTATTTGGTTTAAAAGCTACTAAATTGAAAAAAAATTTCAACTTACACAAAATATATATGTGTTAAAATATATTGTAAATATATGTTATAAAATATAACATGGGCTAAAAATGCTCAGCTTCAACACAAATCTCTTGTCTAGCATCCGTATACTAAAGACGTGAAAAGAAGACAATTTATCCTTAATGGTCAAAGGCCATGATTTTTTTTTTTATTTTTTACAGCATTGCTCATTTTTCCAGTTTATTTAATAATCTAGACGTAGAAGTAGGAGGAGGGGTTAAATTCTCGCTGGAAGACAGACGGGGTAAAGTTAAAAAAATTCTCTGTGAAATAAAAAGAACAAACCAAAAAAAAAATATACATTACATTACATGATAATAATAATAAGTATAACCGCTTGTAAAAAATAATTGTGGGGAAAAAAAAGAGGGGGGAAAGTGCATTTAAGGCAACTGCTAGTTAGCTGAGTTTGCACAAAAATAGTCTCAGTCATTCCCCTCGGTAAAGTGAACGGACTGGGTCAAACTCTCCACTGTGTAATGAGATGCCCTCCACCTGTGAATGGAGCCGCACGGGTTGGTATGATGGCAGATACACTAGCTCAGGTACGTAAGGAACAAGCACAGGTATCTAGTAAATATTGCAGGGGACTGGGCAGAGTTGGAATGACAGGAGAGAAGTGGAGCAGGTGTAGCGTTACATTCACTCTCTCCTGTTTCATTTTGTGGAAGAGGACGCCTGCATGGCAGTTGTTTTTAGTAAAAGAAGGTTGTTAGTATCAAAGAGTTTTTGGTTAGTAAAAAAAGAGGGGTAAGGACAGAACCTGCAGTTTTCTTGGGACAGAAAAGTGGGTGAAGTTACAATGTTTTTTTGTAGGAGATTTAACAGATTAACTCAGTTTTTGTCAATATCCGATTACTTAACTGTCTGACTTGAATTTTAAGTGACCAACCAGAGGTGATAAAGAAATTCTGCAAAGGAGTCTGAAAATATTTACAAGTTTGTCAAAAGAGAAGATACTTTAAAGGGCGAGTTGAAAGTCGCTCAAGGTGAAACCAGCACCCTCTGCTGGTCAACCGGAGCAGACACATTTGAGACAGCAGATTAATAAATACAGTATACTGTGTGAGATAGAGAACTGAAAAAAAAGGAGAGGGGAGGCAAATATTCCATTATTCCACATTCATATTTTTCCGTTATAATTTTCAAGGAAATAAAGTTCATCTTAGCAGCCGTCACCACAATAAAACAGCAATTTATACCCTTTTATAAACTGCCAAGTACATCAACTGTTCAAGCTGCTTCAGAGAGTAAAAGAAAAGTGCAGTTATTCACAGAAATAAAAGGGGAGACTACATGAAATAATTCAGACACATGTACATATCAACAAATGTTTATATTACAGTACAGGAAAGGGATGTGTTTTTTTCTCAGTGGAAATCTTGGGACACAGTATCTGAGTGGTGGGAGCTGTAAGAAAGAAAGGAAGGAAGGACGGAAAAAACAGATAACCAGAGTGTAAAGCTCTTACAGTCTGCTGGTTTTTCAGACAAATTAAGAAGCGGTTTTGAAAATCTGTAGGTTTGTTTCTGTGGAGAACCAGGTTGATTGGAGTTGGGTCAGAGAGTTTAACTTCCCCTCGTAATCTTTTCTTTCTCTTTTTCTCATCTCTTTTCACTCGAGTTTAATACATGTGTGTCCGGTGAGGTCCGGTGTCAACCTGAGTGTCCCGTATCCCCCTCTAGTGTCTGTACACACTGATCTCTGCAGTGCAGTTCTGTCCCTCTCCAGGTGTAATGTCTGGAAAGTCCAGGCAGTCTTGTGTAAGCACCATTCTTGAAACAGCGAGGGCAGGCCGGCCGGTGACACACCACATCCACAGAGTCCCTCCTTCTTATTATCTGACCTGAAACGGCCTCAATGGCCCTGAGTTGGCTCGCTCCTATTCACCGAGAGGTTGCATTCGTGAAGAACGTCCTTTCAGGTTTGGAGAGGAAAGAAGAGAAAAGGAAAAGAAGAGAAGTTGTGGTCTGGCGGTTTGTTTTTGCCTCGTTGTCTGTGATTTTTTTTCTGTCTGTTTATATTCCCATTGTGGCTAAATGGTGGTGAATGACATATTATTACCCTGCATGGCAGAGAGAACATTTCCCAGGCTTTGGTTTGGATTTGTCAAAGCATGTCTGTTTACTTGTGTGTTTGCATCTGCATGCACACGTGTCCGTAAACTCTATGTATGCACGTGTGTGGTGTGTGAGTGTGTGTGTTTGTGTGTCTGCATCTACACTAAGTGTCTCTCTAACGGTGTCGTTCTTGCAATACAGTAATTCCAGCTGTTTGGAGAGGCGTTCAATGTCCAAACATGGCTCTTAAAAAAAAAAAAAAAAAAATTAAAAATGTCATCCTGGGCAGCAACCTGAGAACACTGACCCCCCCAGTTAAAAAAAAAAACGAAACGGAAGAAGAAAAATCTGAAGTGTGAGCGTCCATGGCCAGCACACGACACGTCCACCTACACTGACAGCAGTCACTGATGTTATGACACGAGCAGCCACTGCTACACACACTGTTCCACGCTTGTCCGGAAAATAAATAACACTGCAGTCACAAACAAGATCTCCAAGTTGACACACCACCTGAGAGACAAACAGAAGAGTCACAAAGGGTTAGAGCAGTCAAAAGTAATGTAGAGCAAAGTTGTTCAACGTTCTGTGGAATTAAACCAAATTCTTTTCAAATGTTCCAGTGTTTGATTTCTCAAAAATGTTGAAATGACTTAAAGCTTTTTGAATAAATTTAAATGTTTGTTTTTTCTCTCTTTTCATTCATAAATCTCATCTCTAGTGAGCTTTTTTTCCCCTTTCAGCCTATTGTTTTTGAGTTAAGTTGGCATTTTCACTGTTTTGATCTCACTCACAATACCTTCATCAGAATCGTTTCAAGCTGTAGCATGCAGCTGTTTTTAGCAGTAAAACCCCTACAAACCCACAGAACGCTAACTGACTAGCAACAATCAACATAAAGAGTTAGCAATTTGCAGGAGGATTTGGCAGCTGAAGGGCAAGATATTTTCTCAAACCAAAAACAATGCTGAAACTCAACTTTATACCAATTGATTGTGTAAATAGTAGTTCAGTGGATGATGATGGTTCAGTGTTGTTTTTATGACTTTTGCTGCCCCCAAGTGGCTAAAAAACCTGTAAATGCAGGTTCACAGGTTGTAGAAACAACAACTTCAGCAACAAGAAAAAATAACTTTTCCAATAAGACAGTTTACAAATCTTTTAAGACTTTTAGCATAATTTTAAAACACATTTAAAGCAGAGATGACACAAAATAGACAGATGGAGACTGATGCACTATTTGTGTTTAAGAGATGCTTGCTATCTGGAAACCTCATGGGAAGCAAAAATGATATTGTCACATTATTAAAAAAAACATGAATGTTTACAGAAACGTCTGAGTAGAAAGTTGCAAAAACAGAGAAAAACAGAATGGCAGCTGAATATTTCTAAATGAGGGACAGAGGAGGCACATAAATGAGTAGGAAGGAAAGAGAACAGACCAGGGTCAAATAAGTTTTACTCTGATGAAGCCCAGACCTGCACACGGTCACTTTGCAGGACAAAAAAAGAGTAAATTCAACCACCAAGTTAAGTGTTAATGTGAGAACTAAGTAGGACCAAGAGAAGCTCAGTTAGGAAATTATTCTCTCACAAGTCTGCTTTCAATTAGTTTGTATTATGAGTCAATACAAAATTTAACTATTTCCAAACTTGCTTTAATACCGAAAGTCAAAAGCCCATATTAAGAAGTTTTAATAATGTTACAGAAATATATTCTGACTAAGAGCTTGTCAAGGCCATTTCAGGCACTGGAGCTGGAGTGTTCCCAGATTCGACTCTGGCAGCTGCACAAAAGCCAAAACTCCGCTGCGCAGGTTGTGCTTATAAAGAAAAATATTTGACCGAGGTCCAGAGGAGAGACGGCAGTGGTTTGAACTTCCTATTTAAAGCCCTGAGGACTCACCTCTCTGCTATAGGACACGCCAAAGACTTCAAGGCCAAAGGATAAAGGCAAGAGAAAAGAACAAGAACAGAAACAAAAACTGGAGAAAAAAAAGAAAAGAGACGAAGAAGGGACAAAGAAAGAGAATTAGTGGAACAATCAAGATATGTTAGTAACAGCAGAGACAGAAACAGAGGATCACTGAACAGGGAAACCGGAACAATATCCATGAAACAACACTTCACATCTGATGTGGCATTTTTATGTGGTTTTAGATACAAAACATGCACACGATTTCTTTTACATCCTTAAATCTCAGTGTGACTCCACAACATTCAGGCTGCTCTGAGCTGCCTGCAGGCAAAGATCTTTAAACTAATAAACTCAGCAGAATTTCATGTTGACTTTTTGTTACGGCTGCTAATCTTTGTTTGATGTACATATTCACTTTTTATTCACTTTTTACGGAACATCAAACATGTTTTACCTTTTCTTCCAGGTCTTTAATCTGCCTCCTCTGAATTTCTGTCTTGTCTTCAAGGTCCCGAATTCTCTGTAAATATTCAGAGAGAGAAATAAAGAACAAGAATTCTCTCACACAAACCCCTCGACACATGAAGCTCTTTCATCACAGAAACACACACACACACACAAACATTTCTCATGTAGAGACAAAGACAGACCTGGTGCGCCTGGTGCAGCAGCTCCATCCTCTCCTGGAGGATCTGGCAGTCGTACTCTCGACTCTTTCTAAGCATCTGCCTCCTCAGCTTCTCCACCGCCGTCCGCAGCTCGTCCCTCTGAAGCTCATCCAGCGGCTCGCCGTACTTTATGACCTGAAGGATGTAAACAAGCATCAGACACAGAAGACACTGAGGATAATAAGGCATCTTGGATTGATAAACCTCACCTCTCCAGTACAGAAATGACATAAATATAATGAGTGCTGATGTTTTATGGCTGTGACACTGACGGTATTTTATTATAAATATAAGGCTGTAAATGTGGAAATGTCGTGACAAGAAGCACCTTATCCTGCTGCAGGGCGTTGTATAATGTTGCTTCCAACTCCTGGATTTGCTGTTAGGAGGAGAAAAAAAAGGCTGTTATTACTTTTGATGTCGAGTCCCTGCAGGCGTAATCATAACCATAACTACTACTTGCACGACCACAACCATAAACCTAACCATGTCATAATTTTAACCACAATCCTGAAAGCCAACTAAAGATTAAACTCTAATCCTTGTGGGGACCTGATTTTTGTTTTGAATGGAAATGGGAGTCCCTGCACTCTGACTTTGGCCCCAGAAAGTGATTTAAACATGACATACAACAAACACTTACCATGTAGGCCTGATCCAGGGCCTGTTTTCTGTAGTCCAGCTCCTCTTCTAGATATCCTTTCTGTTTACAGAACATCTCCTGTACAGAAGAGGCAGGCCGAAGGCAGCGGTTAGGCGAAGAAAAGCAAAAAGTTGATTTCTTTATTTATTTTGCAACTAAATTGCATCTTGAATCAAATTTTAAAGTAATGTTTTATTACAAGGGTCTAATTGTTTTTGGGTGCTTATCAAACCAGTTGCAAATTATCATCAGGGGTGCAAACGTCTGAGTTGGTTAAGCAGGATATTTACTCAGACTACTTAAGATTTAGCAAGTAAGCACAGCCGGAGTTCATCTGTTTTGCATAAAGTGCCACTAAATGAGACCTGATGCTGGGCTGCTTAGGACACGTGCTGCTCAAGTCTGGAAAGTAATGGAGTGGAAAACAAACTGTTTTCTGCTGTCGGAATATTGGCTGAGGAGAAGATGCTTTTGGAAAAGCAAACACTTAAGATTCATTATGCAGAATGACGACTTTTTCTGAGGAAACAGCGGTTATGTAGCTTAGTGTCATCAGTTCAGCACGAAAGGTTTGGAAAAAAACTATGAGGAATTTTTCTTTTGCCAAAACCCTTGAAAAAAAACATGACAGAACAATTCTTATAAGCAGATAAAATCCTGTCACAGTAGAGCTGCTGTAAGTGGTTATGCAGGTAAAAGAAAAAGGTAAAATCGTGTAAAAACATGCGTTATTCTGTACAGGATTATTTTGACTCACCATCTCTATCTCCAGGTCCACCATCTTCTGGTGCAGCGCTGCCTCTGTCCCCTCAATCTGTTGAATCCACTAGAGGGCAACAAACAGCATAAACACGAGTCAGAAAAGCACAAGTCGTTCTGTGTTGTGTAAGAGACCATGATACAGTTTCCAAACTCACCTTTTCTGCAAGAGACAAAACAGTGCTGGCCTGAATGATGGCCACCTGCTCCTCGTTTCTTAGGTTCTGTTCAAAAGTGAAAAGTAAAGAGAGAAAAAAAATTAATGATGCATCTTTGGTATTTTCACATGTTGATGTGTTAAATTCCATAAGAATTACCCCATTGTCTCCCAGGATATCTAGAAGTTTGATGAGATCTGGTATGCACACGTCCTGCAAAGAAAGCAGGATAAGATTTTATGACATAGTGGCATTTACCTTTAATTTTATTTTTGGCAAGATATTTTTTCCACTTTAAAAAAGGTTGAGAGCATATTAATACTGTTTTCTTTCCTCGTGCATACCTTGACCCCCTCCTTCATACAGTAGATCTGCAGGGCACTGACTCCCTCGGAGAAGGGATGCATTCTCAGGTGGTTGAATGGAGGCGACCTCCTCTCACGCTCCTACAACAACAGAAGTAAATATTTCATCATACAAAGAATCTACCATCACTTCCGACTCTGCCTGAGACCTTTACTTTTCAGTCTCTCAGTTTGTGTCCTCAGACAGCAGCAGTAAACCCATGTTGGCATTCAGAGGTAAACAAGGGTGTGAGAAAATGTTGCAGGTTGTTAAAATAACCCTGCAGCTCTCTGTCAACGGCCTGCTGCACTGCCAATAATCTTTAACTTATGTCATTAAACTAAAGGCCACAGTAATAAAAGATTGTTTTGCTTAATTCTCTGATGTGTTTTTGCTCTGTGTTTGTCAAAAGTTCCTTGAAACAATCCTTGTTTTCATTCATGTATCTTTGATTTTTTCTGTAAGTTTCTGTAGGTTTCTGTATGTTTCTGTAGGTGGTGCTCTTTGCTTCATTCAGCCATGAAAAGGCTGACTAAAGGTATTTACTGTACTTTATTGAATGCTCTGTTCTCCCCTTTGCTCACTAGGTGGCCTCATAGGCCCTCAATGCTCCTGTCAACTTCTGCACTGCAGCACAGCCACAACACAGAGTTCACTGTTAGTTCAACACTAAGTGTGTGTGTGTGTGCGGTTCAGACACAAGTCATTTCACATCAAGGGACATTTCCACCTTGTAACCATGATTTTGCCCTTTTTAAAAAGAATGCTCAATGTATTTTAATTTGTCCAACTTCATTGTATAACTCAGTTTTTGTACCTTTACAAAAATACATGATTTCCAGGAAACTGCCAGTTCTCATGTGTCAATATGTCAAAATCAAATCTAACTATAATAATTCAGAAAAGATCTTGCTTTAAGAGACAAAATCAGTTCCACAAAAAAAACAATTCTAACTGTATGATAAACACAAAAAAATGTTTATAAGAGAATTCTATTTAATAAAGGCTTGATAAGAAAACTCTGTGACTCACCTCCAGCTCCAATATCCTAAACTCTAACAGTTCATTCTGGTCTTTGGAGTCTTGTAGCTCCTGTTGCAGCTGATTGCACTCAGACTCCAGCTTTTCCACCTGGAGCATCATAGAGACTCGGAATTAACACAGAGACAGATAGATGTAGTTGTCTATACATTTAGATTGTAGCAGTATGATGAAGATTAAGTGGAAATGGAAGCGATAAGTCATAACTGTAGGACACAAAATGTGCCATCTCCAGGCATCATAAAAATGATAAAGCCGTAATTTTTATGGCTATATATTTAGAGTTTTCTATTTATTACCACTACTGTGCAAAAACACAATTATCTGCTTTAACCAGCAAAAGCAGAGTCCAACCTTCTCTAAAAGCTCCTGATTCCTTCGTAGGAAGAGCTGCTTCTCCTCCACCCATTTGGAGTCCTGAGGAAGCACAGAGACATTTGAAGCAACTTGTTAGACTGATGTGAGGGAACAAGGAAGATACTGGTGGAATAAAATTCATCTGTGTTTATTCATGTGTGTGATTTAGTGTAATACCTGTCCCTTTAGGGTCAATTCCTTCTCCAAGTCCTCTATTTTGGCTTTATACCTGAGAACATCTGCTTGCAGCTGCTCTTGAGCCTGAAACATGAGCAAAGCAGACATTCAACAGGAGTCTGTGCATTTTTTTCATTTATCAAAACCAGACATATACTTATATGATCTTATCTAATGATCAGATTAAAGTAACTCTCAATGAGATTTGTCTTTAAATTCACCCCTCAGGCTGTGGAGGGTCAGACAAGCCTTGTCCTAAGCAGACACTTTGTCTAAACTGACTCTGTGATGAAACCTGACTACAGTCCATTGACACAACTCTGGGTCAGCTCAGGAAAATTCTCTGGTGCACTCAAAAGTATTTCAACAGCACTCGAAGCTCATTGCATGTCATGTACATCTGGAGCAAGTCTGGAATCCAGCTGAAATGCTCTCCGTGGTGTCCTAAAGTGCACTGGAAGCTTGTGACTTATCGTATGTTCATGAGTTTTCATTTGGCCTAACAATATCCCCGTCCCTGAGCTGTATTTCCCTGTTTCACAACCTTAAAGTAGCTCATCAGTTTACAGAGTCTGGGGTCTTTCCTCTCTGACCGTTTATCAGGGGAAAACTAAAGAACTGCAACTTGTTGGGCTTGAATGTGGCTTTTCAGAGCATGTTGAAGGTTGAGAACCTCTGCACTGTACTGACCCTTTGTATGATGAAGTGTACATTAAATACAAGTGTGCACTGAAAAATAAGAAAACTAGAAGCAAAGGGTAACACAAGAGAAACACAAGGGATAAAAAAAACCCTTCAGTGACTCCAAACTTTCAAAACGGCAGTGCACGGTGACTGATTCACATAAAAGCTGGTTAATTAAAGTGTTTTAAAAAGGGATTTGAAAGATGAATCTTATTTTGCCAGCCTTGTTTCCTCAGGCAAGTTGTCCCAAAGTGGAGGTGCCCCAACAGAAAATGCACTCAGTGGAACTATGAGAAAAGCCTTGCCAGGCTGTATTTTAGCATTAAAAGCTCAGCAATATAGCTGTGCTTTAAAAGTAATCAATAAAAATTGCAGGATCGATTCTAAATCACACTGGTAGCCAGTGAAGATGTGCTGAAACAGGAGTAATATGATCTCTACAGCTGCAGCATTTTGAACAAGTTGGAGACGTGAGATTGATTTTTTGACTGAGGCAGGTACGGAGAAAAAAGCAACAGTCTAGACAAGATGAAATAAAGCATGAATCCACATGAGCGTGAGATAAAAATGACTTGATTTTTTAATGTTTCTGAGTGGAAAGATGCAAGAGTGCGACCATCGCTTTCAACATCCAACATCTGTTTTCCGTGAGACATTATGTGAAAGAATTGAAGTGGTTAAGATTTTCAGGACGGATCAGATTCTGTACAGTTCACTTTCCACAGCCTTGTTTCAGCTAAATGACCAATTTCCAACATAATCAATGACTCTTGAAAGGGTCTTAATATGTTAACTTTTGACTTTAAATGGGATTGTGGTGGTAATTTTACAGTTTTTAGCCTTAAGCCACTTTGTTGAGTGTAATTAAGGGATGAATATTTTCAAGAACCAGAAGATTTGAAAATAAAAGATTTAAATTAGTCCAATTTAATTAGTCATTTAACAGTCGTATCTTTAGGTTTTAATCCAAAACACATGGTCGGACTACTTGGACACTGTAAGTAGGTTGTAAAGCGATACAAAAACTTTATTTTCTCACTATATATGTACCTTTGCCTCCATCTCAGCATCCAGAATGCCTCCCTTCTGCTCCTGCAGCAGAGCGTAGGCTCGCTGTAAAGCCTGGTACTCCCTGGTCAGCTGGCGGAAACGCAGCTCTGACTCCTCGCTGGACAGACCCTTGTTTGACACACACAGGTTACGGGTCAAAATCTATATTTCGAGTGGACTTGGATCTTATAAAGACGGGGAAGTCCAAGCAGTAAAACAACCTCACCTCTCTCATATCGTCCAGGTCCTCATCAGGAGTAGCAGGAGTTCTGTCCATCCGGAACGACGCCACTGAGGACGACTCCGAGTCCATAGACTCTTCATCATAACCAAAGAAGGTGTCCACTACAATGTGTCTCTGCAGAGGAGGAAGTAAACAGAATCACAGATCTGAAAGCCTCTGATGGTAAATGTCCCGAATAAATCTCTGTTTTAGCATCACTGAGGCCAGAAATGTGACCAAAAGTACGGACTTACATTGTTATGTTCAGGGTCTAAAAAATAAGAATTATTATTCATTTATTGAAAATAAAATTTTTCCAAAACTGAAGGTATATTTTTCTTTTGTTTTCAAAGAATAGACTATCACAAACTGCACTCACAGGTTTTATGGAATAGTCATCAAACTAAGAACATTTTCATGTGAAAAGCTAGAAACAAATGTAATAATTCCCACCTTTATTGGCCTCGAACTTCTTTTATGTCTTTTCTTTCGTAGTAGTTTTTCTCGGTCCTGGAAATAGAAGAAAGACGAGAGACAATGCTGTAAGATAAACATATCGTTTTTCCTTCCTTCTACTGTCAAATTTTTAAAAAAGTACCAAAGCAGCACTGAAACAAACTGCTTAAAAATGCTGTTGTAAAATAAGATGACAATTTCATTCGAAAAACCTCAATAGAAGCTCTGAATTTTTTTAAAAAAAGTGACGTGCAAATGTTTTTATATTAGATTTCCTTTACAGTCTGGCTGCAGGTGCATCCTGTTTCCCCATGAATTCAGGATTAGCCTCCATGACTCAAACTACCTGCTCTGCAACTGATTTAAAAAAAAATAAAAAAGAAACTTTAAACAAAAATGTAAATTTGCAGCTTTGGTTTACATATAAAAACATACTCTTGTCAGTTCATCGATCATGCTTTGCTGCTCCAGGACTTGAAGCTTGAGAAAGGCTATTTCCTGGTCATCATGTGCTTGATCCAGGTCATTCAGAGACTTCAGCTTCTTCAGAGGAGGATGGGAGCTGATCTTCTCCTTCTGCAGACACACAGAGAGAAAAGTCCTCTAAAGATCACAACATCCAAAAAGAGTACAGAATATGTATATGATGTGAATGTGACTTTGTGCTGACCATCTCCAGGTTCTCCTTGACCAGACCCTTGAGCTTCTCCTCCAGCTTCTGGATCGTCTGGGTCAAATCATCATTTCTCTTGTTCAGCAGCTTGGTCTTATCCAGCAGGGGTTTACACTGCTTCTCCGACTCTCGAACTCGCTTCAGCTGGCAGGGAGAGAGGATATATTAAACAGTGATGGGCTGAAGAAAAGAAGATATCGTTTTTATTCTTGTTATTTGGCCGTACCAGCTCATTCCTCTCATCGACCAGCAGTGAGTTGCGGTCCTCTAATTTGCGAATAGTCGAGTTGAGTTCAGCAATGCGCCTCTGGTTTCTTCTCAGGTCCTGGGAAAACAAAACAAAAACAAAACAGTATTTTATTGGTTCACATATAATTAATTGTTGGATCAGATTTTAACTTGCTCTCGTGATCACGTTTGAGCTGTTTAAATTGGCTCTGTCTTGTTTTATGTGTGACTACAAACGGTTTGTTGTTTCTCAACAACAACTCTTTCTGAAATGCAAGCTGCAGCAAGTACGCTGGAATTTATTAGACTCTTAAAATTATTTTTCCATAACAGCTAGGTGTAAAAATGCCAAAACTGAGATTTTATTTTGAAATGAGAGGGATAACCTCTCACCTCCAGGTTGGTTTTTTACAATGAATTTTTTTGAATACTATTAATATATTGGAATATTTGTTATTGACTTGCAGCGTTATCATGAAAAATAAAGGTGAGTCCCCAGAACAGATTGATAGCCTAAAGGGTCGGGTGTGTAACTGGAATCATCACAATGAATCACATGAATGACTGAAGCATGAAACTTACTGGACTTCCACAGTGCTCCGCTCCGTCTCCGGCTCTGCCAGGAATTTCTCTTTTGGGGCTTCCCAATCCACACTCAGCCTCTTTGACGAGGAACAGTTGTTCATCCAGAGCATCTTTCTGAAGCTGCAGCTTCTGTAAGAAACCCGCCGTTGACTCCAGTTCCTTCTCCAGAGCGAAGATGGTTCGGTCTTTGGATTTGATTTCATCTACCTGCAGTGAAGAGGAGGAAATAATGGAGTATTTCAGAAATTGCTCAGAGACATGATTTAGCTTCTTTTTTATTATTTCTAACGTCATTCCACTATTGCTAGCTAAAATCGTTCACCTATTAGAACAATTATTATGCTGAAAAGGTGACTCTTAAAAAAATAAGAAACATCTCACTTTGTTCTTATTGTTAAGCAGCTTTCTTTGGAATTTTTTACTACTGATGAAACAAAACAGGCAGTTACAGTTTTGGTAAATTTAATGGAATAAAATATCAAAGAATACTCAAAAATATTGATAGAATAAGTTATGATTATTATTCAAAAAACACACAAGGGTAGCCCTAGTTTGGTTCCCCACAAAAGATTTCTTGCTTTGCATGCATATTTGCATTTTAATTTTTTAATACTATTTTTTTTTGAGAAAACATGGTACTTGAGACATTCCACAGAATCTAAGCTGTAAAATTATGTTTCAAAAAGCCAGAATATGGTTCCGCTGTGGCTCTACAAAAAACTCTTTCATAAAATTCACAACAAAACTTAGCCGATGTTACAGGAGAAAGGCAGAACCCACTGAGCTCACGCTGCACAGATGATGTAACATACAGAGAGCTTGAGGCTGTGCGTACCAGTCTGCGGATGTCCCGCTCACAGTCCCACTTGATCTTGGAGATCTGCTCCTGGTGCTGCTGGTGCTCCACCCGCAGGTCGCCAGCCTTCATCTTGTCGGCCTGGATCATGTTGCTGAGGGCCTCGTCGGTCTGCTTCTTGGAGGACTTCAGCTCTGCTATCTCCTGCAGGAGCTTCACCCTCTCCTGGTCAAAGAAGCGACGTGCCTCCTCCTTGGCTTCCAGGGTCAGTGCAGTGCGCACCTGAAGAAGGGGAGAAGAAGAAGGTTGCTTGGCAGATTTTCCACAGAACAACTGCCAGATGTTTTTTTTAGAAAATCTTAGTAAAGGTTAGGAGAGTAATGAATATTTAATTCTAGTGAAGTTACTCATAAAGAGGTTTTTCTCAGAAATAAATGTCACTGCGAGGCCTCTCTGGTTCAGTTGCACAGCCACTGATTTCGGATCTTTTTTAGGAGAAATCTTTTGATCTCTGATCTAACATCTAACATTACAGCCTTGCTCTCCTCTCTCTTGACCTCACCTTCTCCCCGCTGCCGTCACGCATGGCACTCAGTGCAGCTTTGAGCCTCTGGTTCTCCTGGTCTTTGATTTTGGCGTGGCGGGCCAGCTCCTGCTCATGCTGCCGCGTCAGGTTTTCTCTGAGAGCCTGGAGCTCCTTTTGCTTTTCCTCGTGCCACTTGGCCCGCTGCTCCGTTAACATGGCAGTGTGACGGTGCTGCTCCTGCTCTCGCACCCGCTTCACCTCCTGCACCTTGTCGCGCTCTAGTTTGCTCACCTTTAAGAACACACGAAGAAGAGGAGTCAGGTTATTTCGGACATTTAGTTTACCTACTATCGTACTCCAAGTCTAATTTAAGTTACTGCGTCTGGAGACTTGACTCTATCTTATGTATCTTCCTTGATCTAATAGGTTTACTTGAGGTTGAAAGATTGTTAATAAAGTCATTTTTTGCCACAATTTTTTTACATGAATTTTAGGAGCACAACAAATGTCTGACACCTGCTGCAGCCACATCTGCACTCCAACACTCTCTAGACATTTGCACTAGACATTTAATGGGCCTCAGTGCATGAAGATTCAACTATTACGTCAATGAATCTGCAAAGGGCAGAGGGGTCCAAACATTCAGATTAAGCCTGAGATGGAACAGTCTGCGTGCAAACTTTAATGAAATCCTGGACAATAAAGGCTTCAAATCAAGATAATCTCAAATATGAGATAGATGTCTCATAATATTGTCTCTAATGTCATAATGTCTCATAATGGGCTGAGGGAGGTCCTTCACTTTTCCTCGAGACATGTTGTCACTTTTGTACATGCAAACTGAGTAAAACTGTTTAACCATATAAACCCTGTGTGAAGGGCGTAAAGATGTATATTAACGAATACATTGCACTGGCCAAGACAAATGGTTTACTGAATATATGCGTAGTGTGCAATTACCACATCGAACCCTTTACCCTTCAACACTTGCCCACACACGCATGAAACACATGCCATTAGTATTGAGTCACTAGATGAACTTGCACCTCTTAGACCCTGGTTACATCTAAGAAACTTGTCCATTTAATGTTTTTTTGGAGCCTTAAAGATTTTGTGTAAGTAATAAATTTAAGTGATAAACTCAATTAAACTTACATCGAATGTGACCTACAAAATTTGAAATAATTTTATTAAACACACTGTTAAATTTGAAAATTGTTGTTGTACACTACCTTGCATTTTTCTTGGTGTAGCTCTATCTGAATGTCAGTCAGCTTGGACCTGAGATCTTCATTGGCTGCCTGTAGGGAAGAGATGAGCGCTTCAGGCTTCTCGCCCTTCGTACGCCCTTTCTTGGCCATTGAGTCAAATACTAAAGAGGATCTTCCAATGCTTTCATTGAGACTTCACAGAAACTTTCCAAGGCGATCCCAAGGTTTTCCAGTTCCTTCTCTTCCTCATTCTCCTATCAGACAAAAGGGCTTTGGGGTGGTGGAGGAGAGACAAAAGAGATGGACTGAGACATAGTGACGACAAAATAAAGGATATAAATTACAGTTTATATAACTGCATTTACGTTAACAATTAGTAAAAGTAGTAGAAAAGGAAAGTGACATCCAGAGAGTTCGGCAAGCAGGGGAGATATTTGATTTATCAAAGGTTTGTTGATGTCAATGCAGAAAAAACAAATGCATAACATCCCAGAAGGGTGATTTTTGAGACAAATGGTTGTCTGAGTATTCCAAGTCAGTGGTAATCCTTCCTGCCCCACTATTGGCCTTTACTTCATGCACAGCTTGAGTTCAGCTGAGAGCCAATGACCTGCTGAGGACTGCAGACAGACATGCTCAGGGCTTATATAAGCAGAAGGACACAGACTATGAGAAAAAAATGAACGCTTTTGATGGACTGTAAGCCGGTCAAAATCACTTTGTGAACCATGACCATTGCAGTTGTTACGGTGAGTTCAAACTGTACAATTTAGGCAGAAATACAAAGATTAATGTGTATCACAGAAATGCACATTACAACACTTTTTGTGGGAACTGTCGCTTCTTATCAAGAAGCCTATTAAGAAGAGATGAGAACCTTAATCTGCAATTAAACTGGGCCGGTTTTCAAAAGTACCACCTACCTACACATACACATAGAGCAGGCTTTACATGAAGTACAAGCATTCTTTGGCAATGTTCTGTTCAGTCACATAGGCTTTAGTCCTTCGTTCAAGGCCACTTGGATGCCTTTGCGGATGTACCAGCATCCAGCCTCAAGCTGGAAAACACTCTGCTATGATAGTAATAACTGAACCAGGAATTCTGCTAATGTGGTCAGACAGAAGGGAACAACCTGTAACTTAGAATCATTATATAGGACTGTGTAATTGCTCAAATTATCATAATTTTAATCCAGAATTTCATAGCTTTTTTCCTAAAAAATGTCTTAATTACTGAGTGCAGTAGACGGACTGTCTAAATCTAAGTGAGTTTTCTTGCAGAACAACAATATTAATGGAAATGCTTGGAACTCTAACATGGTTCATCATAATTATTTGCTTATTTGATTTCAGTTTCATACAGTTTCATTTTAAAATCAGATGTTATTAAATGATACGGACATCATTGTGCATGCTAATCTATTAATTATAAAGTTTTTCCCAAAGGCTGATTTTTTTATCAGCGTCTCAATCATATTGATGAGTTTCCTTTCTGTATAATTCTGCATGATCAACACAGACGGGCACATGCGTATGAACGTGCAGACCATCATGCAAAGCCATGATGACTCAGGAGAAGTTGGATGGTGTCCGTCATAATCTGTGGAGGGATGACATAACATCGCTTAAAAGATTTTGAGACGCAGATTAGAGATGAAGCAGTCATCATCGTCACTTTCAGTTTTTACTCGGGCTCATCGTTCTGCAGCTTTTCAGAGCCTTTTAAAAGTACTGTTGCTCTTTTTTTTAAGTATCACTTATGGAGGAAGTCCAAAGAAACACTGATAGAAACCACTTGATCAGTAACTCTACACAGAGTGCGGCACTGCACACTAATGTCTGCACATCATGTGAGTAAAAGGGCAAAGTAAAAACTCCATACATGATTCACAGGGTTTAAACATTTGGTAATAGGCTGTAACAGGCTGTAATCAGTGACTATTTGATATATACCGTACTTTTCGGACTATAAGCCGCACCCGTATATAAGCCGCACCCACTAAATTTAACAAATAAAACCACTAAAGCTGTCAGTGTCGGAATTTAACAACATCGGAATTACTTCGTCAAACACGTTCTCTTTTATATTTGTTTATATTCGTCCGAAAATTAGCCATGTCAGAGTTTAAGCCGGAAGGTTCAAAGTGTCAGAGAAAAGTAGCAGCTTATAGTCCGGAAATTATGGTATGTAATGTTTTGCAAAGGGAACTTACAAAACACAAAATGTTAATGATATACAGCTTGAATAAGATCTCAAATCTAAACATACGTATGTTTAGATTAAATAGTCTCTGTTCTTCACATCATAAAAAACATTCAGCAGCTGAGAAATTACAAGTATTAACTTTTAAAATTCTAAAGATGGTATGTAAACCTAAACATACATACGTTTAGATTAGAGATCTTATTCAAGCTGTATATCATTAACTTTTTGTGTTTTGTAAGTTCCCCTTTGCAAAACATTGCATTTATATCAAATAGTCAGGAGACCTTTGAGGCAGTGGTGGAGAGGAGGACGTTGAACAAACTGTTATCCATCACGGACAACCACCACCACCCATTCCACCACACACCGGACAGACAGAGGAGCGTCTTCTCCAAGAGACTCAGACAGCTTCGTTGTCTGAAGGAACGCTTCAGGAAATCCTTCCTGCCACGAGCCATAACTCTTTAAAACTCTTCACCGCTGTGTGACAGAGAACATTCTGGACTTTTTAAGGACTCAGTGGCAAATATTGCACTACTAGTTTCTTAAACCTTGCTCATCTTTGCTTCTGCACAACTGACTGACATTTGCACATCTTGCTCTTGTTCTTTTGTTCCACACACATGTTGTGTTATGTTGTTAATTTCCCTTGTAAATGCCCTTTTTTGATTCACTTGAAGATTGCGTCTAGTGATTCTTGTATAGTTTGTATTGTTTGTTTGTGGAGTGCTGCAAGAGTGGAGATTTTTGTGCAAATTCTCCCTATCTGCCCTCACCACAGCAGCCAAGGCCGAGGCTATGAATGTTTATGTTCTATTAGCAAGTAAGATCCTGAAAGTGTACGGCTTGACCCTTTTTGGACACATAGTTTAAGACTGATGACAAGCTGTTGGTGTTCCAGACCTTCCTGCACTTCAGACCTGAGATCATTTTCCTGTCCGTCAAATTCTGAAAACTGGTTTAAATCAAGTCTTGTTGATGTTAAACATACTGGTGACAGTCTGGGTAACTAAAAGTTTTGTATCAATTTCATTGTCAAGTGACTGAATTGACACAGTGATGAAAATGGTTTCGTTTGTATCGGAAACGCAAATTAAGTCCCTCGGATAGCAAAACCCTAAAAAAATTGATGAAACTTTTTTCTATTATCACAGGTATTTTTATGAAACTCCTGTTAGTGCAGAATAAAGAGAAAGGAAAACAGGGCGGAGCTAAGCTGTCGCTGAACTAGAAGAGGAGAAGAAGAGAGAGGAACTTCCATATTCAGCAGAGTTCAATACACAAACCACAAACATTACCTTTATTAAACATGCTGTCACTGCATCAATGTCTGTTTACTCTCCTGTTTGTTTCCACTCTGACAGGTTTGTTAGATTATGCAGC
>JAPZDV010000006.1:16970762-17026388 GCA_029814665.1 Acanthurus lineatus
ATCTATCTATCTATCTATCTATCTATCTATCTATCTATCTATCTATCTATCTATCTATCTATCTATCTATCTATCGAGTCACTTATCACAGCCTGTTACAGTCTATTAACAAATGTTTAAAGTCTTCAACCTCATAAATCATATTTGGAGTTCTTACTTTGCTCTTTTACTCACATGATGTGCAGACATTAGTGTGCAGTGCAGCACTCTGTTACTGTTATTTATGTTTGTGGTCGTACCGTGACAAAATGTGGAAAAGTTCAAGGGGTATGAATACTTTTGCAAGCCAGTGTAACACAGAGGTGCTGTATGTTTACACGGATATATGGGCTTTTTTACTTTGGCATAAACTTATGTTTTTTCTAGCAAAACAAAAAAAGTTACTGATATACAGCTTGAATAAGATCTCATATCTAAACATAACAGAGGTGCAGTGGTGCTGTATGTTTACACTGATATGTGTGCTTTTTTACTTTGGCAGAAACTTATATTTTTTCTATTTATATTTAATTATGCTAAACTCTTTGGTTGAGTTTTGGTTGAGTCATTTTTTTTTTTTTTCTAAATTGAATGCATGGAAGTTTTGTTTTGAAAAGGGAAGCACAGGCTCGGTTTACAGTCCCGAGGCTTGTTTTTCTCTGAGCTCCCCGTTAGCTTAGTTTGTCTGTATTTGACTAAATTTCCCACTACAACAGATGTGAACTGCACAAAGGATAGGAAAAACTGACAGTCTTTTCTTTTTATTATTAAACACACTGTTAACTTCTAATTTACAGGAAGTCGGGAACTTTGAGTTGGCTCTCCTGAAGTGTGAACTTCATGACACCGTTAGCGGGTTTAGGTGTTAACATATTTGACGTAGCACCACGTTTTGTTGGAATGTGACATGCGACATTGCGTAATGTACAGTAATCTATATGATGCATGGGTACAAGACACAGACACTTTGGCCTGTAAGAGCGTGATCCTGCCTTTGTTTGCATACCTACAGCCAAACTCAGCTCTTCCTTCCCTACAGCCACTCAGTTAGAATAATAAACACATTTCTAGCACACACATTAACAGATAAATGTGGGGGTTTATCCATTAACTGTCTCTGCATGTAAACTATTCTTAACAGATGACTGCTGCTTTTTCATCCTATATATTTTGCAATACTACTTTGTAACAAGCTTATATCACAGTTCTCCTGGGTTTCTCTCACACAGATAAGCTATTTCAGCAGCGGTATCAGTCATTTGAACACTATACTGGTGCTGATGTAGGACCAAGATTCACTTAAAAATGTTCCAGAATGTTCACATTTTAGCAATTTTTATACATAAAATGTACTTGTAATTAATTCTAAAAACAGAGATTTTTTTTGTTTTACAAAAATATTGGTCCCACTTATTAATCTAAATTGGGTCGGGCAGTTGGACCAATGTATGACTGCCAGAGATCGGAGATTGGTGATCAGCTGAGTTCATCGATGGTTGGTTTTTGGGGGGAGAGTCACTGTAAACTTGTTCAGTAAGGTGACCGAGAAGCACAAAGGGGAAGCAAAAGAGTCGTCCATGAGTCAGTTCACAGGGACATATAGTTTGTTGAGCTGCTGATGGTTGGTTGATTTTTTGTTTAACATATTACCCACCCTAAACAAAAGGCATCTTTTACTAAAGCTTTTTTAGAGCTTATAAATGTTGTAACTAAAAGCTTCAATTTGGTTAATAATTAACTGGCTAATGCTTTATAGATCAGTTATGAAACATTAATATGAAAAAACAAAAGTATGCTGCATCAGCGCAGCTTGTTGGACCTGAGACAGTTCTGTTATAAAGGATTACTTATTACAAAAATGTGGTGTATGTTTTAGATCTGTGCTTTGATTGACTTTTTACAATTTTCTCACACTTAGTGAACATTTATTAAACCAAGAAAATAATTAGCACATCAATAGAAAATGAAAAGAATTGTTTCCTGCAGCTGTATTATATTTAATATTTATTATTTATTATTTTTTGTTCTCTTGGGCGATCAAGTCAAGCAACAATATGTCCAAAAACATTTCTCGTAGAGGAAAAATACAACATAGTGGAGGTGGTAGTGATGATTCACTAATGATTCATCTATATTTGTCTTGAATACACCATCGTACAAATCCAGCAACAACTCACCATGACTACTAATACTGTATTAACCTACAAACCATTCACAGCGGCCAGATTCTGCTCCGAAGGGTCAGACCAGATATGAATTTGCTGTGAGCCCGAGTCAATCTGATTACTGTCATATTCCATTTTCAGACTGCACTGGGAAATAATCCCCTGGCCAGTCAGATACACATAACACACCCACGGACAGGCATCACAGGCGACCCTGGGCCACGTTACCTCGGCTGTCGAACCCATTTTTACTTCCGTTTCCATTTTTAAATGTATTGTTTTTACATTTCATCACTCTAATCTGCTGATACCACAACATCACTGATTACAGGGTTAGGAGAAAAGCTTATATTTCCTGCTTTGTCCTTTTACTATTGGCTTTCACTTGAATCAGGAAGTCCTTTATAATTTCTCTTGAATAAACGCCTGTTTGGGACTCCTCTTGTTCTACAGGACAGGCTGTGCATCTGAGTGGATTTAATGTTTGAACACAGGAAGTTATCGCAGGAGCGGCTCTTACTTAAAGAACAGATTTAAAGCAACTGGTTTGTCACAGAGTATGTACTATTTAACAGGCTTTAAACTGAGCTAGATTAACCTTAGGGTTATCCTAGTCACACTGCAATATTGTGCTTTGTGATTCACCATGACTCTCGAAAGACATAACACGCTGAAAGCAACATATTGTGCAGTATTTACATATTTATTTACACAGACCTCATCTTGATCCGAAGTTTTATAGCAAAGTGTTGGCAAACCATTCTAGCTCCTTCATACACATTTCTTTGCAGCAGAGGCTGTGAAAGGGAGGAAATTGTCATAAAATATAACATTTTTATAAAATTTAAAAATATAAAATAGAATTTAATGCTGACAGTAGAAACTAGGTTAAGATAAGAACTCAATATCAACCATGGAGACTGATTTCAATCCCTTTAAGGCAAACACAACAACAAAATCTGGACCAAGCTACAATCACAGTGTGGATTACAGACTGCACTGTGTAATAAAAAAAATTCAATATTTCAATATATAACAGAGCATGAAGACAGACTGGCACTACAGCACATACAGCATCTCTGCAACAGCAGCATTATGAGTCAACATGGATGAAGAACTTCAAAATTAAAAAACTATATAAAAAAATGAGAAATAGAGTAGATTAACAATAAATTAAACATCATTCCTGGCAGCTATCAAACCAGACGAGGACACGCAGTGACAACAGTGTGCAGCAACAGCTCCACTTACAAGTGACAGCACCATCTGACAAAACTGACAACCAAGTTAGAAGAACTGACACTAGCTAATAAAGTTGTACCAAATGATAAATAAATTACCTAAAAGATATTCAGAAAATCATGTTAGAGCTTGAATTTCAGACTCTGAAGATTTGTTTGTTCAGTGTTTGTTGTGTTTGCTGTCTGAGTACATTGAGAGCCACTAAACCTGCAGTCCCACTGTATCTTATGAAGATAGTTGGCAGATATATAGCTGATTCTGACTAAGTGCTGAACTGTTTTCATCCTCACAATTCTCACTTATTCTCTTCTTTACCAGCCTGTTGTCTTTGTGACAATGTCTTTAGCTCTTGTTATAACTAACAGCTTACTTGCAGCTTTTTAAAGGAGTAGTTTGAGTTCGCTGACGATGTCTGCCATAAAGATGCCTCTTATTGACTGCCAGAGCTCAATGGTCACTGTTTTGTGGCACGCAAATGGTCAAAAAATTACTCTTAAAGGATTCAAAACATGTCTTTCCATTTATGCTGAGTGCAGAGATGCCTGAAGGAAAGCTAAAGCTATTTCCTGTGTCTGTCTAGTGGGTTTCACCACTGACACACACCATTAGGAGAATGGTGGCAGGTCCTCTGTCTATTCACTAACAGGAGTCAGTTGGCAGACTATATAATAATACCACCACACATATATCCATATATATTATATGTGTTATCCAATATGCATCAATATGAAAACTTCTTTTCTATACATTAATGCAGTTTATCGTTAAACTGTAAAATATTTCGACCCCATTACTCATCTATGACCCAAATGTTGATCACCACATTTGAGGGATCACTGCATTACATATGTGTGTGTGCATGTGCTTGTGAATGTGTGTGGAACTGTCCGATGTCGATATTGGCATCAGGCCCTGAAATCAAATATCGGTCAAGCTCCAGTTAGTGATAATTCTCTCAGGGTTTTTGACTGCAGCAACACCATACATATGAAGCATACTGACACCATGACCTAGTTTTGAGTTGTCAGGCCTCAAATTCGGGTGTAAACGGCGGATTTTCCAGACAGTCTACCTGGATACAAACAGAAAAGCAGGACAGCTCTGCTGCTGCTCGTCGGCTCCAGTCTGATGTTACTGTTGTGGTGTTTGCTTTGATGGCTGATGAGTCTTAAGAACAAATAACTGCTCATATTTACACACATACCAATGCTGAACCTAACAATGCACACATCAGGTTTTTGCCAAATTTCATTCACTGCTACAAGTGAAATGAAAGAGTCTTGTGTGATATACAACATTACAATTTGCATCAATATCAGACTTTTTCAGTTAGAAATTGGCATTTTATAATAAGCAAGAGCTGTGATTAGACTGAGTGGGCATTTTCCTTTCTGCTAATAAACAAAAGGCTGACTTTCATCTCCAAAATAAATCTTTAACCTTGAGCCAACATTTTCTATATCGGGACCTACCATCTGTCATTTGTTATACAGTCAAACTACAGTATATCCATATTTCGTCTCAGGTGAGGGTTGGATTGAAGAGTCAGATAAGCTTTGGTTGCTTTTGGGGATTATAACTATTATTATGAGTTATGACTTATGCAACTGATTTATTACACAAAAAAAACATCTGAAAGATGAAATGCATAACAATAAATACCATTTCTCTGGCAAAGAACTCTACATGATAAGATTTTTGATGAATCATTTTCACAGTAAAGTCTAATTACATTCATCTTCATGACTGATTTACATAAATAGATGCTTCTATTTAATTACATTCAAAGTCTCAACGTTGACAGATAACAAGTGACAGAATAAAAAAAAAATCTACATCAATCTGTCACCTGCATTTTATTATATATATAGTAAGATTGTATTATAAAAGATCATGTGCTGTCTCAGATTTGTCCATTCATATGTGGAGCAGGAATCCAAAGCTTTGATACCAGGTCTCATCCTTGTACAGGAAAATGTTTTGCCTTGATTAATCTTACTATATCCTATTACATAAAACTATTGTTTTTTGATTTTCCAGTTTATTCAAGTAAGTTACCAAAATTTAGTCAGACTGATGTGAACGCTTCCCCAGTGTCAACAAGCAACTGAAGTTTGGTCAGATTTTTTGTGAGACTCTGAGGTGTTTTTAAGTGTAAATCACATTGATTGCAGCGAAGCATCAATCTGAGGATTCTGCTTCTTAGTTCAGCCCAAAAGTGACTTTTTTATGTTTCAGATCAAAACACCAGTCCAGGTTATGAACGGAGCTCTACAAATCCTGCAAACAGAGCAGAAAAGAGCATTGAAATTGTTTAAGTTCACCTTTACTCCGTGGTTTGCACGTGACTTGAATTTTTTTTTTTTTTTGCAAAATCTTTATACAGTATATTACAGTTATCTAACAATAACTCTGATAAAACAATGAATTAGTGTTTCCAAACCAAACCCTCTTATCATTTTATTTAAGTGATCCTACTGGGATTTTCTGATTGAGACTGCTTGTGTTTATGCAATCGAGTGGGCAAAAGTTAGCTGCACTGATGCCAGCGTGCCCTAATGTCAATGAGTAACTTCAGTTTAATCAGTCTGGGTTCTGGTTGTGACGCAAGTTGGTTTAAAGTGCCATCACATCAGCTGGAGTCCAGAAGCACTTTTCTGCTTGTTTGTGGCTTATGGTTTGTCTGCTTCTTAGTTCTGGCCAAAAATGACTTCTAATCCATTTGCCTCAGGTCAAAATAGCAGCCCAGCGTACAAGCAGAGCTCTGCTAATGCTTCCTGCTCCACGGTTTATATGTGATTTAGTGATGTGCTTTAAAATTGTGCTTTAAATTAAAAAAAAAGAATAAAATAAAACTGTATTAGTTATATTTGATGTCTCAATTTGATGTTTTTAGTGATATTCTTACTGTCATAAGAAGTCCTTTGTAAAGCACTTACTTGTTGTGCAGCACAGCTGAAATCAAATTTAATGTTTCATGTAGCAATCAAATCCATGAGTGAGACGGTGTATTGATGGTAGATGAGCATTAGCATGGAGAGAATTATATATCTATGACATTGCCCAGTAATGCAGCAAGGTTTGACAGCAGGTGCAGAAACTAATTTAACAGTCGTATTCGCTCAGCAGGCTCTGAGGATCACAAAGGACCACTTTAATATGCAATATTCCAAAATCTAATTAAATTAGGTTTGATTTGTATTATTAATGAGACAGCTCCAACCAAAAGACAGACAAACAATAATACTGTCTGGCTGTATCAGGTCCATTATTGCAACTAAGCTTGATTGGCATCAAGGCACTTTAGTATATCAGGATTTTTAGAAAACCTAAAGGTATGATTTTCAAAATTACAGACTATTTTCTTTCTCTTTAAGTGATTTATTTAATTTATTACACACAGCAAACACCACTAAGGGTCAGTCTCAACTGGTGGAGAAGGCAGCTGAGCTGAGAAAGATGGCTGCTGGTGATGGGAATAAAGTTACAAGGGGAGTAAAAAAAAAACAAGGCTTTTGCACATAAGAGTCTTTTGGAGCTTAGCTCTGATGATAAAAGTAAAAAATAAGCCAAGTGGTCTGGCTGCATATTGGACACACAACATTACAGGTAAGAAAATACTACACATATTAAAATGTCTAATACCAGCAGCTCCACTTTTACCTTTTCACAACATAAACACTTTATAGCTGGTGAAAGGTATTTTTGGTTTTTTTTTTGTACCCTTCTGCTTCATTGCACTCCATCAATGTGTATCACTGAAAGGCTCTTATTTCACAGGTCAATCCATAAACTATTAACTTGTGGGCAGTCACCAGCCTACATCTGTGCTGACCCTAAAGCAATAGTGTGACAAATGCCTTTCCAGCAAGGGTGATGTGTGTTAAATCAGGCCAGTGTAACAGCCTGAGGCAGCTGCAGGCTACAGACAGACTACAGACCCTGTGCCTCGTCTGAAGCTCCTGTCAGCACACCGTGAACTGTAGCATCCTCTTACAACATCACTGCAGCATCCTTTTCCGAACATCTCCACTACTGTGTGATGACCTGTCAAGCAGAAAAATGCAAACACTGCAGACTATACACGCGTTTAATTATGCACCGAAGCCAAAGCGCATCTGGCTTCACCTGACGCGCACGCATCAACAGCTGGAAGCTTCAATGCACAACAAGTATGGCCACTAAAAGCGTACACGCTGCAGAGACACAAACACGGGAGATGCTCGCAGCAGCGTGAGCATCCGCCGTGTTTGCTGTGCATGCATGGCGGTGAAAAACCATCAAGGAGGCACAAGCTCCATCCTCGTCATCTTCGAGGGGGTTGCTAGTGTAGGCCGAGCTCTACCACTTCCGACATGCGGACTAGGCCGACGCTAAACGCTAAAATTGCACAGGATCTCCGTTTTTCAGGTTTTATGACTCGATGATGGTATGTGTTGTTGCAATTTTATCCTTTTGATCTAAAGCGACAGTGAATTAAAAAGGTGTTTCATATGAAATCTCGCAGCGCTGCTGAGATGATCAACCTGACTCAAGCCAGCAGGCCCGCTAGTCCCAGTAACTCCCAGTTCAGACGATATTAAACCTCAAAGCAGCGGCTTTTACGAACACCTTTCATTTCCTTACCTCGTAATCGATGCACATCATGCGCGAAGTCCTAATCTGTGCGAAAACGTGTCCATGACACGCTCCTTTTTCGAAAAAAATCGCCCCCTCCGCTATGATCTCAGCATCAGCAGCAACCCGTACAATGGAGCAGTGATGGCCGGTGGTGATGATGCTGGGAGCCCCGCCCTCCTCCCCATGCAGCCAGAATGAGCTCACTGGTTTCCAGCTCAGCCGGGTCCGGTGCCGCCGCAGTCCACCAGCACACAGCGCGCTCACACCTCGAAGGCGCGTTCACTGGCTCCGTGAGAGTAATGGTCCTAGAAGTTCTGAAAACAATTAGAGAAACGCGGTCCAACACTTCGAGTGTTAAAGCTGACGGGGTTTTTTAAGACTAGTTTCTGGCTTGTAAAATTCTTTTTTTTCCCATACAAGCGATAATCAAACACGTAGAGGTTAAGAATGATTTTCGTTTTTGGCCTGTAATATTATGAGACCTCTTTTGACCAATGTTGCTATTTGGTCGCCGTTCACCAACGATAAAAACAAAAAGCAATATATAGCAATAACAGAAATATTTTCGCTCCGCACCATTAATAGTCCTTAGTTTGAGTCCACTCTGCATTCACGGGAGGCTAACTAAATCATCTCTGACCAGAGAAATTCACAGCTACAGTTTTTGCATTTTGTATATTCATAATCACAATGTTTGTCACAATGTGTAAAAATGCAAACTTTCATGTAGATACAGAACTTAAAGCTGCAAGCGGTCAGTTTTGTCTTTTTACAGCTTAGTACAGTCTTTACAGCCTGCACAGTCTGCAGATTTAGTTAAAGACTTTCTTGATAATAAAGCCCAACACTTGTCTCAGTGGGTCGATTGAGTTGCTGTAATCTTCGCCTTAATGTTTATTTCAACATGTTTCTAAGTGTAATACAAATAAAATAAATTAAACACGACTCTTTTGTTTAAAAAATGTTAGTCTGGAAAATCACTAATAGTTAACGTGCATGTGGCGAGTACCATGTGTTGCGGATATGAATAATGCAGTACAAATTGAGTGAAAAGTGCTGCCATCTAACGGTCTGTCCCAGAACTGTAAGTCATTCTGGACCTGATAGGTGGTTGAACACCTATTATCCGGATCGGCAGGTCGAAACATTTTTTAATATTTCTCATACAATAAACGTCAATATATTACATACATCCTTACTGATTAAACTGGAATCATCACAGCACGAGTTTGTTCTTCTCTCTCAAAAAAATGAGCTCAAACACCTCATTAAAAGTGTAGAACTGAGACAATTCAGAAGTGTTGTCTGCCTGAAACGCCTAAATAAATCAGACAATACACTGATGTCGAATTAAGAGCGTACTAGACTGAATACCTTTCCTACTTTTTACTACTGGTGTACTACCACTTTAATACTATTTAAATGCTATGGATTTAATAAAGGATGCGACCACCAAGGCTGCCCAACTCTCGTCCGGAGCTGAAACTCTTTCGTTACAACTATTTTGAAAAGCTCTCTAAAGTAGTTCAACCAACAGTTCAAGTTCTTCTTCTTCTTCTTCTTCTTCTTATTATTATTATTATCATGATTATTTTCATTATTTTGTTGTTTGTCTGCTTGATCGTTCACTCTCGGTGCGTGACATGGCGTTTTAGCGGTTACCACTCATGATATAACTCACTACGTGTGTTTGTTTCGTTTTGTTTCGTTTTTTTATTTTTTGGGCGGGGGGGGGCGTTAAGCATATCACTCCACCATCACAGTTTTGCCTAAGAGTCAGAGGAATCAAGGCGGAACTGTCGATTTGTGCCGCCCCTTGTATAATGTTTTCCAGCTTATCTAACCCAGCCCCTCGCCCACTATCACATACAACTCTGCAACTTCAATAGTTACTGTCTCTACTGAGACTATTTTTAGACAGAGCTGATATTACATCAACACCTGACTTGAGGTTCTGGTCAGTACGCACAAAGTCTTTTAGGATTGACGGTTCAGTGATTCAAATAAAAGAATGGCCATGAAAGGAGAGAATGGCACCTGCACAGCCTCTGTGCCAAAGGGATACTCAGAGACATCCAAAGAGTTTAAGGAACGGGGTAACTGGGGAACCAAAGCCGAGTTCATCCTGACTGTGATGGGAGCGATCATCGGACCAGGGAATGTGTGGAGGTTCCCTTACCTGTGCTACAGAAACGGCGGAGGTGAGTGAGTCTACGCAGGGGACTGTCACTCTCAGCTTGCCGATGTCCTCATGTCTCCAAAACCGTGCAGTTGGGACAAATACTGGGTATTTTTCCTTCTCTCTCAGTGCACTGTGAAGTGATGAGCCTCTCTATTTTGCAGGTGTGTTCTTCATCCCATACATCCTTTTCATGCTTACATGCGGAGTCCCCTTGTTTTTCCTTGAGACTGCCTTGGGACAATACACCAGCCAGGGGGGCATCACATGCTGGAGAAATATTTGTCCACTTTTCCAAGGTCAGCAATGACTATTTACCCGATTATCTTTTAAAAATACTAACTCTATTATATTTAATTTGTTTTTATGTCTATCAGTTGTTTTTGTCACGTTTCATCGAACATTTGCAATGCAAACGGTGTGCGTAATTACGCACGAAGGTTTTCATTGCCACCATTTGCCACCAGATTTGTTTGGATTAGTTAATCCGTGTTTTGTCATAACCAATCAAATCATAATGGCTGTATTCTGAAACATGTACTTTTGGCTCAGGACACTCTATGTGACAGTGTTTGGTGCAATGGCAGAGTTTTTCCTTTGCGCAGCCCTCACTTATAATTTTCGTTTTTTTTTCCAGGCATGGGTTATGCCAGTCACTTAATCATCGCATTCAGTGCCACATCCTATATCATCATACTTGCATGGGCGTTCTTTTACCTGTTCTCATCCTTCAGTGCGGAGTTGCCTTGGGCTTCATGTGGACACTACTGGAACACAGGTAGGCTGTCCTGCAGCTGGCCAAAGTGCTCGGTAGCATGTGGATATAAAGTATTGTTTATAAAATTACCAACATTTAGCATGAAATTTCTTTAAGGCTTAAATGTTATTAGCCATGAACGGATTACATCACTCATTTTATTGAAATATTGTTTTAAAAAGTGATGTTTTAGAACACAGTCCAATAGATATTTTTTTACTCCAATCTGCAGCCTAATTATTGATACCAAAGGTGTACCGATGCACCATTACAGTGCGTATCCGTACACATGTAGGTAAAAAAGAACAATATCTCAGTTTGGGAATAAGAGGGTAATACTGTGGAAACAGAATTCTTGTAACTTTTGGATACCTTTTCTGTTATTATGTAATAAAATATGACAAACTGAGCAACAATTTGGTGTTTGGGAAAAAATAAAATGAATTTGTACTGCAAGTGTTTTTAGCAACCAGATATCCTGACTAGTCTGGTGTGGTATAATATGTGGAATGTAACTAAATACATTTACTCGAATACAAAGTAAAGTTTATACCTGAATACTTTAAGTAGCCCTACTTTACAGCATATACAATAAGAGTATACAATGTAAAATATGAAATAATTCACAGTAGATTTAAAAAGAGCTGCAGAACTCATTACATGTTTCCCCTCAAGACTTCCGTCTCTGTTGCTCAGTCCTTCATATTTTACCCTGTAATAGTAGAAGGACAGTTTGTAGATTTTTAGCAGTGTCTGTCCTAAAACATTTTGGTTAGTTTAGTTAAGAAACTGTCCTTGGAGAGACAATTTGTACAGCATATATAGAAAGACACAGATACACATCACAAAATAAAAACACAACAGCTGTAATCTAAAGTGTTACAGAAAAGTCATAGATTGTTTAGGATACTTGGCATGTTTGGACTTGCTTAAAATACGCTTTACACTACTTAAAAACTACAATGCATGTCAAAACTTCTACGCTTTGACATGCTTAAAACATGCATTTGTTGCCTCCTGTAAGAGATGCAACAAAGCATGTTTTAAGTTCACCTTTTAGTTTAAAAAAGGAGCATTTTTACATGCCAAGTGTTTTATTTTCTTACACTAGATTCATGCTTGGACATCAACCACCCAAATCAGAGCCTCAGCATGAGATCCAGACCGAACTCCACTCTTCCTGTTGTCGAGTTCTGGCAGTAAGCGTGGAGTCAACTGACACAAGCTTAACTCAATGTTATCTTCTCTTTCAGTCCCTTTACTTTTCCTATTCTGCCTCCTTTTTCATTCTTTTCTCAACCCCTTACTGTCACTTCTGATCCTTCCTTCCTTCACTCCACTCAGACCACCTTTAACTTTCTCACACCCACCATTTTTCCCATCCCTTGTCCAGGCGCAGGGTTTTAAACATCTCTAGTGGCATCGAGGAGGTCGGCAGCTTGAGGTGGGAACTGGTCTTGTGTCTCATAATGACCTGGATCATCTGCTACTTCTGCGTTTGGAAAGGCATCAAGTCAACAGGAAAGGTTAGCTGCACCAACTCTGAACAACATTCATGAATGTGTCAGATATTTTTGGGAAAAAAAACCCTCCCTAAAACTGTGTGCAGGCATCAGCAATCAGATGGTACTGCCTATCAAGCCAGTGGGCCCAGCCACAGTAGTTTATCCTGAGCAGACGGTGAGGATATAAAGTCAAGTCAAACAGCCAAACTTCTGTTCTTTCCTTGGGTGAAAGGCAGAGTATAAGGCACCCTAAAGTTTTACTATGCATTGATAACCACATTTCTCAGTGATATTTGCAATAAACTTTGAGAAACCTGTACAAATACATGAAGGAGAAATGGGGCATTGTGTCAGTTAAGGCATGAAGACATATCAGACGATTCAGATCTTTCACCTGTATTTATAGTTAAGCATGAACTGACACACTTATCGACGCAGTGCAGCATCAGCTGCTATACAGTCATTTGCATACAAGCTTAAGACAGCCTATGTAAATTCATCACTACCATACTGTTCCCAACATGCCACCAATGCTTGTTGCTGCACTTCCATACAAATGCTGGTGCCTTCTTGGCATGTGAGCGCTGAACATTTTTCACACCGATAATGTTAATATGCATTTAAAGAAATGGCTCGGCTGAAAGAGAGTTTTGTAAGAGAACTTTAAAGTCAAGAGTCTTTTCTTGTAAATCTAGTTTTTAAGTTTTAGTCATATTCCAGTTTGGTAAGCACTTTATCTAAGACTTGTCACAACCAATAAAATGAACTGACAGTGTTAACTTGACAAGCAACAATTTTAACCGTAGAACTGTTTGCCAGTCATGTAACCATCGTGACACATTATGAATGTGATGATTTCATTTGGTTTTTGGCCTCAGGCTGCAGGATCAGATCCAGTATTTAAGTTATAAAATGTTCACGTGAGACAGCCGCTGTCCAGAGTGCTGATCCTTCACTCCAAGCAAATCAGTAACTGAGGAAGCATTGGCTGTTGCTGCTACAATATCCGGCAGCTGTTTAAGTAGACTCACTCTTAGAAATGGCAGTTGTTGTTGGCAGTGGTCACTCTTGTTTTGCACGTGGATATTAGAACAAAAGATCCTTAAAGATGCTGCTGTTTAGCTGGTTCAGACTTGTTTTTGTTGACTTGCCTCTCCCTTCTTACGAATACCAAATCTTTTACAATGGTATTCTTGGATGAATGCCATATTCAGTTTTGTGCTATAAGTGTATTAGCTCCAGGGACTTGGAAGTTACCCTGTTATTTTTATTCAGTTCCAGTTTTTATTAATAGTCAGTTGTTCAACTCAGGACACTGTGGGAACCAAAAAGCCCTAAAAAATATACCAGGTTTTAAGTTGTTGCATTTTGGCTAGGGGTTAATTAGGATTAGGACTACAAAAAGAAAGTTGTAGTTGTATTTTTTTTTGTCTTTTGTACAGATATCATCAAATTAGCATGAGCACCCCCTAGGGATGAATGTTTTCCCCTCTGTTCTTCTCCCACTACACAACTGACTTGTCCCCGCATAACCCGTCTGCAAATCTCCTCATGTTTGCAGACAATATTAACAGTATTGACCCTAATCTGGGATGGTTATGAGTCTGCATACAGATGTGAGGTTAGAGCTGAGTCTTTGGTGTGGTCAGAAAAACCTCTAGTTAAATGTATGAAAACTGTAAAGATGAATTATCACAAATTAAAAATTTGTTGCAACCCTAGGCTAGAGATGTTGCTAATCTGTTAGAGCATAAAGCTTTGCTAACGTCGTTCCTCTCGTCTTTCAGGCAGCATACTTTACAGCAACATTCCCTTTCTTCATGCTGCTTGTTTTGCTCATACGTGGTGTTACCCTACCGGGGGCACTGGATGGGATCATTTACTACCTCTACCCGGATATCTCCCGCCTTTCAGATCCTCAGGTATGCACAATCTTTGGAGCAGTGCCCCTATTTTGTTTCCTCTAAATAGAATCATGCAAAAACAAACACAGGTATGTATATGACCTTTTTTCTCATTTTCTGTAGGTGTGGATGGATGCTGGGACCCAGATCTTCTTCTCATATGCAATCGGCCTCGGGTTCCTAACTTCTCTTGGGAGTTACAACACTTACAACAATGACTGTTACAGGTAGATGCTCTTCTTATCTGTCACAACTATCCTGTTCAACCTTTAGAGAAAATATTTGTCCTACTTATGCTTTATGTAAACTCCTTGCAGGATATTTCATTGCACCTGAGTGTTCATCATAAGTGAATTTAATGCTGCAAATAAAATAATTGATAATTAAGTTGAATTAGTTCCTTGGGCCTGTAATTAAAACTACAAAACACTAAAACCAAATGAGCATCCAATTTTGACACACTTTGTGTCCATTCATTCACTCCTCAACTGTTCATGCATTTTTGAAACCTGCATTCCTTTGTCTTTCAGGGACTGTTTCTACTTGTGTTTACTGAATAGTGCCACCAGCATTGTGGCAGGCTTTGCCATTTTCTCTGTTTTGGGTTTCATGACCTACGAACAAGGGGTGGATATCTCTGAAGTAGCCGAATCAGGCAAGTCAATTATTAATCATACTGTCATTAAAATGACAAACTCTCTTCACACATTTCCAGTTATTCTTCTAAAAGAGCTTGTTGTGTAAAGAGATAATTGCACCCTGCATAGAAACAATCACTTCCCCATGTGAAAATTGTGCCAAATCATGGGGTGCGTTTTCATCCTTATCCTCTTATCTTTTCAACCTAAGAGGCTGTCTGGCACACTTAATACCCTCCTCTGCTATTTTTTTTTATTTTTTGTTCAGATCTCACCTTTAGCTCGTAACATGTAGGTCAGTTCATTTGAGCCTCATTACGGCTAACCAGTGAGCAAGAGGAATGCAGAGCTAAAGGAAAAAAGAGAATAAGAGGAGTCAGTTTTGATATTAATCGTGGCATCCATTTTTAGGAAAAAATAAAGTTGTCTGTGAGTTGTGTTTACTTTTTAGCCAAAAAACGTTAAGCTAGGATGACATCCACAGGTCTTAAGTGCTGCTACTCACATTTCTCAACCTACCTGTGATGTAGTTTAAAATTTAAAACCTTGCCAAAAAACCTCCATACAGAGAAGTGAGAATCAGATGCACACAAGAGACATTTATATGTTACCTTTCACTTATGTTTTATGTTATATCATATTACATTGTGTGTGTGTGTGTGTATGTGTAGGTCCAGGGTTGGCATTCATCGTCTACCCACGTGCTGTAGCCATGATGCCCATGCCTCAGGTGTGGTCTGTGTGTTTCTTCTTGATGATCATTCTGCTTGGATTGGACAGTCAGGTAGCAGACAAACCCCTTAAAAAATGATTAATGAATGTACGTTTGAATAAATTAATAAGTTAAACTCTCTCCCCTTCTTTTGGGGGTTCCTTACAGTTTGTGGGTCTGGAGTGTCTGATGACGTCGCTGGTCGATTTGTTCCCAACTTCTCTGCGCAAAGGCTGCAGACGTGAGCTGGTTCTGCTGGCTATCTGCAGTACCTGCTGTTTGCTGGGATTCTCCCTGGTCACTGAGGTTCGTACAGTGCAATCCAAGCTAGACAGGTGGCAACACCTTTGCTTGATGCTTTCTAATGTATTCTTTACACAGCACCTTCATGTGCCTTATGAAACTGATAAAATATTACAAAGAGCAAACCAGGCAAACAGTGTAAGAGGCAAAAAAGCAATTACAACATAATAAAGTAAATCAGTCCCAATAAAACTTGAAAGATGAGAGTTTATTTATACTATTATATTTGATATACCTTTATTTAATTATATAGGTTAGTGTTATAGGGAAATTGTGCCTATTTTTCTCCAACTGTATGCATCACAACTCTGCCTGCAGGAATCCAGTGTTGTCTGGCTACAATGTTACAAAATATGCTTAAGTAATAAATTCAACTGCCTTGCCATAATGTTACATCAAACAACAGGTACTTAGCCAAACATGACAAGTCTTGAATAAAGTCATGTTTCTGCCAAGCTGCCAGACAGTGCTTATTAAAAAAAAAAATTGGACTCTGATTCACTTCAGCCTCCCTCTGTTGCTCTGCAGGGCTGAAAGGAATGTCTGCCAAACTGCAGCTTCAGTTATAATTTCAGTTAGATCACACAAGGAGTATCTGTGAGAAAGTATGCTTTAATAATGTGTGTACTGATGTTGACATTGACCTTAACTACAGTTCTGTTTTTTTTAATAATAACAATGAAAGTGTTATAGGCGTTGTTTTTGTTGTGAGGTTTGGGTGGGGTCATATTGTTTTTTTTGTTTTTTTTTTTACCTGTTCTTATAAACAGGCAATAATAAGATGAAAATAATCTATACAAATAAAAATTGATACAAATAAAATAGAAAAAGACCAATTTCCACATTTTCAACGTACTTAATTAGAACCTGGTTGATATATAGATGTTTAAAGATCAGTTTGGGAAGTAAAAACGATTAACCTTGATCATCATAATCATCATATTGATTATTATTTTTGCTTCCTTGGCCATAGGGAGGGATGTACCTGCTCCAGCTGTTGGACCATCATGTCTGCAGTGGCACCACCCTGATCCTCCTCTCTCTGTGCCAGTCTATCAGCATTGCCTGGGTGTACGGTAAGTCAAAAACAACACAATCAGCTGCTTTAGGACTCCATCCTGTTAATGAACCAGACACAACTTTTCTTCAGATTATAAACATTGTTGGTTACAACTAGTTTCAGTGAGGCAAAAACATCTATGCACACAACTTTTTGTTATGCTGACGAATTGATTTCTTTCTCTAAAGGTGCTGACCGTTTCTATGACAACATCACAGACATGATTGGTTATCGTCCATATCCTTTAATGAAGTACTGCTGGACTTACATCACTCCCTTCATTTGTTTTGTAAGGATTCAGTCCTTTTACTGGATATTATGCCATTGATTTGTTTATTCCATGTGTGTTGCTATGTTTCTCATGTCTGTATCCATTTATGAAGGAAAAGGAGGGTCAATCCAGTGGGAATTAAATGCAGATCAGTCACAGGCACTGATGCTCACAGCTGTGAATGCGCACACACACTCACACACACACAAAGGATGGATTTATTGCATCCAAAAATCACTTGGCTCATCTCCTCCTGGTTAGACTCCTAAAGTTAGTCTGGAAGCCAATCCAGGAGACCAGGAGACGCTCCAAACACACAACCTCAGCTGCTGCCACCAGATTCACAATAAGCATGTAATAGAGTCAATATGCAACATTTGGACAAAAGGGTTGATCTATATTTTCTATTTATATCCCCCTCTCTAGTGGTTCTAAATGTCATGGTTTGCATTTTCTATTTATAAAATGGAAAAGAAGAACTTGAGTTTAGTTTTTAACATTTATCCACTCTGTCTCCTCCAATCACAGGGCACCTTCATCTTCTCTATTATCAAATATTCTCCGCTAAAGTTCAGTCACAGCTACATTTATCCACTCTGGGCCAACATCTTGGGCTGGTTCATCGCCACCGTCTCCCTGTCTCTCATCCCATTGTTTGTGTTGTATAAAATGATCCATGGAGAAGGTACTCTCCAACAGGTAAGCATGATCATCTCCCTTTATTTGTTCAGTAGAGTTTGTTGCTGGGAACTCAGGAGTTTCCATCAGAAAGCTTTGAGTAAAATAATCCCTCATTCCTCATATGTTGTAACAGTGGTGTAATATTCAACCTCTAATATAACTGATATTGTCTTTTTGTAGTTGTTGGGAGTTATAATCTGATTCTGATGTTTTGTGGGATATGTCTATTGAGAAAACAGGATTTAAAAAACATTTTTTGATTTGATAAAAGCTTGTTTGAGTTGGTGGTTCATTGTTCATGGAAAGCTCTGTGGTATGCATGTGTTTGAGTTGGCTTCAGTCAAACTCTGGCTGTTATAACAGGACGGGGAAGTGATTGGTTCTGTGCTTTTGCAGCGGTTGTTTAAGTACACTACAGTCTGATATATGAAACAAAATTCTTGGTGTTTTGCCAGGATTTCCCAACAAGATTTCTGAGAACTTCTTCCATATAAACAGATTGCCGGAAAACCCCAGTGGGAATATATGACTTGCAAAACATTTGAACTTCTACCTTTCAACTGTAGGATGTGATTCCCTGCTCAAATGTTAAGGCTGATTATAGTCTAGACTCTAGAGGTTTTTGATTGTCAAGGAATACCACTAGGGGGCTAAAGTCAACAATTCTACTATTACTAATATTGTCTTAAAAAGCCTCCCATGATGAAATGTATATTAATTTCGCAGCTTAAAATGGTTTCCCTCAAAATTTAAATGTCATCTTTCAACATTTGCATGGTTGTTTTTGGAGGTTGAACTTTCTCAAAAACTGAAACCATCTGATGGTAACAGATTTTTTTTTAGGTGGAGGGCTCGGGGCTGAGAACCATGAAGTCAGTGTAGCTGTGCTATAATGTTATTATGCTATTGTATAGCATAACATAGTCTCGTTATTCCAAGTTATGGTAGCTTTTTAGAAAAATTAGACAAAATAAAAAAAGGCTTTAAAAACAGAAGTTAAAAATGTGAAAAATAGTTTTTAAAGGAATAATGACCTCACTGTACAGTGTTACTGTACTGTACATACGGGAGAAAACATGCAAACTACAAAGTATTAAAAAAATGCAGTATGTTTTATACCAAATTACTCGGTGAATTTCTCTGAACTCTTGTATCTCTCTTTTTATTCCCTCAGCGATTCATGTTGCTTTGCCAGCCTATCGACAAACTTCCCATGCACCAAAAAAGTCTTCCTGCACTGGGAATCAACAGCACCACAGAGCTCAAACCTTTATCCTATGCAGAGGAACTCACCCAGTGAAAACAAACAAGTTGTTTAGCTGAGATGTGTACTGAAAATTACTGTGTGGTCTTCTGGACTCTTATTCATCATAATGCCTTCAAAAGAGGCAGTGAGGAGGAATGATGTTCGTTGCTAAAAGTGAAGAAAAAGACTAATTCATAAAGTGATTTCCGGCACACACAAAAGACAAGTAAGCTTAAAGAGTGGTTAAGCAAATGAATCGCTTGTATACTGTGCATCAGTAGCCAAACACAAGCATTTAACCACAACTGATTCAATGCTCATTCTTTTGAAAAATCCTCATATTTTCAAAGACAGTAAGAGTCATGCAACATGCATGAAAAAATCACCAATTGGAAATGCAAAAAACCCCCCCATCATAATCATCCAATCACATGTGCGTTTAGAGATAGTAGCTTAAAAGGGAGCAACAACTGCAACTAGTGGGCCCAAACTATGTTGTTATTAATGAATCATAGTTCTTCAGTGATCATGTTAGTCTCCAGAAGGATGTTGTTTTACCTTTGTTTCTGTACTGTAGCCATCTGGGACATGATAGGCTGCTCTTAGCCATCTTTTGAGGCATCTGGGGGTTTATTTTAATGAGTTATTTCTATAAAGCAAAGAAATTTGACAAATACCTGTAATTCTCAAAGCAGAAATGTGTAAAATATGGTTGAAGTTTCTGTTATATACAATCAAAATATGGTTTAAGCCTAATTGCCCTGTTTACTCATTCTTAAACACCCTTCATTTGAACTTGAAATAAAAGAAGGAAAGAAAATAAAACCATCTTGGTTTGTTCATCCATGGTTCCAAAAACAACCAATTTTGGTTTGGCTTAGATAACCTTTCTACACAAAGTCCTCTGAGTCAGAGTCCTAATTGCAGTCGCTGTAAATCACTTTGGTACTCTCTGTAATCTCTGTCCTAAAACTAACTAAACTGAGCTAACAAGCCAACATCATGTGACTACCTATAGCCAAAGATACAGCAAAGAGTACAGTGAGCAGCAGTTCCTGATAGGCTGTCCTCCTATTTATACATTCTGCCTATAAGTTTGAAAGTAGTAGCAAAAGGTGAGGGTTTTAATATGTTCATAAGAGTGGGCTTTGCTCGAATGCCAATACAAGATGCTGAATTTACTGTCTTAAAAGCAATCTGTCAAAACTGTTGAGCCTTTTTTAATTCATCTGCAGTCCTATGCAGATATCTGTGTACAGAGATAAGCTAAAATGTCATCTTTGTGTCTTAACTTGCTCATCAAACTGTAAACAATGTTCAGTGCATGGAAGAGGAAGTTATTGGCCCAGATATCTGGGGGCTGCACATGAAGCCTTGAGATGTTGGCTGTTGCCCCCAAAGGCTAAATCACTGCAGCAGATGGGTTTATGGGTTTGAAAAATGTTCACTCTCTGGTGTTAGAAATTTTGTCCTGTGTTGTATAAAGTATATTTGTGTCTTAATATCATGTATGGAATGTATACAGCCTTTCAAGTGCTATAAATGTCTTTATATAGAGTACCTCTTAAAAAAACTATGTTAAGTGCCTTAGAAAAAGCAACATATGTTTAGTATTTCACTCTAATGTATGTACAGGACTGCAACTTTATAATCAAGGACTTTTCTTGTCTTTATGCACACTTACATTCACACACAGCAGATTTAGTGGTAATTTTTTATTGTTACTTTGGGAACAGACGTTTTAATTGTAGAGGCATGTTCGTACACTTGCAGACCAGGATGAATGTGTGTTAAACCCATTTTTAGCCATTTGTATTGGAATGTTGGTCAAAATAAATATCTTTTACTACTATTTGCACAAAAACGTGGTATTTTGTTGGTTTTTTTTTAGAATTTCATTTTGGATTTTGTATACCTTCCGTGTGTATACAATCAGTGGATAAAAATATAAACAGGGACAAAAAGCGGTTACCATTATTTGATTTATATTAATGTGATTACTTTATTATGTCAAATGAAAGGTTCTATAGAGAGAGTGACAGAAAGAGAGAGGACGAGAGAGAGAGAGAGAGAGAGAGAGAGAGAGAGAGAGAGAGAGAGAGAGAGAGAGAGAGAAAGGCCTGGTTTGGGTCACAGTATTTTTAAGTTATAATTGTTCTTGCTCTGTTTAAAAACAGTACTACTCCTTGCACTTTGAGGCTTTGAGTATTCTCCAGACATACTTTTCAGATACTCCACTCTCTTTTAAGCAGAGTTAGATTACATATCCGACAAAGATTGATTAAAGCAGCAGGACATTGACTTGCAACATTATGTGGGGTTTATGCCAAGAAAAGGGTGAGATATGAGTAAAGAGAAACATTCCTGGGAGAATGATCCCTCAATGTGGTGGGAAAACTTATATGACAGCAAAAAATGTAAAACATACTAAACCGCATGCAAACTTACACCAAAAAGTTTTGTTAATTTAGTAGCTTCAGTGCTGACAAGGAACATTTTAGGGGACTTTATTTAAAAAACAGATGCTTCTAAATGTGAAGTAGCAAAGCAATGGATAAAATGAAAGCTTAACAACCATATTTATTGATTATACTTTTGCTTATCATCATTGTGTGGTGATCCACTGATTATCTGAAAAGTCTGTAGCAGAGTTTAATTTAGTAATATGTCCATTTAGCATTGTCTATGCATGCTCTCACTCATTCACATCATAGTTATTTTGAGGCAAATAAATCGAAGGCAACTGGACTCTGTAAGATGTCTGTGACGATGTTTCGCCTCTTATCCAAGGGGCTTCATCATCATCATCATCTTCCTTACCCAGGAAGTTTAACAACTTAGCCTCTAAGAACAATGGTCACTCACAAATAGCCCAGGGGGACCCTGACGACCCTAACAACTGTCATTCACGATTGGCGTCATGTGACTCCAACCGCTCTAACGACTCTCACAACTGTCGTTACAACAGAATGGAGCACTACCTGAGCCACACCTATGAGCACTGACGATCGTTAGACACCATTGTTCTTTGGAACACCTCCACAGAGGTTAAAAACCGGGGATCTCCCCCAGCCAGTCAGACAGACCTAGCCTAGTCAGATGAGCATGAACTGATGATGCCTTTGATTTATTTGCCTCAGAACAACCATTTAGCATTAAAAACAGTGAATTAAAGAAACATAAATCAGCATTAGTGTAGCTAGGACTAAGCATGATCTAACGGTGATTAACAAACACGTGCAGCCTGCATTTTAACGTAGGTACTTAGGAGTCCATGACTGTAAAGTTACGTAACTAGTCTTAAAAAAAAAAGGAAATTACTTTCTAAATAAAAAACTTGCACGTTTTTATCTGGAACATGTGAACTTTGCGTGTTGTGGTTATGTGTTTGAGCTGGCGGCTTAAATGAGTTGGCCATAACACACCAACGCCCCTATGTGTATCCTGAGAAGGTCCTTGTTTCTCTTTGTCTGACAATTATCATTGACGCTAAGAGAAACTGATCATTATACAAAGGAATATGCCTCTGGGCTGAGAGAAAAAAAAGTAGTAAAATAAAACATTCTGCAGTTTTGGTTGTCTTCCAAAAACAATAATAAAAGTCAAGTCAAAATCATTTCTGCACAATACTACATTCGTTCTGTGGAGAGTTTTGTCATTAACTAACTGACATGTAACTTATTTTTCTGTCACAATTTGTTGTTTTCATTTAATCTTTAACATTATATATACTGTACAGGCTCAGTGGGGCTGTGGAAATGGAGGAACGCTACTGTACTCAAGACTTAATCATTGACCGGAACCATCCTCTGCAGCTTTGACTCCTGTAGTTAGCTACTGTTGCCTCCAACTTTACACTCCAATTTCTTACTTCAATCATATCCTTTAAAATTTCATAACACAAGATGTAGAGACTTATTATTAGGGTTAGGCCATCTGTTGACTTATTTACTCTGGACTGACATGTTTATGGGCTCCACAAAATTTACAACAGTCTGCAGCAGTTTGCTGCCAGCTGACAATCACATGTTTATGAGGATTCAGCCCGGAGGAGCTTGATGATTCGGTGCCATAACAATGTCAAGGTGTGGTCTACAAATACTGAGAAAGTAAGATTTTGAAGAGGCATTTGTGAAATTGGTATTTACAGTGTTCATTTTTTGTTTGTTTGCTTTGGATCAGAGTTTACTTTCTTTAATTATACCTTCATCTGAGAGCTAATCACCTTTCAGTCAGACTCTTGATATGTACAGCCAGTTATTTAGCTCTAATTAGCTTGATTCATTGATTCTTTATCCAAGAGAAGTCAAAATGAAAATGTCTGACCCTAACCATAACTCTGAGATTATCAGTAGCCTATATAAGTTGTGTACTGATAAGTCCACAGCGCTGTCCGTGGTGCTGAAGTTACAGACAGATCTGTATTTTTTTTTACCTCTTAGATATATTTTTTAAATATCTTAAAAAACATTTTTTTATAAATACAGTAAAAATGTAAATAACTGTAATCATATACAATGAGGTTGTACATAACTGTATAAATGATTAACAAGTTAAATAAAAAGTAGGTTAATTTTTTAGCATTTATAAAACTCCCAGTTCATCGTGTTACACAAGGTTTACTACAAAACATCTGGATTCATGAGTCACTACTGGATTCCACAGCTGGAAAACACTTAAAAGGAAGGCTATCAGGAAAATACACAGGAGATGCTACAGTCTAGAGAGAAAAACTGAAATGCACTGTATTTCCTCTGATATAAAACTCTTAGTCGTTCACTTACTCATACAGTCACCAAGCCTCATCAAAGGCTTTCAGATTTGCAGGAAAATGTCACAAACAGTCAACCAACAAACTGCCTGTTTGTTATATCATCCTGTGTGAAGAGGAGAGTAAGAAACAATGAATAAAGACAAGAATCATTTTAATAAAAGACATTTTTTACTGACTTGCTTGTTTTCCATTTTGTAGAAAGAGCACACATGTAACAACAGCGTAATAATTTAAACACTATATAAATAAACATGGACATGATGTGGAAGAAATCCATTTTTCTGTCAGGTTCAGAGGATAATAAAACACTTTGGCTGCAGAAGATGAAGAATGGAGTGACAGATGTTTAGTGCCATTTTAATCACAGAATAAAGCTGTTAGCAATGAGGATACAGTAAAGCCGATATGTGTATAAAGAGTCCATCGCCAAAAAAAGTCACTTTTCTTTTTTTTTTTTCAAAAGTAAGACACATTTTCTGCAATTTTTTTGTTATTTCTTATTAAGAAATATGTTGAATGTGTAGAAGGTGCATTTTAAATTGATAAAAAAAATCTGAAAAATGTGCTCTGACACTATTTGGCGAGGTGTCATCACATCTCCTCTATGTGTTGGTGTTTCATTGGCTAAATCAATAAGGGCTTCTCTGTATCACCATGAATGCTAATGCTTTTACTTTGAAGAGTTAAAGGTGGATTCTAACAGTGTGAAGAAAGCTTAATGGAGCAGTGTGAAGACAAACTGTTCACCTGACAGTATTAGTTTTTTGAAATCTGTTTAAAAGAGATTTGGCAGAGGGCTCACACATTTGAATCTCAGATGAATTCTACATTCACTTTTAATGCAGATAAATTGACTCCACTGATACAACTTGGTAATTTTTTTTTTTATTTGAAGTACTTTATCCTTTTTTTTATTGCCTGTATTCTTTAATCTTTGACTTGATTCACTTTTTCGTTAAGTTGGGGTGGCATGAGGATGGGTTTCTTATCTTCTGGTGAAAAAAAGGAAAATAAAGTATCCGGCCAGACCCCCTCATACCTCTGTCACAGTTTCCTCATTAAAGATTTCCTAAACATTAAGACAAGTTCAGGGACAGGACACTTACATAAGTGTTGCAGAATGTGTCTGTCTGTGTCTGTGAGCTGCATCTTTGTACGAATTAAGGCACTGCTGAGCGTGTGTGTGTGTGTGGGAGAGAGAAGGAAAGAGAGTGTTTTTGCATGTTCTGTTAGTATGGGTCAAACTTCAATCCACTTCTGTCAGGCCACAGGGTCTCCTGAACTCTTGACCTCGCTCGTGAATCCACTTGTTTGACACTAACAAAACAAAAAATCAAAAAAAAAAGTTAACTTATTAAGTAATGCATGTCACATAGTATGAAGTGATAGATTAACACATCCATGAACCTTACATTGTGAGACATCTAATGACCAAGCTGTATAAAAGGCATATGTAGGAATTTTCCAGCATGGACTTTAACCAGCCAGCTCCCTTATCCTGAATTTATGTAACTCCCGATTAGGACCATGTGTGAACAGAAGTCTGTCCAACAAGTCATGTTGAGTGAATGGGTGTGTTGATGTTTCTAAGCTGCAGCTGGACACGAACCAAAATTACTGCAGCTTTCTCTCTCTGGTGGGATCCTAAGTGCAAAAGGTTCATCAGCTTCTTTTTTCCTGCATGTGTATATCTTGTTTTGCAATTCCTTGTTAATAATGGAGATGCATGTTATTTATAGTATTTATGTCAATGGAAGTCAAATGTCATGCTTCCTGCATACTTCCTGAGTATTTCCACATATGAGAACACATCTAACATGGACAATCCCCAGTTTATGCTACTTGTGTGAAAAAAAGCCACACACTGTCCAATAATATCTGTGGATTTTAAACAGAATTCATATGTGAGATGTATGAATTAATTTATTAGAATTTTCATCACCTCAAAATAAAATTATGTGCTATCATGCACCTCAAACTGACTGGTTATTAAACACCATGTTCAAAATATCACAACAGTTTCAATGATTAAACTACAGTGTTGGGCAGGTTTCTCTGTTCAAATGTTGTGTGGTTTCTGTTTCTGTGAGAATTTCAAAAAAAAAGAAGAACGAAGGAAACACTGATTTACTTTTATTACAGTGGTTGTAAAGATTTTCAGGAACTGAAATCCCAAAGCCTTTACAAATGTAACACTTACAGTTCACTGAGGCTTGGCTGAAAATTACTGTTGTCAAACAGCTTTCCATTTAAATATTTGTTAGAAAGTAGATGTAGAAGTAGAAAATATAAAATAGGAGACTCTGAGAATATGGAACAAACTAAACTGAGATAATTAAAGCAGATTATAAAATCTGCTCATTGATCCTACAACATCAGCATAATAAATATAATGTGCGGAAAAAACTGACTGACTTACACATGTGAAACTTTTTCTGTGACTTAATTATAAATATGAAGCAAAATTGTCTTTATATGGCAGGCAAGGAGGGCACTCAAGTAATTTGATATTGTGTGTAATGACTTTCTATGAAAAAAACATCAAAATTATATGATCATATGGCTTTACAATATTTTATTATCTAAATTAATGAATTAACTTAAAAAACTGTCGTTTTACCTAAGAGATGTTTCGATGTCATGGAAACAGTGAAACTCACCATCATGACTTGATTTGGCCATATGGCTGGAGCCTTACTTATTTTGTTTATCTTCTTCCCAAATGAAACATTTTATGACCTAAATTTCATTGGAAACATGATACAATCCCATCCAAAGCTTTCGGTGCTTAACTGGGATGAATCTGAATTCCGACTCACCCCATTTGCTCCCCACTAAGACAGGACAAGCTGCGTGTCTGGTCCTATAGTCTCCTTCCCCACTCTTGAACAGATTGTACCAGAACACTGCTGTTCCCTGTGAAGATATGACACAAATATCGAGTTTATAGTAACACTGAATGTTCAGAAGACAGGAGGAATGCAAAGGGGTATGTGCTTGGATAAAGAACACCTGGTATGGAAGTAGCTTCAAGCTGAGAACATTTACTGCAGCAATATTTGGTCCCATGTTCCTTAAACAGACATCAGGTTGCCTAACAACTGCAGTATGTTATTGCTAGATACATTGACATATATAAACAAACTCTTGAAAACTATGCAGGGGTGAATCTAAAGACCTACTGCATGCCTGAAAATTACTGTGCAGCATAGAATGTATTGTTTGAAATGTGGTGTGAATCTCGATGCCAAGTTTTTTACAGTATATACTAGTTACATAACCTATTCAGCTTTACTTTCATTAAGTCACTGTCTTACAGAACTGCATAAAATGTAACAAGGGTGTATACTTGCTACTCTAATTGCTGAGAAAAGTAGAATAACAGCTTCATCAATTGATAACAAAAACCCTGTGGGAAAATGGCATAAAACCAGGTTCTGTCTTTGGTGTTTAATGGAACTGATCATGAAAAGGAAGAAGAAATTATGTTTTTTTTTAATTCCAAAAAAGGACTGGATGATATGTCAGTAAGTAGATCTGTTGGCAGTATAAAATGAATGGAGATAAAATGTGGAGTCCCACAAGGGTCAGTATTTGCCCCTAATTTTTTTTTTTTTTGAGAATAAATAAACATTTGGATTGCGATGAAAAGAAACAGTTAAACTTAAAATGTTGTTTAATGCAAATAAATTATTGTAAATATATAAATTTTTGTTTTTTGAGGATTACAAGAGAAGACTGACTGTCAGAATCTCCACGGGTGGAGTAAATGTTTAAAGGATATTCATCATTAAAGATAATAATTTATTTTTGGACCTCAAAAACTGTCCAAAACATTCTTAACAAAGCCAAAAATAAATTTGACTATAGGAAACTTTAAAAGCTTTACAGTAATCCTATGTACATAACCATACTTACGCTGTAGGGCAACAAATGCACTACTAATGTAATTCGACTATATTTACACTATAAAAGAGGGCGAATTATAAATGAGATGGATTCAAGGGTGCATACCAACAGACTGTTTATGAGGAAAAATGAAGCTAAACTTTAGTTAAACTTAAAACCCTTGTATTTTTTGTTAGAGACAACATCAGTCAATCGTCTGAAAGTTTGAGATATTTCTTCAGCAAAATCTTAACAAGAAAATAAACTTAGTATTATTTAACTCAGGATTCACATGTGTATTCTATTTGTGTGTGGAGTCAAACTTTAGAAATCTTTGGTGAATCATTTTGAATGTTGTTCAACTCTTATTCAATTTAAGATATTGAATACAGATTAAATAAATGTGGTGCACTGTTCATCTGGCATGGAGGGACAAATCCCAGTAGGTTGCCGCATCAGTGGGCCTTAAGACTGTCAAAAAAATTTTGTAACTCGTACAGGATGTTCAGCCCAGTCTGTCTCTTTATTGTCTCTCGCTGTGTCATCAGGGGTGATGGAGAAAAAAAAAACACTTGTAGAACACGTGCAAGTAAGAATTGCATAAAAATATATTACAAAACAACTAAAAAAGTTTAAAAAGGTCAGTGAACAATAAGTTGTTGCCTGATTGGATGATTTGTGGGCCTGTATTGCCACACCTTTGCTAATTAGTCAATAAAATTACATATTAATTATTAAACTGATACCAACACACATTAGATTTGTTTGCTGTTGCAGTATTACTCAGCACACTACACATGACGCTTATTCTTGTATTTCTCCACACACATTCATCTAAAATGCACACACAAACACAAACACACACTCACCTTTCTAGGCCAAATTGCTGCTCCAAAGTCTGGAAAGACTGTGGCTCCTCCTGCCTCGACATCACTCATCTGAGAATAGACAACAAACTGGTTGAATACATCATCTGTGTTTTCTGAGAAGAAATAACTCTGGTATTCAAATATCCCCAAGAGTGTGCTTTAAAAAAAATAAAAAAATACATGCTTGTGCTTTAGAAGACATTTGTTTTTAGTTTTTAAAGAAATATCAACATGTTGCTGGTGACATATACATGGATTTTAGTACCACAAATTTAGTAATAAAACAAATCGAGCCTTTTTTAAGAATATAGGTGTCACTGCATAAATACCAGTGAATGGTAATTAAAGGTCAAGTGTGTGAGATTTAGGGAGGGTCGCATCAGTGGAGTGCAAAGTTACACTGCAAACTATAAGGAAGACAGACAAAGATCGAATAAAGAAATTACTGCTTCACAAAAAATATGTCTAATATACGTCTAATTGTCACACAAAATGTTCTCTGGTCCATTCTTGAACAACTATTACATGCGAACTTGTTTCTATCTGCAATGTTTTGGTGTATGTATCTATTCCTGAAGCATTTGCAGCAAACCTGGCCATAATTTTCTATCAGTTCTTTAACTGTTTTCTGTCCTGCTTTGTCCTGCCAATATTTAATGATCAACTTTAAGCAATTTATTAATAGAAGTTGCTATCACAATATAGAATAATAATGAGACCAAGCACATAAATCTTGTTCAATACATTTTTTTCCTCATTATGGATATCATTTTATTTTGTACAAAACAGTGTTAGGGGGTAAATGAAGACTGGCATCTACATCAGTGTGTTAATACTGCCAAGAAATGCAGACAAAACTCTTCACAAGATTTACTGTAGCCGATTGACAAAAAAACTTTATTATTAGACTTATATCTATAAATTTACTCAGTCATCCAGTTGATGGGTCATAATTCAAGCAGCAGTTTCAGGGTGTCACCTCAACTTCTAGATTCTGAACCATAAAACTGGATGCACGTACTTACGTAGTTCAAAAAAGTTGCCACACGATTTCCAGTGCCTAATCTTTTGAAAGCATCAGGCTCATCTTTCTATAAGATAAAATTCAAACATGAAAACACATGATGAAGATACTGCTCTTACATACTCATGTACTTACGTAGTTTAGGAACGTGGCAAGTCTATTTCCATCGACCTTGAGGTTGCTGTCAAAAGGGCGCTGCAACAGATGTTTAAAACGTTTGACCCATTACTACAAAGACTCACACTAGGAGCCCGCCACAAGGGCACTAACTACACTTACATTAAATAAGATCTACTTTGCTATCTGTCAATAAAGTCACATGATTTACAACTAAATTTCATTAATCATCTGAAAAATAACAGCCTCAAATTTAAAGCACATAATGCATATACAAATAAAAGGTAACAAGAAGATACATGAATTAAAAAATCAGTTCTATCAGAAGAAAATGACCATCTCTATCCCTTTTATTGACTGACTTTAGCAAGAACCTGCAGACAGCTGCATGTGCAGTATACAGTGCATACAGCTATCCAGTAAGACACATTAAATTTATAGATGGTAGCAGAAAATCACCCCCACGGGACAAATAATTTATGGCTATAACTGTATGTTCAAGACATTTATGATTCTTGAGAAGAAATAGCATGCACGACAAGTGGTTCACACAAAGTTTAACTGGTTAATGTATCTGAGTTTGTTATAACAGAGGTCATTACGTGTAATACATATCTATAATTACTTCCTGTGTGCATTGTACTTGTGAAACATAGATTACAATGTAAAGCAAAGCAGTGCCAGTCCTTCACAACATGCTGCTACTGCCACTGCTAGCTGCTACAGCTGACCCCAGCAGTAAGTGCAGCTTAAATGGTAATCTGAGTAAAAAGCCCTTAACTAGGTTACAACATCTATGTTAACTGTTCAGCCTTTGCAGGTAGAGTGTAAAAGATTAGAACAGTTATTCTCTGATAAGCTTTAAAGTCATAAACACAGACAGATGCCAGGGGACATAGCTAATGTAATGACCTGGCAGCCTGTAGGAAGAACTGAGGCAAACGTTACCACTGGCTTTAGCTACATCAAAATAAAATCTTCCAGGTAATCATAACTGCGTTCCCACACTGTTCCTTGTACTGATATTTTCTAAGAATAATATGAGGGATCTTACTGGAGGCAGGTTTATTACTGAAAGCTGCAGCATGGTCATAACATTAACGATGCTGGAACATTTTCTAAGCTTCTGTTGGCTTCTAAAGCAACTAGCCTTTTCATTAACTCAAAGCAGCTAAACATTTAATGGAACTCTGGCAATTTCTTGGACCTCCGGTGCTGAATATTGTGAATTAATCACTTTCAGACAGGCACCGCCCCTCACTAGCATTTTGACTGCTGTTGTTAAACCTCTATGAAAGTAACCACAACTTGAACCAGGGTCACTAAATAATCAAACAGTCTCTAATGTTTTTTCTCTAAGTATTAGAAAGAGTTGTGTCTCCTGAACTTTTCATATGTTTAGCAGTAATCTTTTTCTACCTTTTAATCTGCTCAAAGAGCCTGTCACGCCACAGACGTCTGTCCTCTTTCCAGACTGCACTGAAGCATGTCAAATTATATCACCTACATTTTTAACACTCAGTCTTTTTTTCACAAAGTGAACTCACCCTTGAGAAGTCATAATGTGGTTCGTACTGTCCTCCAACTCCATAGTTAGCAACCTGGTCAGCCAGTGACAAAGGTTTTTAATAAAAACAAAATTAATAAAAAACTTTGAAGGAAATTGGCAAGCTTCAATGCATGCTAAAGTTTTACTGAGAATGTAAGATCAAGCTTAATCACTTTTTATCACTTTTTATTACTCCAAATGCTTGGAATATCACACAGGATATTATGTGATCTTTTGTTTTGCTATGAGAAGTTTGTGGTTTTCATTTTTGTTAACCATTGTACTTTTTTTTCTCTTTTTCACATATTTGATGCTGTTGTATTTTAAAATTTATTCGCTCCTCTGAAATACATGCTGCACATCTAATTTTTATTACTGTAAATTGATATCAAATGTCTGCGTCATATGTGACATGAAAATAAAGTAATACACTGATACATTACCTGTAGTAACTCTGCAGTCTCCACTGTAAGGCCTGTGATGTCTTCTATCCTCTGGTTGACTCTGGCAATGACAGGATCTTCCTCTCCTTCCAACCATGCACTGAAAAGACAGAAACATGTATATTTTAATGCACACAGTACAGTGAAGACAAACACATGAAAACAGATGGATTTGCAGCTTATTTAGATTTTTTTATTTGACTTCCTGAGGACTGCCACAACCCAGGTTTTCATTTAAATGTAGCACAAATCTAACAGAATTTTTCAGTAAATCTGCAAAAGCAAATGCAAAATTTGTAGGTTTACATCCATTACCGTTATGCGAGTATTAGAAATCAGTTAGTCGAGATAAGTCAAGTGCCATTATCAGTCATTATCAGGGAAAGGTTGAACAATGACTAGAGCACCTTGGTTTGGACTAAAAATTAATTGGCACAAAAATATGATGATATAAAAAATATGACTTGACTTATGACTTGATATTTATTAATATCTAAAATCCACTAGAGATTACACAAGGAAATATTCTCTTGAATGAGTTACCTTTTTGATACTCTGTAGTTTGCTGTGGTAAGGACGCCTGTTTTGGGGTCACGGACAGTAGCTCTGGCAAGCTTAAAAAAAAAACAAACAAAAACGCAAGACAAAAACAAAATTAGAGTTTGTCTTCAGAAACTTCACAGCGTTGTTGATCCATTCTTTGGCATTTTTTAACACATAAACATGCTATTTCTTTGCTCTCACACCTAAGCTTTTCTGCTTGGTACTAGGTTTTGTTTGCAGTCCAAGTAACCAAACATTTTGCTTGGAAAGTTTTAATTTTTTAGTTCTCAGCCATGGATAAAACTGATTGCAGTCAATATACTGAGATTAGATTAGATTTGATCTAAGTGTTATTAGATGTAAGTATAAAACAGATTTGATGTGTCTATTAAAGATGATGTGCACTTTAACAAAAGCACTACAAGACATACTCTATATGTTGTGTATTTACAGCAACTGACAAAATTAAATAGTAGAGCAGGCAGCATTTGAAGAGCCTAAAAAAACAGCATTGTAACTTAACTGTCATGTGTTAATTAGACTGATAAATCTGTCCGAACAACACAACAAACATAGCTGTTAATATGAGAAGCATATCAGTATATCAGTACAGATAAATTTGATCAGCGCTCTTACTCTCTCTCTCTTAAAGCTGTGTGTTAGGTGCAGGATTGTTACGTATATTGTTATTTATTTGTTTCTTCTTGCCTCACCCTTGGTTTTGCGAGCTCCTTAATTTTAGCAATCTCCTCATCTGATAGGATGTTTATGTAGCGAACAATGTGCGGGCTATCCCACTCATCCTCCTCTTTCATGGGCTTCAGCAGGAGACGAGGGTTCCTACCTCCGTCCTGGTAGCGACAGAACAAACGGCTGCGCTTTGCTTCGTTCTGATAAAATATTCAGGACAGAAAAAAAAACAAAAAAAGTGTAATCAACCCAGTATGAAAAGCAGAACGAAAAATTCACTTAAGTGCATCACAATATGAGGTTGAAGTTAAGAAAATGAGAACCTGTTTTGTTTTGAGCGCCCCCTTCTGCCATAAATCTAATATCAAAAGATGATGGCTGTCGGTACTTAAATGACACACCTACATAGGTTTATACATTGTTTTGCTTGTATGGAGAGTAACACCTATTTGGATGGAATAACTTTTATCCAAGGAATTTCTAAGGATCCTTGGGTAACATAACTTTATTCCAAGAACAACCCCTCCTAGATTAAATTAGCTTGAATAATACCTCTTTATATCTACAGAGCTCCAGGAACAAACCACATACAAGTAGGCTAAATATGTGTTTAGAAGCCTTGTTTTCCAGGAATGTTTGACTAGTCTGAAATATTTCCACAATATTGAAAGCTTGTTTTGTGCCCGTAGTTACTGTAAGCACCCTGTCTTATGTGATGGTGTCATTGTGCTTCAGGTTCTTATGCATTGCTCTGTAAGATTAGACACATTCCTCGTTTCACTATTAAAGCTCTTACAGTGAAAAACCTCAGCTAATGCTGGTTTGTGTGAATAAAATTCAAGAAAAGCTGCTGAACATGGCACTGCTTTGTGTTCAGTAAACTTTTTCCTCCTTTTAGCTTTTTTGAAGATAAAATGCGCATAAATAATCTAGTATCAAAATAAACAGTTTTGTTATAAAACACGAACCCTCACTTACAGCAGAATATGAAAGCATCAGCTACTTTTACACTCCTCTCTGCTATTAATTCTTTCCTAGTTCTCAACATGTCACTGTTTTCGTTGGGTATCTCACCATTTTGAGCCCCTCTCCTCTGCAGAGAGCTTCGTAGGCCTCTCTCTCTGGCAGATGGTCTTTAGGTCGACTGTAGGTCCCCAGCTGGATGGGCTCTTCAGAAGGAGGCTCATAGGCCTGGTTCATCTCATTGAGCTGCTTGGTGAGTAGCCGTTCAAAATAACGGAGGTTTCCTCCTGCCCTCTGGTGGCTGGAGTCTGTCAGTACAAAAAGGTTTAATTGTTAGAGGCTCAAATTTTCAACTGAGGAATGGAATAACTTGAAAAATGGAGGAGACACTGTGTTAGATGTTTGTCATGTTGTCTCATTTTAAAAAGTTTTGCCCTACTTTCAAGTTATAAGTAGAATCTAGTTAAATTGACACCAATGCATAAAAAATTTGAATGTTTTAGTGATCTAAGTGTTGTCTTCTTCTGGTTTTAAATGCTCCATTACAGAAATGTGATTTGTTTAAACTTACCAGCTGTTCTAGCTGCTCTAATGCTTGCTTTTACCCAATTAGCCACTAAATCCACATATGAAAATAAACCAAAAGTCTAATTGTGCTCTTATTTTGTGAAAGCACCGATAGTGCCAATATAATTGCAAAACTGATGTGAGCTGTTCTTTAAAAAAAAACAAAAAAAACCAAAAAAAAAAAAAACCAAGATATTGGTTTTTCTTTTCTTTACTTTCCCCTCTATTGTACTCTGGTAAATGTATGGTGTACTGAGGCAGTTACATAGTGGATAATAGAGAGGGCCCCCTCTTGTGGAACTTTGAGGAAATACACTGAAACCTCTGAGGAGAGAAACATCCCTCCTAGTCTCTCAATTTGGGAAAGCTCATGCACCAAAATTACAGGAACATAAACAGAAAACAAACTGTTTTCGTAATATTGACTTAGTAAAGGTTCCGCTTACAGGAAGAAAATGTGCAGTTTGCTTAAGGTAATTTAAACAGCTGACTGGGGAGTCAGACCTCTCTGACAGAGACACAAATGAGTACCTGTGCTCTCTCTCCAACAGTGGTGTGGTTCACTGATTTACTTACACAAATTCACTCCCCGTAGATGACCAGTTTGATGAGAGATTTCTACTCATATATATCTGCCAGAGAAAAGCCATCAAGAACCAATTTGACTGGCACTTGATAACCTTTTTCCTTCCTTTAACTCTTTTCTTCCATTTCTAAAGACATCTCTACTGTATTTTCTAGACTAGCTGCTTGCTTTACCATCCTATGTGTTTGTACATGTGCCACTTATGTTCATTTTTATTTACTTTTCATTCTGTATTTCCTCTGTTTCTGTTTTTTTGACTCATAAAATCATCACTGTTTTAAATAAAATGGAATATACTGCATTTGTTGGTGAATTTTAACACTTAACCATGAAAACAGAATAAAAGAGTTTGCTTGCTTTGCTCTCAGCTATTCCATTTTACTGCATATGAACAGTCAGACTTTATTTGCTGCTTGGCTCTACCTTACATCTTGCTGTTTTCTTTACTGTTATGTTTTCCGCATTCTTGTTTTTGTGTCTGTCTGACTTGGTATATGTGAACTTTTTTTTTTTACTATGTCTGCTACGTCTGCTCTATCTCCATTCATTTTGCTAGACATGCAAACATGCATACCACAGCTCTAAAATGAAGGCCTGCAGCTGTCAACACAGCCCTTGACGCAGCGACTAAAATAACAGCTACAAACCACGGGCCCTGACTCTGGATGGACTACACCCTGCTGCTGTGGCAGAGCAACACTGCAGTGAGAGAGGAGGATGCCCTGCAGTGACTAGTCCAACAGCAAGACAACCCATCAATTACACCACAGTAGAGGGACTGCAGCTGTATCGGTCAGCTAACTGCTCTCTGTGTGTGTTATGGGAGGAAACAGTTCTCTTGAAATACATGTTAAAAGTGCCATTTTACATGTCTAAAAATAGAGACCTTGAACTCATTCACCCATCATTTAAGGCTGTGAGACAGACATTAAAATGAAGCTGACTCAGGCTTGATGAGATAGTATGTGTAATATGTAGTGGAGTTCACACTGATACAGGCTTTTTCTGTCTGTATGCTTGCACATGCTGAACCTTACCGATAGCCACTAGTCGGCGTGTGAGCTCAATGGCTCGAGGTAAGTCTCCCATTTGGTAAACCGAGTAGCTGAGGTAGTCCAAAATATCCGCTTTGGAAACCACAGATTCCTCTCCGGCGTCCAGCTGCTTCAAAGACTGCTGCATCCACAGCACAGCATGGTAATAGTCTGCATCATTATAAGCCGTCTTCCCCATGTCGTAGCAGTCGTCCACTGTCAGTAGGGCGTTGGAGTGCATACCTGGAGGCAGGAGAGATTAAATTTAAATACTGACAAGGTAGTACTGTAGTTTTATCTGCTTATTTCATGACATTTATCACACTGTCACATTTTATTTATCTAAACCTGCCTCGGTTTGGGATAAGGGGTTTAAGTTGTAATATGACTTGCACACACTGTTCATCCATCTTCTTTAAATCTGTAAACATCTGGATGTAATTTTTTCATTAATTTTATCTTTTCTACTGACTCAGAGCACTAATATTGCAGCCACAGATTCAAATACACTGCTATCTGTAGTAGAGCTAAACCAAAAGTCAATATTTCAGTGAAAATTTCCACCAATATAATGAAAAAAACACCCATCCTTTGATTTTAGTCTCTCTTGAACAGTTTTTTATCAGATTATTTATTGCAACTTCCTAAATTTGTCTTTTATCTGCTTTATGTTGGGTATGTTTCCTATTTTACATTTATTTTAACTATTACACTCAATTTTTTTATATTTGGGATGTTTATAATATATATATAGTATTAAAGGTCTTTAAGGTTATCTTTTACAGTTAGTTATTTTTTAAAATTCAGATTTTCTTCCCAGAAAGTGATGACTAAATTTTCTCTCATCTTTAGTTTTCTTGTTCTCTTTCAAAGTAAGAAACAAAGTTAGGAATTTGAATTTCGCCATTTCCTGCAGAACTGAACATCAGCCAAAATCCGATCATGTAAAACTGTTTCTAGCCAAGCAGATGTGATTTGTCAATGTTTTGACATTTATCCATACAAATTTGTTTCAAATTGTTTTTCTGTGGCAGGTTGAGACAGGCAGAGTCTATCAACTGAGGCTACTGGTTTGCAGTTAAGCATGAACATACGCGTGCAAAAAGACAAGCCACTGCCATTGAAAGCAGACACACATACCTGTATGGGTGTACACATGTATAAACTTTTCCATACTCGTGCTCTAACCCAGGATTGCTGTACTGTGACTGCAGTTCAAACAAGGCAACTGTGCTTTAGGTGTATGTCAGGTGAACATGTAAGATTTTAAGCCATGTGTGCAGTTTGAGGATGTCTGACTTTTGCAATTCTGCAATATCTTACATCAGCCCTTCAACCCATGAAGTCATTGAAACCTAACTGTGATGAAGCTGTGTTAACAATGAAACTGGAAGATTCAACATGTGTCTGTTTTTGATGAGTCATCACTTTCCTAACCACATGCAAGTTTATTCTAAAAGCAATCATGTCCCACAACCAAGGTTATAACTCTTAAAATAGCTTTGCACTTAACTCCAACCACATCTAAAACTAACTGTAACTTTAACTCAAAACTCAAGCCCCAGTTCTTGAAGGAGTGAGAACTGGTAAACATGACCTAACTTAACAAAAATGTCCTGTGTCAAGGGGCCCGAAACTCAAACTGCTTATCACAAGGAGAACGGTATAAACACACACAAACACACCATTTGAGATTATTATGGGCGGATCCTGCTTGGCCTTCCTCTCCTTTTTTCTTATAAATTTACTCACCAGTCCTGCCCTCCTAACATAAGCACAATCTCTCTGACTATCACTGAGCACTCTCTGGTTACCTGGCAGCTTTCCTTGGGAGAAAGCCTCCGAATCCAGTTGATACGTGTCCTGAAGACGCATCAACGCTTTGGCTGCACCCGTCTCGTCCTCCTCATCTGGGAAATACTGTCTGTGTGTGGACATGTTGGAAATGAACCCTGCAGAGGATGTAAGAAAACACTGTCAGGAATGTTGGGACGCCTTTTAAAAGGAAAAAGATTAAGTGAGTTAATGAATAACCAAATGAATGTAATTTGGCAATAAGGTTAGCAATATAGCACTAATAAATCACATTTAGTTCAGGGTCCTGTGCAACTAATGATGAGCACTAACAAACACTGTGTTCTGAAGAATAATCACGTGTGAGTCTCCATATTTCCCTGAATTTTAACGTTATATCAGATCACCATCTACTGCAGAGATGACTTTAATTGAAAAAACATATTTTTTATTATGCATAAATGGCCATCTGTCTGTATCTGTTTTTCTTTTTCAGTTACTCTGTTTACATGAAATGTGAAAGAATCAGTTTTGCTGAAGTACAATGTAGAAATGAAATATGGATAAAGGAAAAGGAAAAGAGGAATAATATTTTGCCAAACATTAAATTAAGTTAAAATGCTCTGTGTCTTTCATCTTCTCAATCTTCTTCTTTTTATCCAGTTTCTCTCACTCCCTCTCTTTCTGTGACTCATGGCCACGTATACAGATCTATTTGCATAACACAGGATTCATGCTTGTTTTATCTGCCTCACACAGATATGGTCCAACATGCACAGACTTTCGGGTCCACACACACACAGAGACACACACACATGCACAGACACACACTCACACACACACACAAAGAGGGAGAACATGGCCAAAATATGCAGAAATGAGGAACAGCTGTGGCTAAAACATGACAGTCTCTGTTTTCTCTGTTCGTTTGGGGTTACAGTTGGAGAAATTCAGCAGAAATTTCCATTTGCAGTCCAAGTAATAATAACTCTGCTCACATCCGCTCTGGGTTTTCATGTTAAACGCTCACCAATCACTCTGTGCACAAGCTGAGAGAAGCCAAATGGAGAAAAGTGATGAATGCTGCCCTTCAAATGCCATGTGAAGAGATAATTAGTCATGACAGGAGTTCATAGAATGCAGATGAAAAGGCAATCACATACAAATTTGCCCAAGGCAGAGATGTATAGATGTATCCGATGTGTTTGAAACTGCTTCTACTTGAGCAACATTTCCAGTCATGTCCAAATTAATCGCCAATTATTGCAGAGCACTTTCTCTCCTTTTCTTTTCCCCTCTTCCCTCCCTTTTCCTTACCATCCGAGGGGTTCTGAAGCACCAAGCTCTCCAGCTCAGTCCACTCTGTGTTGAGTCTCTTCATCAGTTTGTAGGCGTTCACTGGGTGGCCCAGGAAGCCCTCTGGGTCAGCAGTGGACACTCTGGTCACTGCATCAAGTTTGTTGGCCCAGCTGAGAGAAAGACAGAGTGTTGTTACTGCAAACTGTAGAAGCTCATTAGACAGATCCATATACATGTTAAAAGACATTGTGGTCAGTCTGCATATCTCTTCACAGTCACTGACAATGAAGTTGTTGTTTGTGTGTCTCTTTGTTGATTGTTGAGGCCTCAAGCTGGTATTTACATGATTTTAAAATTGTACTCAAGTACAGTCAGAATTTATGAATGTACCTTTTGACAGCAGCAAGCTTAGACTCCTCTGCTTTTATGTATTCCCTCAGAGACTGAACCAGCTCTTTTTCTGTGTGGATCAGGTCTGTCATTTGGCCTGCAGAGAGAGACAGATACAGCAGATGAATGAGAGGTTTCCCTGCAGATAAAATTATCATCTCTCTCCTCAATACCACAATGCATTGATTTTTTTCCTTAAAAGTGTCAAAAAGCTAGAAAAGTCATGTATTTCTACAAATTCACTACGCAAATGTAGTATTTCCTTGACAAAGCTACCTTTTATCTAATTTAAAACTAAATTAGTGCTATACTACTGATTATCTTTAAAGCATTCACCTCTGTTACGCTTTGCTTTCAAGGAATTTAAAATGTATTTCTGGTAGAACTGTTGGCCACAGAGACTGAAGTAAAAATAAATCCTCAGCCACAAACTGTAATTCTATACAATTAAAACCCCACAAACTACAGTGGGGTGTTCATCCATTGGCCTTTGAGGGGACAACTGGGGTCTAGCAAGCATGGTAAACTGTTCCATGGAAACGGTCAGCCATGATGAATTCAAAAAGGTTGCCAGAGAGGGAGAGTAATGAAACACTTCCATTGTTTTTGTGTGCAACTGGCATCACTGAGCAGCCAAGTGCAGTAAATTAATGAGATTTAAGTGACTATTTATCTCATGAGATTCAGCCTGCTGAGTGATGTGATACAAATTATATGTGAAAAGTGGTTTGTGTTTATTAATGGTCCTCCTCTCACATAACAGATCAAAGAAGTTTATTGCAAAAAAAGGCTTATAAACAGTTTATTGGGTATTTATATTTTTGCTTCTTAAAATCCGAAAATCATAGTAATCATCCGAGGCTATTTTCTTATGGCAAAGTGAAGGCATTAATTTCTGAGCTCCTAACTGTTCTCTTCTACATGTAGCAGTCAGCTGACATTCTTGTTCTGGGCTATTACCAATTTATTACCAATATTAAACAGCCAAGTTAAAGGTACCAAGTTGATTTTTTGACGTCTAGTAGTGCTAAGGGGCAGTTTTTTACAAATCATATTACCATTCTGATTCTTTTTGTGTTACAGTGGCCAAAGATGCAAAGCCTAAGTTCTTAATAATACATCATGAGTGGTGAGCCTGATTTCAGTCAGGGCTGAATCATTATATTTTGTTCCAAAACAAAACTGATCTCATGTGCCCTGAGGTGAATTTAGACTCAGTGCAAAGCAAATATAAAGATGACTCAATTAAAAGAATGCAAAGCAGAAAGCTGAAAGCAGATTCACTGCAAATTCAACTTAACAAAAACACCAAGGGAAAAAAATCTCACAGTTTTTTTTAAACCTACTTATAGAAGTGAAGATCTCAGCCTGTGTTGTCCAACAGTAGCTGCAGCAGAGCAGAGCCCACAGGGTGTAAGACAGAAACTTCCTCATTCTGTCTCTCTTTCAATAACCTGCAAGGACAAACAATATCACATCATTTCACAATAAATTTGCACAGTCTCAGCTATTTTACATGTCATACTCCTGTGCAGCAAAATATCCCATTATTCTAGATGAGATTAGCGAATGAATTGTTTCAGATTGTACCAAAAAGATGGGTTGTTTTTGTTCCATTTGCAGTCTGTTTTAATCCATGGATAAAGCATATGGTCCTTTTGTTTTTTAACACCATTCAAAAGAACAGCTTCTCTCTATCTAATGTTGCAATCATTATTAATTGGTGCTATGCTCTGTTTTTATTTTGGCTGCTAAAAACTGAAAAACAGGAATCCAATCACATATGAGTCTTATTCTTAAACCACAATCTTGCAGTTTGCATGACCCCGAGTCAGCAGTTTAAACAATGACGCTGTGTTTCCACACTGAATTACAGGATGGCCGAACAATATTCAAAGTTTCCAGTGTGTTTTCTATAAACAAGCAGCTAATCCCTGCTAGAAACAAGTTGTAAAATAGCCATTATGCCCGATTCTCATTGAGAAAGAATATTGATTTGTGGAAAAAATAGTGCTAACAAAACATTCTGTCTAATGGAAAAACAGTGTCCTTCATTGTGTAGTTTAAGGAACAAGAGCTTGCCTGCAGAAGAAAACAAGTAATTCACTCATAAAATGAAAATTATCTATTTAAGTAACCTTGGGTAAATCCCTTACAAGCTGATTATTTATTTTGATGGAGCTGCAAGGACAATAGTTGATCAGTAGATCTTCAATTAAATTAACAAAGGAACTAATTTCTTTATCTTTTTTTTTTTAAAACAAACATCTTATATTTTAACCATTTGGCTGCAACAGAAACAAAACCTGAACACATTACTGACTAATTTTGTTGAAATGGCAAGCTTTTCAACAAACAGTGGCCTCTCTTTTAGCTCTAGTTTTGGTCTTTAACAACTTCAGAAAAGATTTTCTTTCTCCTTGGCTTCTAAATTCTAGTCTATATTCAGTCACTGCTTTCTAGTTGATGTGAAAAACAGCTGCCAGTTCTGGCAAAAACAACACCATGAATGGTGAGAATAAACCAAAACAGTGCAGTTGCAGGTCAGACAGCTTTGCAACGAGCTGAAAGAAGCAAAGAAAGTTCGTAGAAATAATCAGCAGAGGAACTGATAATGTAAAATAATAATCTTTAGTTGTAGCCCCACAGTTGGATTGATAAGAATAAATGCCAAGCAAACTAAACATTACATGATGTTATTAAGCAAACAGTTTCAGTTCTTGTCTCTGAGTGAAGCCTGTTGCTTTTAGGTTTATTGTGATTTTCTTGTCAGACGCAGCCACATTTCTTTCACTAATATTTGTCCTATCAAATAAACATTGGTGTTATCTCAAGTAAAGCAACATGAGCTGTGTGGACTCTAAGCTACAAAGAGTCAGCAAGAGAGCTGAAGTTGAAAAAGCAGGACTGAAACAATGGTATATCACCTGGCAGAGGTTCTCTGTTCTCAGTCCAGCATTCAGACCAGCTCTCTTAGCTTTGTTTAGGTAAAATGTGCCTCAGCTCCACTTTCCTCTCTTGGCTTTCTTCTAAGTCTGCTTCACCACATTACTTCTCAGTAATGACTCTATACAGTCACTATGAATAGCACGCATATTTAAATCCATACCTCTAATTGCAAACACATGCACACACTCACACACACATCCGTCTGCACCGCCATCTGACCAAGTGCCGACTCTTACTGAAAAAGAAATACATGCCACCAGCTGACAAAACACAAGTCAGCCTTCTATTTTTGCCCAAATGAGTCATGACAATTAATGCACTGAGCAGAAACAGAGTTTGATCCATAAGGGAAAGAGACACAAAGACACCAGCATCATTTCCAAGAGGAGCCATTACTTTATTAACAGGACAGGTTGCCAGTAGAGCTTTAGTAAAACAAACATGGCGGACCTTTGAATTTGGCACGTTTGTGATAAATGGACCCTTTTAATGAGACAAACATCACGACAAGCATGCCATGTTGTATCAACAAACAGCAACAGTTACTGGTAAGGGCCTGTGAAATGGCATTAAAATGCATTTCAAGTGAGGGTGAATTTAATTCTGTTTATTCAGAAGTTTCAGTACTGCATGCCTTGTAAGGAAACCAGAGGCAAACTGCAAAGGAACCTCAGCTACAATTATGCTTTTAATTATTGCCTTATCAATCCAAACTGGGAAAAGAAAAAAGGGAACTCCACAAGAATTATGATGAGCAAATGTGCCGTTACTCATTATTTTTTGTAAAAAGAAAGGACTTTTGCTTTTTATATTCAACCCAGTTTTTGCATCTAAAAGTAGTTATTATGCTGGAATGCACCACAGTGTGTGCAGGTATGAAGAGGTATTTCTGTCTGTCTGATTGAGGAGTAAAAGCAGTTTACAGCAGTTTAAATATTCTCAACAGAGAAAATTCATTTTGTCTCCTCTATGATGTAAAAGGGCTGCAGAGCTGTCCTAACTTGTCTTCAGACATGTCTACATACTCTACAGATGTAGAAATACAGAGCTTTACATTTCAAATAAAATTAGACCTCTTTATATTAAAAGGTTTTAAGCCTCTTTTCACTGATGGTGTTAGGAATATTCTTTTGACATAAAAATTATCCCTGTTTATCAAAATTACCCCTCATTTTAAAAAAATACAGTTACAAAATGGAAAAAGCTCCTATGCCGTGCACACTGAATAATTTTCCACCACATAACATGACTACTGAAAGGACAAAACACTTATTGGTTATGCATGCATGATCATTGTGGTCAGTTGGCTTGGGCGCACATGGACCATGAAAGCAGACCAATGTCAGCTCCAGAGCACTGCCTGAATTATCTGTGTCGCAAAAACACTACGACTGTGAGGGTTTTTTTTTTTAACTTAGGGTTCTTGTTGGTTTACCTAAGGAGTTCCAACCCAGATAACTATAACCACAGTCCCAGACTACAAATAAAAGAACCAAATCTTTCTCCTTATAATTTACAGCCTGCATGATAACACAGCCCTGCCTGTTGCTGCAGGCTTTTACACCCATGTCACATTCCTGGAAAGAAGCCTGTTACACTTACTATCCCACGTTTCCCACTTCGGACCCTTGCCTGGTATTTCTGGCAAAATGTAGGAAAGAATACTGAGGAAAGGACAGGATTTATTAGTCATGAATCGCCAGAACCAGACAGCTGTATTCTGAACGCATACCCCGTCTGTGCATCATGTTTTCCTCTGCTTTTGCCCTGTTTTGTATATTAAATAAAGCTGCAGGGCAACAAGAATATGTCTACCCTTTTTCTTTTAAAAATATAATACAACCAAGGCCAGAAAAGACTAAAAAAATTCAACATAGCATGACTTTGCTGGATAGAAACCATATTCTCACTCACATCTGTGGATCCACCTCTGGACTCTTCATTCTTTAATCTTAGTGTATAAATCTGGATCAAGATTTGTTTCTGAATGAGCATAAATATTTCCTGCACCTGCTCAACTAGATGATGCTTCTTAAGTTATCAGTATGCAAGGTACACTAACTTCCACATTACTGTGTGCCATGGGTTTCATATCTGTATCATATGTTTCATATTGCCTGTTGTTGTTTGCCAACATCGCAGGATGCAACCAAAATCTCAGGCTGAGGTCTTGCTAGATAGAATATGGATAAACAGAAGATAGAATAACAGACATTTTACAGACATTTAACACTGTGTAAACTTTTTGTGTTGCTTCATTGGTTTACAGGTGAGTACCAATGTTATGCTTGGATGGACTGAATGATGACAGCGACCCTCACAAACTTGTCTGTAGCCAACAACAAGATTTGTTTTCTTTCACATAAAGGTGTGGGTCATAAGACAGGTTAGATACCAAAGTAACTAAATTTACTGATAAAAAGCCATAATCTAAGGTCTGCAGTGAAGCAGGAGTTTCCTAGGAGCAAACATTTACTCAAACAGTGATATTTTCAACATCTGTGGTGTTCTTGTTCTTCACTGCTGGATCTTCACTTAACAACAAATATGAGTAACAGAGGAAAAACCTGGCTAGTCAGAGCAACAGCTGTCTTATGTCACACGAGGGCCAGATGGGAAAGTTTTTAAAATACATGTCTTTTCCATTTATGAGGACAAAAGAAGGTAAAACTGATCCTACTCATCACTTTTTCCTGCGAAGTTTGAAAAATAGAATTTCAAAAGAAATCCAAGGAAGAGTGATGCCAAGAAGTACTGGAGCTGACGTGACTTGGAGGGTTGTCAAGACAACTACAGCAACAGTTCAATATTGCTGCAAGAGACCAAATAAAAAGTTATAAAGACTCTAATATTTGTAGGAAATGTGTTCTCCAAACGAAGCTTGTCTTTGAGAATAATAGATACAGAATATATTTAACATGTCTAGAGTAGAACTGAAGAGGAAGATGAAGGAGAAGGAAAAACATTACAGCAAAATAAGGAACTAGTGTACAGAATTCACTCATTGGACAAAAACAAACTTTCAAACTGATCAATATGCCTGTTAGCAAATTCAAATTGTAAAAAAACCCTTCTTGGTGGCTCTCCTTGCCGGCAGACATATCTCTTTGCAGATATATCTTTTCCACACTGTGAAGCCCTTTAGTGTTGTACTTGAGATGCAAAGATATATCTGCAAAACATTTTGGCAACCAGAACCAAATTTCAGTATTTTCATAAACCAGTCCTTGGAGCAAAAAACACATTAATGTTAATAAAGAATGGGAGTTACATGCCAGAAAACTGAATTCCTCACAAGATAAAAAATAAGATGCTTGCCAATATTTTCCACACTGTTGAGCCTGTAAGTGGTTAACTGAGATAAGCAACAAATGGTTGATGCTCAACAGGTATTTTAAAGACTGGCGTTATGCTTACCTAGGATTGGTATGTACCCCCCACACACAGACACAGGCAGACTGCGGACACATAAAGATCATGCTAAAACACGTGTGCAGAGTCATGCATACATTTACAGCATATGCTACATACAGCATTTGCAGGTGGGCACAGTGTCCACAGGCTGTGAACATGCTCATACTTGGACTTTACTCTCTGAACAAGCAAAGAGCAAATTTGGATTCAAATTTTAAAACTTGTCGTGGCTGCTGCTCTGTACATTTTAATTCAAATAAAATGCAAATAGTTACTCCTTAGTTTGACTACACTCAGATTACAATACATCTGTCATAGATAATGTGATGTGTTCGCTAAGTGTCAGTAGTGATGACCAAATTCACTCTAAACACAGTAGAGTCAAACTAAGTGCGCTGACTTTCACTTCTGCTGAAGTTCAAAAAGGGTCAAAGGATTTCTAGGTTTCAGGAAATTTCACAGTTTCATACAGAGAGCCTACCGATGGAAATAGCTTACTGGCATCAAACTGGCAACTTTCCTCAAGATTTAAAGGAAATGAGCATTTCCATCACAGTTTAGCTGACCTTGAAAACTAGACGACATCTAGCTCTTGTTTCCTTTTTAGTTTTAATGCACTTAAAGTTAGCTTCTGCCAAATGAATGTGGTCACATGTGATGTTCACAATATCAGGTAAAACACCGGCAATGGGTTAAAAAGTTTTCCACGTCAAGTCCAAGTTACCTGCATCTATATGTGGTTGACAATAAAGCAAAGTTGTTTCAGATGCAATTATGGGTGGACCAAAATCTTTTATCACTGTGACGGTAAATTATGGTTGAGCACTGGTTTCAAGGTATACCATTATAAGAAAATTAATAGCTACTGTTTTACACCATGTACTTCAGTACTGTTTAGTACTGTTTATAGAGTGTGACTCATCTTAAAACATGCATTAAGATAAAGTGCAAGACGGGCTCAGAGATGCATGCATTAGTTTACATCAGCAAGTAAACAACCATTTTTTATATAAGAGGGAAACATCAACTTCCAGATGGCTTCTCTGGAATGTAAACAGGCTCAAATGAATGTATCATAAAAAGAAAAAAACATCTGCAGTAAATATGTGTAAACACAGGCACTGCATCAATATGTCAAGACATCACCACAGTCAAGGGACACAGAAAGAGATTAGGTCATCAGAGTCTCACATACACTACTAGGTTGATGGTTCAGCTATTCTGAGCGAGACGTCATTAACGTTAGCGTGCATGTCACCTGCCTCACAACCCAACTACTACTGACAGATCTATGGCATCCTTCCATTTGCTGACTTTCATTTACACACAATCCAATGGCTGTCACATCCAATTACTGCCACTGCACTACATATGAATCACTTCAAGACATTAAGATATTACTCACCTGGCATGCACACAACTCTTCATACTGCCAAGGGGTGGACAAAGCTAATGTCCTGTCTCTCACAGCTTTTTATCTTCTGACTAACTTTAATAGTGAGCTGCTTGATGATGAGCTGAAGGGATGGTTCTGGACCGTATTAAGAGCTCTATAATTATTTATTGATGGACAGTTAACTTAATTACTGTTTGACACAAATGACTAATTAAGAAAACAATCAGGAGCTTAGTCCCTAATGAAAATAATTGTTGCTTGCAGCCTAAGTTTACCCCCCCCCCCTTAAAAGAAAACAAAAAAATTGCATTAACCTCTTGTAATCTGTAGTTATACGAACTTGTTTTACTTTATTTTAGAAAGATTTAATCTATATTACATTTTGTCCATGAAGCAGTGCTTATTACACTGCACATTTAATGGTCAGCAACATTTACAAAGAGTGTTTTTTTCATAACTCTTGATAAATCTGTTGACACACTTTAATTAGGACTCTTTGTTTGTTTGTGTGGGTGTGTAAAAAAACAAAAATGAAACTGTAAGATTATCTGCAGTCGAGTTTGAGCTGCATTAAAACTGCTGTGTGGGACTTAAAGCCCTGCGCTTTGCCTCGCTGATCCTGAATCTGCTCATCATCTCCAGCTGGAGAGGAGCCTTCCCGGTGACGTCAGCCCAGTTGTTTCTAGAAATTTACAACACTTCAGCTCCGAGGGTCTCGTGCTTGTCCCACAGTGCGCTGCGGGGTTGCTAACTGCGCAAAAAAACACTCAAACTCTGACCCAAACCCGAGTCACTGTCCTCTGTAGAAAACTAGAGTGAAAAGCATGAACATGTGAGAAACAGCGTGTGAGATGCTCTTCTAGAAAGTTTCAGAACTTTCTCCACTTTCCGCTGTGAAACACTGTAGCCTCGTAGAGTCTTACAGTAACGTTACATGTCAGCAAACAAGACGGAAATAAAAACACACCTCACGCAGAGGTTAGCTGTGGTTACTTTACCGTCTTGGCAACACAAGGTCAAAGTTACAGTGTCTGAAAACACGCTTTCACCTTCAAAAAAAAAGACCTGTTGGACCCATTTATTGACAACCTTCCCAGCATGTTCGGTAGACAAGCGTGCTCAACGACTCCCGCAGCCTTACAGAGGTGAAAGGGAAAGCTTTGTAGGTTATCAGACAACATTTTTATTTAAATCTTACCTTTAGTCTCTTCTGTTTTATAGAGAACCTTCACACCTCGCTATATGGACGCAGTTCCACTTAGCACATCGGGGTTTTGGGCAGGACAGAGAGGGGTTTAGTCGCTGCCACGTACAGAGCCTCCTACAGGGCTGACCGTAATACTAGAAGTAGATGCGCATGACATTCTCTTTCCAGATTTGTTGTGTTGCTCTCAATGCGCCTCGTAAACTCAGACTTTTGGGCTTTAGTTGGACAATCGACTCTTTATGCTACCCCTAAAAAAAGAAAAAAGAATATTTTTAGTTAAATAGGATGTTGTAATCCTTTGACACTACATCTTTTTTTGTAACTAAGAAAATTTATGTGTCAAACAGGTGTCTGTCTTGTATTTGGAATTAATAATACAACGATTCCAAACTCATCAATAGCCTGCTTCTGCCAGCAGGTGACGAAGCACAAATAAATCCATTAGTAATATCAAAAGTAATACTTCAGTGTAAAATTACTTCATTTAAAAAAAAATTTGGTTTAGGTCAGCTACAACGGTATTGGCAGTAAACTATAATGATGAAACTATCATTGTGTTACCCTATCACATTTATTAAATAAGTAGTTATTGGATTATATTTGATTATTATCATTGCTCTATGAACATATAAGAGTTCCAGGGGGGTATTTTATTTATTTAACAACTAGCCACAAAATCTGTCAGACAAAAAGTGAAGCAATAAGTAAAATATTTCCCTCTAAAAAATAATATACAAAATTATACAATGGCACTGAATTGAACAAAATGTAAGTACACCCTAAAAACTTTACTTTACAGTAAGGAACTTAAGTAAATGTACATTTTCTCTATCACTGTTAACAACCAGTTGTTAAGGTTCACTTCTGGGAGGACCAGTGACGATGCAAGAATATGAAATACTACATGAGCTCTGTACCAGCAATTCATCATCATGTTGATGTGAGTTGTGAGCCAAAACATTGTTTTCTATCATATACCAATAAATTTGAAATATCAAAAATACCAGGGCCTTAAGACGAGGTCCTTAGTCTTGAAGAAAACATTGAGAAAATATCAAGATATCAGTTACACAAATTGTTAACACAAAAACAAAGCACAAGTTTTATTCGCAGTCTGCTAGCATTATCTTGTAAATAACGAGAGTCACTTGCAGAAAAATTAGAATTATAATGGATGAATATTATAGAAGCCTGTTTGCTCCCACAATCAGATCTTTTAGAATACTTAAGGTAATATATTCCATGCAGTCCGTCACGTTTACAGCTGAGATCTGGATTTGCAGGGCTTGTTCAGTTGATGGTCTGAACACCATCTGGGGAAAAACATTTGGACGTGGCTTTCCAATTTTTTTTAGATGTTCTTGAAGTTTCTATGTTTCTGTGTTCTCTTTTTCTCCAACGTTTCTCCTTTAGTTGGAGAAAAGGAAGACATGGATGCCTTGGATAAATCCATTTATGAATACCAAATAAGATTTAAGACATCTTAATTAAAGCCAGAGTGATAATAGGGAATTGTAGGGACAGAATGCGCATGGTTTGCTGGAGCAACGCAGCCTATTGTTAGACTACACATGTGGCAGGCAGAGGTGCACATGATGAAACACTTCTTGTGATTGCACTATACATTTGCATGGTGTCTACAATGAATAACGTAGTATAAAATAAGTAAGATTGTAGGGGGAAAGGGCAGATGAGTTTAAATATTTTTTTTAAAAACAGCTTTTTGGTTTGCAGGAGATATTTACCATTAGTTTTGTTAAAAGTAATGCAGAATTTGACCCATTATAGACATTGCAACTTGACTTTTAAATGTCTTTTATGTAGGCTAATGAAGGGCCATAAGTTTATCTGATTTCTAATTTACAATGTGTTCCAGATTCACCCTGTGAACCATGACATGACATGTCACAGAAACTGATCAGCATATGTGAATGTGGGACCAACAAAAAAATCTGAAACCCAATACTGATAAAGGCCATTAACTACAATCTGCACCTAAGTTACTGTCACAGATAAATAGGAAAAACTATATTACCGCCTTAACTATTACATGGTAAAACAGAAGGGTGAAACTATGATCAGCTTTTTCTACATACTTCTTGCATCCTGTTTTATGCATTTTGGAACTGACCTTTCAAAAATGTGATCCCTTTGCATGCCGATCTTTTTAAGGAGATTAAATGGTCTTCCACTATCTCTTTCTCATCATGACTCATCATTTCTCATGGGGAGAGGAGGCAAACTGTGTTTAATGAACACAGCAGATGTTTCTAATATTTTGTACATGGACAAAGATGTTAGTAGATTTATTCGACCACTTGGTTTCAAATGAACCTTAAGGCATGTGATTTTTTCCCTTAGTTTTATGAGAATTGCCTGTGAACATGATTCTGAACTGATGATTTGCTTCAGAAGTCGGCAATAGAAAACAGTGTTCTGAGTTGGACACAAGGCATAAAACTGTTCATTTTTAAGCAAGTTTATTTATTTATTTATGTATTTAATTTTACTTTATTCATTTATTTATTTATTTATTTATTTATAAGCCTTTTTCTGCTTCACTTTGGCCTCAAACTGAATTTGGTCGCAGAATAAAATACATAAAGTGTTGTGTAGTTTTTACTCCATGTGAATTAATCATAAAGAATGTAAAGATTTAAAAAGTTTTTTGTTTGAAATTTAGTTTAAGAAGTAACATTAATATCTAACAAATGTTTCACAATAGTATCAGTGTTTTGCGGTGCTTTTTTTAAATCCATGTGGGCTGTGCTGTTTTAATTTGGATGACACACTAAAAACCAGCTAAAAAACTAACTAAAATGAAATACAAATGTAAATTATTTAATGCTGTTTTTTGTTGTTATGTTTTTAACATATGACTAATATTCATACAGTAATGTTTGCCTGATAAATGACAGCATTTTTGACTTGGATCTTGGAGCATCTTAGACTTAAAAAATGGATCCTGTCTAAAATAATTGAAAAAATCATTCATTTTAAGGAGTTTCTGGACAATGCTGGAAACAGGTTAAGGGTCTTTTTTTATAAGAAACAACATAGCTGCACTGTTCACTTATGTCCACTAAGTGTCAGCAGTATTCAGTTAATAAAAAACACTTTTGAATCCTCGAGAACCGTCACTGGATATTATGTTTGTTATTAAAGTCTTAATTTGTGCCAAGATGCTCAGTGATGCCAAGAAATCCATTGCTGATTAATTTTGTTGATAAATGCAACACAAACATCTGGTTTTACTTGCAGCACCATATAATGCTGCATCCTTGAAAGCCATGGTGCTCTAATTGGGGAGGGGCAGGTCACAGTAGAAGTGCATAGGGCCACTGCAGGAGGGTGGAGGACTGGAGGCAAAATATGAAGTGAAACTGAGTTGAATGAATATGATTTATGCTGGGAAAGTAAACAAGAATTTGCTGATGATAAGATGCTGACCTTTGTTTCCTTTTTCTTACTTCCTCTATCATTTTTAGTGACTGATAAAAAAAAAGGCGTGGGATGTGAACCTTTCACAGCTTCTAGAAGGAGACATGTCAGAAAAAGTTCAGAGACCTTTAGTTTCCTATGTAAACCAGCCTTTTTCACTGTGTGCAACTCCTGGGTTTGTATGAAGACATTTAACTGAACCAGGTTGATATCTTTTAGCAACAGAGATCAGCAAAACCAGTATTTTTAAATGCACCACAGTATAAACAGAAGATTAACATCTTACAATTTTGGCTCTGAACCTGTGAGTTTGAACCTCTTCAAGGTGTCCCAAGATAAATCTGAGGGGTTGCAAGATAAAAGCAGCAAAGGAGATCAGACGAACATATTTACGCAGTAAAAACATATGTTTGCTCTTGTTGATTAACTTGTGAGGAGGGCTTACAAGACCAAAGATCTAATCTACATGATGTATGAGAATGAGCAAAAACAGTTTTCTATGCTGTACACAATTTGGTCAACAGATGTCGCTCTTTGCCAGCTGTACTTTCACACAATGAAAACATTCAACGCACAATAAATCACAGTCTTACATTATCTGTTACACCTTCCACTAAAGTGCAGATGAAACAGTTAACTGTTTGTTTTTGGCATAACTGCTGCAGCAAGCCAACTTTCCCACAACTGCCACAATAATGCAAGAACAATGAATCCTATCATAAATCTGGCCTTGTTGACACAACAGGGCGTCTCTGTTCTTAGCTAAACACAAAGGTATTTTTCTTGCCATACTTTCAAGGTTGAGGAGTAACACGCCAACCATCAGGTAATTTTCACACCTGAGCAGAAGCTTTGTGCTAAAAAAAGGCTGCAAGACTGTTATTTTGTAATTACACATAAGGAACTGTATGTCTGGTATGTCACGTATCCTGACACACAGAAACCAATGAAAGAGTAGTAAACAAATGCCAGAGCAATTTTCCATAATGTGTCATCCACGTTTGATGTATAACGTTGGAAACTTTGTTTCATTAATGTGACGTCGGTGCACAAAATGTTTTCTGGCTCTGTCTGGAAACAGCGGCATCATGTTTAGTGAGTGTTGTATGATGACAAAATGACTACAGAAAACCAACCATCCACTTCCACCCATTCATTTAGTGGAGGTTAAGGTTTTCCAGATGTTTCATATGCTTCCTTACGTTAAGCTCCATCCTGTGCTTGGCTCAGGCTGGTAAATCATGCATCGGAAAGATCACGAGGTCAAAGATGCTCCCTTGTTTTGCAGAGAAGATTTAGAGAGGACACACACCAGGTACAATGTAGTGCACGTGCAGGTCTTCCCTCCGGTGCACTATCTGACCTCTTGCTTGTGTGCGAGCCTGAGTGATGGAAAGTGAACACACACAGAGCAGGTTTGAGGTTTCACTCTCTTTAATCAGATCTCATCAGCTGAGCTCAGGGGGCTTGACAGCGACCCCGGCCTGTGTGCCATTTATTCCACCCTGGTGGGAGTTTAAACAGTAATACACAATGAAAACAATTCACTGTGACCATTTTCCAAACCAATCGCCAGGAATTAATGTTGAAATTGTATGTTTGTGCAAACCACAGATACACAACTTTACATTTCTTCGTGTAATTTATGTTAAAACTAAACATTTCTGTGGTTTAAGGTCTGTGGTAGCATTTGGCACGAAACCAGTTGGTTAAACTTAAGAAATGATCGGGCTTTTGCTTAACGTACCTGGTTTTGTCACCAGAAACACACTCGGGGATTCTCCCATGCTCTTGCTATAAACACCTGGTTTTGATCGCCACAAAATGCCAGTAAAATGTCCTGATGGATGGTAAAATTACCCAGCTGAAATTGCTGACCTTGATGTGGTCTAAAACTCTGGTTTCCTGCTTGGAAGCCGTCTCGACAAGATGAGATGGAGCCACTGTCCCCTCCACCCGCCTGGGGAGTCAATTTAGCTCATATATGCCTGTAATTTATCACACTGATATGTTACACGTAAACTGTAAACATGTTTTCATGCAGACCAGGCTGGTGCGTCTGCTCCAGTGACTCCAACCAGGTAATGAGGCAGAAAAAGGACATTAAAAGCACAAAAGAGGAATCACACACTCAGTTATGTGAGAGGAAGCATTCCCATGAGTGTGTGTTTGTCTTCTATCAGGTAAAGACACATCTCTTTGTTACAACCTCAGAAGTCCTCAAACTGTTACTGGGCTCAAATCGAGCATTAACATTCTTGTGAAGCCCACATGGCATGTTTTCCTGTGGTCTGTGGGCGTGTGCGTAACTGTGGATGTGGAGTAATGAGTCTGGATTGGCTGCAGTACCTGAGGATTGGGTTACACGAGCCGTCTGTCAGCACAGACAAAATGAGCCCCCTTGGGACAGAAGACACAAAGTGCTGCTCACACCACACTGATGTCAAAGACTATCCTTCACATTTGTTTTATGGAGGATGAACACTCCAAATGGGTGGTGCTTGACACCAGACACCTTTAGAAGTCACAGGAATGTATTGTGGAGTTTGTTTAATAGGTGTGGTTATTGACAACTTCACAGGCAGCATGTAAATCAATCAATTCTCCAAACCTGCTTATGTTTAGAGTTGCAGAGGCTCAGTGGGGTGGGAGCTACACCCTGGACAGATGGACACAGACACCCTCTCACACATTTAACCCACACATTCACAGATTTGTGCAATTCAGACAGTTTCATCTGAGAAATTCATTAAAATAAAAGTAAGAAAAATAACTTGCCAAAAAATACTCAATGTAAAAGTTACTGTCAAATTTTTAGAAAAATATTCATTTATAATTTTAAATTTCAGACAGCTGTGGTTACAAGATAAGTTAATGTCATCAGAATAATATCAGAGATCAATTGGTGAAAATTTAAATCAACATAACTAAGGTTAGCAAGTTAACTACATTTTCACCTACAATATGTGCAAATTACTTCAATATCCTTGCAGAGGGTAGGAGAGAAGCTTTTAAAAGTGGTACTTTCAGTGTTTTCAGGTTGCACGGCAAATTTATCATGAAACTCTTGTCTTTTCTTGATTTTGATATAAAAGTGTGGCTAGATATGGACAGGGGTTGTTGCTTGAAGCTGCTTCTTGTCCTGGTTTTGCAACATCATCACTGCATTGTGATAAAAAATCTGGTGGTGCTTCTTTTTTCTTTCAGGCAGCTGCAAATTTGAATGTGCAGTAGTTGTATTGTTCCTCCCAAACTCAATCCCCTCATGTAAAACAGACCAGCTGTGATAAAAGTATTTGGCTAATGTAATGAGGTAAAAAGTAGATTACTGAGAATAATCCAGAATATATCCCTTAAGGTTTGAAAAGACCATAAAAAACTGGTAACAACTCAGGGGTGAGTCAAAAATAATTTCTGAAAAGAGATT